>CM033470.1:309734066-309761167 GCA_019447015.1 Hymenochirus boettgeri | reverse complement strand
TCTCTTCTTCAATTATGCGCTTATAGCAGAACTGCGGGATAAGCGTTACGGTTGCTAGGAGACGTGGACAGCCAATATCGCGCCAAAAACACAGCAGTTCGTATTTATTGGCGGCGGGACTCACAACCGCTAGGTGATAAAGCGGGTTGTGAGGTAAGGCAACCTTTTGCTGCTCCCTGTGTGCCCCTCCTTCGGATTATATTCAAATTTCAGTTATGGCAGACCAGAACATGTCTAAAAATGCTTATACAGACAGTCAAAAAGTGATTCAGAGAGAAAGGCAAGTACGGACAGGACAGATAGAACATAGAAGATAGATAGACAGTATAGATAGATAGATAGATAGATAGATAGCCAGGGTTAGATAGAGAGATTAGATGATAGATCGGTAGATAGATAGATAGATAGATGATAGATGACAGATGATAAGATAGTGGAGAGATAGATCGATTCGAGATGTATAAGATAGATGGTTAGATAGATAGATAGAAGGGTTCAGATAGATAGGAGAGATAGATAGATAGATAGATAGATAGCATAGATAGTAGGGTTATATAGATAGATGGTTAGATAGATAGATAGATAGGGTTATATAGATAGATGGTTAGATAGGATAGCAGGGTTAGATAGATAGATAGATAGATAGAGAATAGATAGATAGATAGCAGGGTTCTATAGAGAAGAATAGATGGTGGTATTAGATGTATGATTCCCCGATGGTAAGATAGATAGATAGAAAGGGCTAGAGAGGAGGAGAGGGGGAGAGAGATGACACCGAGCAGGGGGGGAGAGAGAGAGAGAGAGAGGGGGAGAGAGGAGAGGGGGAGAGAGAGAGACGAGAGAGGGGGGGGAGAGAGAGAGAGGGGGGGGAGAGAGAGAGGGGGAGAGAGAGAGAGAGGAGAGGAGAGAGAGAAGAGGAGAAGCAGAGGGGAGAGAGAGACGCGAGAGGAGAGTGGGGAGAGAGAGGAGAGAGAGGAGAGAGAGAGAAGGAGCAGGGGCGAGAGAGAGAGAGAGCAGGGGGAAAGAGAGAGAGAGCAGGGGGAGAGCGAGAGGGTGAGAGAGGGGGAGTAGAGGATAGAGAGCAGGGAGAGACAGAGAGCCAGACCAGAAAGAGAACAGACAGAGAGGCAGAAAGGACAGACGAGAGAGCAGACAAGACAGAGAGACAGAGGCGAGAGAGCGAGAGGAGACAGCGACGCACAGGGGGAGAAGAGAAGCAGACAGAGAGCGACAGGAGAGATGGAAACAGACAGACAGAGAGCGAGGAGCGAGCAGGACAGACAGAGAGAAGAGAGAGAGAGAGACAGACTACAGAGCGAGAGAGAGAGAGAGAGGAGAGAGAGAGAGGAGAGAGAGAGCGGAGCGATAGTGAGCGAGAGAGATGAGAGAGTAGAGACGAGCGAGGGGGAGAGAGAGAGGAGAGAGAGAGAGAGGAGAAGAGAGAGAGAGAGAGAGAGAGAGAGAGAGCGAGATGAAAAGAGAGCAGGGGAGAGAGAGAGAGAGCAGGGGAAAGATGAGGAGAGAGCAGGGGGAGGAGGAGAGAGAGAGCAGGGGAGAGAGAGAGAGAGGGGGAGCGAGAGAGCAGAGAGAGAGAAGAGCAGGGAGGAGCCTACTGTAGAGAGCAGACAGGAAAGATATGGCGACAGACAGGAGACAGATAGACAGAGAGAGAGGAGGAGAGAGAGACAGTGAGAGAGCAGGGGGAGAGAGACAGAGAGAGAGCAGGGGGAGACGAGAGAGCAGACGAGCAGAGAAGGAGGAGAGAATAACAGGACAGACGAGAGTCGAGAGAGGACAGCAGACAGAGAGAGACAGAGAGAGAGACGACAGACACAGAGCGACAAGAGACATGAAAGAGAATAACAGGACCGAACAGAAAAGGAGAGAGGACAGACAGGACAGACGAGAGGAGCTAAGGAGACAGACAGGAAGAGGAGAGAGAAGGACAGCGAGAGAGAGGAACGACGGGGAGAGAGAAAGTCAGAGAGAGAGACACACACAAGCATCATCACACAACAGACAAGGAAAGGCAGACACACACACACACACAAGGTACAGCACACACACACCAAGAAGGCACACACACAGGGACAAGGCAATAAAACACCACCAGGCACACAACAAACACACACACACACCTAAACACACAGACAGGAAACACAACACACACACAGGACACAAGCGCAGCACACACACAGACAAGCACCACACACACACAGCAGGGCATGCACACATACACACACAAAAACAGACAAGCATGCATCCCGCCCACACACCACACACACACCGAGGCAACACACACACACACACAGCAAGCCACACACAGAGAGACACAGACAAGCGACACACACACACCAAGCTAGGCACACACACAACCCAGACACACACAGCCTCCACCAGAGGCCACGCACACACACAGCAACCAAACACACCGAACACAGATAAGAAGGCACAGCCATGCACACAGCACCACACCACAGAACACAGCACCCCACACAAGCAAGTCAGGCACACAGCACACACTACGCAAGAAGCCGGAAGGAGCAAAAACACGACCCCGGCACACACAAACAACACCACAGCACCATGACAACAAAAGCAGTGCACACGCAAACACAACAAACACACAAGCAAAGAACACCACTCAAACAACACACACAAGAAACGCAACACCAACAGACAAGCACACACACACACAACCCACACACAACAATGGCAAGCAACAACACCACGAGACATACACATACAATCACACACACACACACCACACACACAAAAAACATACACACAATCATTCACCAAACACAAACACACACACAATGTCAGAATCACACACCACACACAAATCAATAACACAATCACAAGCCAATACACATACAATCTCACACACAACACACAAACCTACACACACCATACAAATCATTTCACACCACACAATTGATACACACACCAAACCTCATCACAAACCAAAAAGATAATTCACACACAACATTCACACACCAACAACCACACCACAAATTCACCACCACACACACACACACACACACAACCACAACACCACAATAATTCCAACTCTCAAACACACACACAATAATTCACACACATACAATAATTAACACACACACACAAATCATGCACACACACACATACAATCATAAAACCCACACCCATCACACACAAATACACACACACACACAACCATACACATCAATCCATTCACACACACACACAATCAATCACACACACAATCAATCACACAAAGACACACAACATACAAATCACACACACACAATCAATCACACACACAGCCATAACCCATAAATCACACACACAAACAACTACACACCATATTCACCACCACACACACACACTCAATCCACAACACAATCAATCACACACACAGCCATTACAACATACCAAGCCACACACACAACCATCCACACACAGATACAGCATGTCTACCACACAAAGTATTGTGGTAGTATGTGTACACACCAAACCAGAAAACAACATGGAATTCACACCACAGAGTGCATGCCATGGAACACAACCATACCACACACAAAGCACACACACACGACAATTGAAGGCACTCACACACACACACCAACCCAAAAGACCCCCCCACCCACCACACACACAAGAAGGCTCCCACACAGACAACGAAGGCACACACAAAAAACACACAAGCAGGCACACACACAGACAAGCGTAACACACCCAGTCACACACACAAAGACACACAAAACAACCATACACACAATCATCCCCACCACACACACACACACACACACAAATCATCACACAACACACACACCCACAGCCAGCACACGATACAAGTCTCACACACCACACACACACAATTCAAGCACACACACAGCCATCACACATACAATTCACACAACACACACAAACCAGACACCACAAGAGGCACACACACGCCCACACACACCACAAGCCAAGCTACATACACACACTCACAAACAAATCAATCACACACATCACGGCCATCACACAAATCAAATCACCAGCACACAAGCAATACACACCACACACACAAACAGCACACCAAGCAGGCACACACACACACACACAAACACACACAATCAATCACAACAAGGCCAGGACACACAATCATTCACACATCACAAACACCACACACACACAGCAAGCACACAACACAGCAGGACACACAGAGCCAGGCCACACACACACAAACACAAGCAAGCACACCACAAACACACACAAGCCAAGCAGCACAAACAAGAAAGACACAGACAGAGCAACACACCCCACACACACAAGCAGACACCAGCACACACCCACACCACACACACACACACCACACAAGGAAGGCACACACACCGATCACACACACACCACACAAGAACTGCACACACACACACAGGAACAGAAAACAGCACTACAGACACGCACACACAACAAGCCAGAACACAAGCCCATGCAAACATCACACCCACACACACCCACACACAAGCAAGCCACACACACAGACAACACACAAGCATAGCACTACACAACAAGCCACGAGAGAGCGGACACTGAGCACACCCACACAAACAAACAAGCACGACAGCCACGACAACAGACAAATCAACAGAACACACACCACACAACACACCAAAAGCAGGCACACACACACACAGGACTAAGGAAGCACCACTACACATCACAGGAAGGCACCACACACACGGACACACACCACACACAAGAAGGGCACATACACACACAGACAGTAACACAAACACCCACCACACAATGCACACAAACACCAACGAAGGCGCCAGACAAAAAACAAGGACAGGAACACAAACACACACAACGCACACACCACATAGCAATAGACACACACACAACCATACACAACAATCTTCACACACACAAAAACAATCAACACACACACAGCCACCACACAGACAATCACACACACATCACACAATCAATCCACAACCAGCCAGACACAGACTAGACACACACACACACAACACACAACCTGACACGAGATCAAGCACAGCAGCACACAACCCACACACACACCAACGGCTCCTGACACACAAAAGCCCACAACTACACACACAACCAACACACAAGCAAGCACACACACAGCCCAGGGACCACGAGACAAGCACACACACCAAGCAAGCACTACACACAGCCAGATACACCAGACAAGCACAGGACACTACACACACACCACCACAAGAAGCAAACACACCACACAAGGAAGGCACAGACAAACACACAAGACTGACACAAATACACCACCACAACCACGGGAAACAGCAAAACACATCACAGACAAGCACACACAGCACCAACCATACACAAAAGAGTCACACACACACACACACACACACACAATCAATCACACACACACACACAACCATACACACACACAGCAGAGACATACCAATCCCACACACACTTCCTACAATCAATCCCCAGCAGACACAGTACAGCACACACCAACAAGCAGGCACACACACACATTGACAAGGGATCAACACACACACACAAAGAAGCAACACCCCCCACACCCAGAATTCCATACACACACAACAGGACACAAACACACAAACAACTTCACACCCAAACACAACCCATACATACACAAATCATTCAACACACCACAGCAACACACTATAACAATCACAACACAGCACACACCCCAACACACAATCAATCACACACAGACGAGCCCACACACATACATGTGAAAACAACCACACACACACAACCATACACACCAAGTCATTCACACACACACACACAAAAAGAAATCACCCACACCAGCACGATCACACAGTACAATCACACACCACACACACACACACACACACACACAAATCAATCACAACCCAATCAGCCAGTACACATCCAATACAACACACACAACACACAACACCACACCACAACAACATACACACAATCACTTCACACACACCAGCCACAAACACATTTGACGAAGTCACGTCTTAGATCACTCACAACCCAAAGCGACACCGAACTACGCATCCCAGTCTATACTCAGGAAGCACACACCAGGGGTCCTTAAGGTCGTGTGGATATCCTCATTAAACCACTAAGCCATACACATACCAATAACAACCACACACCACAACACAACCAGACACACAAGCAGGCACACACACACACACAAAAAGGCAAGCGCACCACGACACCAGGCACACCACAGACAAGCACCCACACACAAACACACACACACACACACACACACCACGACAAGCAAGTGCACACACACAGCCATAACACACATACAATTCACACACACACACACACACACACACAACCATACACAAATCTTCACACACCCACCACACACACACACAAATCAATCACACACCAGCCATACACATACATCACACACACACACACACCACACACACACCACACCCCAATCAATCACACACACAAGCCAGACACACACCCAACACCACCACAACACAACACACAAAATAATTCACACCACACAAACCCCCACACAACAGACACTACACACAAGAATTTCACCACACACACCACCACACACCCTACACATTAAGAATTACCTACACACACGATACATTAACACAAACATTTCACACAAACCCACAATCACAACACATACATCAGACACACACCACAAAAACAACCACAATCATTGCAGCGAACCCACACCCACACCCACACAACATCTATGAACCACTTACAAACAACCAATCATTTTTGCCTCGACACGACACCATCTGCATGTTTCACCCTATTTCAACAAAACTTGCGATATACCGAAGTTTATAACCATGTTAAGTGACAAGTTATTAAAGTTGTATAGCCAAACAATATATTTGATTTTAAAAAAAACACAAGAAAAAAAACCATTAGAATAAATTATGATATCTGCACCTCCAAAAGATTCCTCCTCGGCTAAGAGTATGTTGTTTGATCCTTCCCCCGGCTTTTGTGCCTCATCTGGCTTTCTGGTTTATGTTCGTCCGGTATCCCATTGACTACGTTTGTCGCACGTGGTCAGTAAACGGCAGTGTGCTGACATGAATTACGTTTGGGGAGGTCATGGGGAGGAGCGGTTTTAAAATGCAAAACCACTACATATGCGTCATTTTTGGATTGATGTTCTTGCACTTTCAGACGAGTAGCTTCCACGAAGCCGATTTCAATTAAGATTCATGGGTGAAAGTGTTTTTTTTTACAAACTAAAGGCAGGGGTAGGTTTGGGCACAGTGGAGAATATGTAAAGTACAGAAAAAATGTTTTACATTTTGGACCTTAATGTCCTTTAATATGAAACCAAAAAGTACTCATGGTATTTATTTCGTATACCGCTCAATACAGATACAGAAGCCAGCTGACCCCGGACTCCGAAACATTCTCCTACTTCAGATAAACTGCAGAAATTACCTAACAGACCACACATGAAAATTCTCAGCTTCCTGAAACATACCAACAACCCAGATGACAGCCAACATATTTAATTTGTTTGTAATAATCATAACACGAAAGGCCCTCAACGCACCTTAAAAAACGCCCCACAATGGCCCTAGTACAATACTCCCACAATCAGGAAAGTAGATCATCTTAGGCTACAGGAAAACCATTTCAAAAAGGGGGGGGGAAAGAAAAATACTGGGGATCCAATTTACCACCCACTATCTGGCCCGTCCTCGGGAACAGGAAAGGGAGGGGCTTGTATGTTGTTGTGGGTTTTGTTGTTGTAGGGCCATATTAATACATAAGAACCTAAAGAGATAATTGAAACCGCGTGCGATAAGGACCCACAGGGGAGATTTATTCATATTGAATATATTATGACACAATACAAGATATGCACCATAATAAACGTATACGCCCCCTGAATACCCAACAAACAATATGTCCTTCAGAACTAAAAAAACAAAAATAGTATCCCCACGCATTCGGCCCTCAGACTAATGGCAGGTGATTTTTTAATGTCTCCATAAACCCAAAACTGGATAGATCAAAACCGGCTTAAATTATATTGTCGGGCTCTCCTCATCATATGAAACAATGAAAAAACATTCATAAAAGACAAATACCTATTAGACACATGGGGTTAAGCCAACACCCAAACAAATAAGAACCCCCCCCCACAGAATCACCTTTTTTACCCAGTACATAAAATCTACACTAGACATAGCTCTATGTTATTTGACACCAGTTAACCCCAATTAATAATCACCACATATGTTACCACATACGTCTCCCGAGATTTACCTGGTCCGATCCATGCATACAACGGTCCCACCCAGCATGGACTCCGAGACACGAATCCCCCCCTTTAAAAAGCAAGACCCACAACCAACCTGGAGACAACTGAGTTCCCCCAACTGAACACCACCACAAAGCAGATCGTACAAGCCCACACCCTAAACCCAAAAACCGCAAAAAAGTATTTACAGAGAACGCCATTAGCTCAGGAAACAGGAAGCGCAACTTCGCCATGGGCAGCAGCCACCCACAACAACCGTCCTTCCCCCCGATCCGCGGCCAAACGAAATCACCATTAGCACCTTAGACACAAAAAAAAATGCGAACAAAAACTACTCAACACAACGAATCAAAAACCTTATAAGAGAGGGGGACAACCACTCTTTAGCTTCACAGCTCTGAAGCCACTCACAGGACAACAACAACAAAACACAAGCAGCACGTCAGCTGAATTAAGCCAACCTTTAACGAACGAGAGAAACTGGCCTTACGACTCAACAACCAACGATTACATACTACAAAAGTAACAGGCGCCCTGACACAATGATGGCACAGCCAAACGTAATCAAAAAACTACCCAAAATAGATTTGCCCATAAGGACCCCAACAAACGGTAGAAACTCAAAAACACCCACCATCCCACGCTAAAAACCTACATCACCATAATATCTTCGCAACCACATTTTATCCAAAACTTATACCAATCCCGGCCCCCCACCACTGCTGAAACCCACACAGGACAAAGAAGACAAAAGACAACCAGATATCTTAAGGAGATTAACTTAACCAAACTCACCACAAAAGCCAAACAAACTCTCGCAGGCAGACCAAATAACGGGCCAAAAAGAAATACACCAGTTATAAAACACCCAAAATTCCCACACAATAAGGAAGACACAGCCCCAGCTGGGTTTACTGCTCAGTATTACCGGGACAGTTTCCCGTCACCATGTTCCCCCTACCCTGCAAGCGCCCACTATGCAATGAATTACTCGCAGCGACCCAAAAAGTTACCAGGTATGTACCGAGCGCACCCCCATAGCTGTCCCTATCCCTAAGCCGGACAGAGGACATACCCGAAACCATCTAATTACCGACCACATCTCACATTCATAAATAGAGATGTAAAAATAATAGCGAAAATTTTAGCACAAACAGAATGAATATAATCATACCTGAATTAGTACATTATGATACAGACAGGGTCTCGTCCATGGCAGAAGACCCACCCCACAGCATAAAATCAGGAAAACTATAACAATTATTCAATATGCAGAAACTAAATAAATACCCCTCACCGCCTACAATACTGTCTTCTTGATATGGAGAAAAGCCTTTAATGGGTCCGGACTGGACTTTCCTATGCATGGGCTTAAGGACTATAGATTTCCCGACACATTCATAACAGGAATCTTTAGTCGCTTACACGGACCCCTCGGCAGCAGTCGAAACATGGCTATCCCTGCAAACAAAATAAACATAAAAAAACGGACGCGACAAGGCTGCCCCTTATCCCCCCTCCGACTCGCCCTGTCAATAGAACCCCTAGCAGGCTCTAAAATAAGATCAACCCTAGAATCAAAGGTACAAATTGGAAAAACACATTCGAAAATATCTCTCTTTGCAGATGATACCCTGTATATCGATCTCAACCTCTCCCTTTCCTCTCCCCATCTTCCATCAAAAACTGCACGATTTGGAAGAGAGATCAGGACTCAGATTAATCCACTCTAAATCCGTTGCATATACTATATGTTTGCCAGAACCAATATACAATATTAATTTAAGGATAATTTCCATTCAAGTGGACAACAAATCATTCAAATATTTAGGTTTATACAACTAAGTCCCCAAAATGAAACCCTGCACTCACAAAAATATGAACAAAATAATCCCAACCCTGATCAATAACTTAGAAAGGACCCATTCCCCTCTCATGCTTGGGAGGCATAAATGCATTAAGATGACTACACTACCAAAAATAATTATATATTTTTAGAGCCAGACCCATACCTGTAAACCTACATTACTTAACAAACTCCAAACAGAAATCAGGAAAGTTATTGGAAAGGGAAAAATCTAGAAATAAGCTACGAATCTGGGAAGGTACAGAAACCAAACGGAGGTTTCGGTATCCCCATTGTTTGCTCTCAATATTATAAGGGCACAAATCGCCCCCAAATCACTCAGTGGATTCAAGGAGCAGGAAAAATACAAGGGTGGATATAGATAACAAATCAAGTGCACCACTCAAATCCTCGACTTATTATGGATAAACAAAAGAACACTATAAAAACCCATACTCTGAAAAACCAATCCACCCATCATACAACATACCCTTACAATTATGGAAGAGATTAACAGACACATCGCATCTTCCCCCAAGACTCATACTAACCCCATTAATCATATTCCCCAGTCTACCCTGTGGGTCTCACAGCTACCGAAACGCAATATTGGAAAATAAAGGTATAACCTAATATAACAACCTAAGAAAAGAGGACGGTTACCTACGCTCATGGGAAAGACGCCAACTATCATTATTCCAGCTTCCAGCCAACAAATGGTATATATATACAGAATGTGCAACTATGCGCAGAAGAAAAGTCGGGAGCGATGCAGAGCAAAACCAATTAACCCCAAAGAACAACTCCTGAACGAATCTACCCATACGCACGGTAGAGATCAGCTATATATAACAAATCATGGCAGATACATTACCAATCAAATCTAAATTATTCTCAAATATGGGAAAAATGAGATTACAGCAAAACCTTAATGAACAACAATGGACACAAATAATAATAACTCACACAAAAGCTAATTAAATATAGCAACGAAGGAAAGGACTCTCAACATTATTTTTATGGTGGCTTATTACTACACCTGGAATATATTACACAAAATAAACCCTGCCCATCCCAAAACCTAGGCTTCCGTAACTGCAATAACCAAGCCTCACAATTGCATGTGGTGGCTATGCGAAGACAGTTCAAAAATTCTGGAAGATAACCGAATCAAGCATACAAGATATAACGACCCTCACCTATAAACTGTGCCCCATACACAGCTCTCTTTAATTTTACTGATCAGGGATTAAATAAAATATTACCCAGAGGAATAATCTCACATATTTGCACAGCCGCAAAAAGGCCTATTAGCACTACATGAAAAAGACCAGCACCAACAGAGCAGAGCTAATTTCTAGGATTCTGGAGAATAAAAACAGCGAATATTTAGGTCATAGCCTACAAAAAACTCACTAATACAATGGTCCAAACGTGGCACATCTGGAGATGAAAATGCAGCACAAAACAGATTGGAAAAAATACTATATAAAAGGAGCATCCGGGGCAGGCAGGGGGGGGGACCTCAATTAAAACGCAAGAAAACTAGGTAAGATCTCTTAGTTGGAAAGCTAGAAGGATATAGAAGAAAGATTACTGGATACTCCAACCTCATCAAAACAAAGATTAACAACGGCGTAACGAGTATTATAGAGATATCTCAAATAATTATATTGCAACTATAGACTAATGAGGACAACGGAAAACTGTACCTGAGTAATGTTTTGATAATTTACCGTTATATTGCTCTGTATTTGTTGTTAGCAATATAAGCGACCCCCCCACATTAAACTATATTTTTTTTTTCTCCTTTGACATGTATGCTTAATATGGTGCTCAAAAATAAATACAAAAAAAATATGGAACAAAAAAAAAAGATCAAGGGATAAACTGACCTTTTGCAAATACAATATCAAATGGTTAGTGCTGGGAGTGGCTTAATTCCCCTGTTGCCACTGTATGTTGTTCTTGCCTTGTTGAACATTTTTAATATCCAGAAATTGCATGGTGTAAATCCCAAGCCCCCACGTCTTTAACAGCCATGCCAAAGACGTTAAAAAACACAAGAAAGAAGACTGAAAAAAAAGGGATAACTCCCGTTGAACACCAAACAGCGCTTCCTTGCATTCATGCTAATAGAAAGTCAATGGATGGGTCTCTCGTTGATTATCTGTACACACAAATGAGTAAAGGCATTAATACTAATTCTCCCCTTCTCGGGGGTAAATAAACAGCATACAATTCCAAATACCGGGTATCTCACCATTACTTCGCAGGAGAGGTGGATACTGGAAGCAGGAGCTGGAAAGACAGAAACTAAAGTAAGAGACAGAAACAGAGAACATTCAGGGAGATAGACCTAAAATTGGGCACTGGATACTAGATAGCAGGAAGTTTGGAGCTCGATAATGGAAGCAGGAGGACTGGATACTTGAAGCAGGAGGGCTGGATACCGAAAGCAGGAGTAAGACCTATAATTTGGCACTGGATATGGAAGCAGGAGATGAAAAGACAAGAAACAGAAACCAAGCACACCCAGAAACAGAGACCTTTAATCGGGCAAACTTCCTGTCTTTTTATGGTCAGATTAGATATCTAAGTTGTTAGATAACTTATCCTTTTGATATATATACAATATCATATGGGTATTTTCCAACATTGAATACAAAGCTTACTAGCCAAAGGATGGGTCTCTCATAGATTATCTATATACTCAAATAATCTTCAATTTAATACTAACTCTCCCCTTTTTGGGGGTAAATAGGAATACAAACAGTTCCAAATACCAGGTATCTCGCAATAACTTCCCTGGAGGTTTGGATACTGAAAGGAGGGGGGCTACATACTGAAAGCAGGAGGGTTGGATACTGGAAAAGTAGGGCTGGATACTGGAATTAGGAGGGATGGATACTGGAAGCAGGAGATGGAAAGACAGAAACAAAAGAAAGAAAGAGACCAAAACAAAGCACATCTATTAACAGGTACCTATAACTGGACACTGGATACTAAGATAGGAAGGAGGGTTTGGAACGGCATACTGGCAGAAGAAGGGCCAGTAATACTGAAGCAGGGGGCTGGATATCGAAAAACAGGAAGTAAAGAATCTAATTTGCTACTGAAGAAGTTGAGCTGGAAAGAAAGACAAAAGACTGACACAATGCACATCCAGAAACAGATAAATCTGGCATTATCTGATACTGACCAAGGATACTCAGTGACACCGAACCGCTATTCCTTGCAAACATTTAAATACCAAAACGTGCTAGTCAAAGGATGGGTCACGCATAGATTATCTGTACACACAAATAAATATGCTGCACCTCGATATTAATTCTCTCTTTCTCGAGAATTAAATAAAAATACCATACAGTTCCAAAATGCCGGGTTATCTCAACATTATTGCCCAGGAGTTTTGGATACGGGAAGCAAGGAGGATGGATACTGAAAACAGAGGGCTGGGATAATGGAAGCAAGCGGGCTGAATAATGGAAGGCAAGAATTGCTGGTACTAGAAGCAAGAGGGTAAATACTGGAAGCCGGAGGGATGGGTACTGGAAGCAAGGAGGGCTGGATATGGAAGCAGGATGGCTGACATACTGGGAAGCAAGAGGGTGGGATACGGGCGCCAAGTGGCTGGATACTAGACGAAAGAGGGCTTCATTTTGGAAGTCAGGACGGATGGGTATGGAAAGAAAGACGGGCGGATACAGGAAGAAGTGGACGGATTACTGAAGCAGGAGGGATGGATACTGGGAAGCAAGAGGACTGATACTGGAAGCAAGACGACTGGATACGGAAGCAAAGACGAGTCCTGGATACTGGAAGAAGGGCTGGATAGTGGATGCAGGCCGGGCTAGCGATACTAGAAGCAAGAGGGCTGGACTGGAAGGGAAAATGGAAAGCAAGAGGGTGGATACTGGAAGGCAAGAGGGCTGGAACTGGAAGCAAGAGGGCTGGATACTGGAAGCAATGGACCCTCTGGAATACGGAAGCAAGACGCGGGATAATGGAAAGCAGACGGCTGGATACGTGGAAGCAAGACGCTGGTACTGGAAGCAAGAGGGCTTAAAAGGAAGCAGGAGGCGAATGGGACTGGAAAGCAAGAAGAGGTGGAAACTGGAAGAAGGAGGGGTGGATACTGGAAAAAGGAGGACTGGATACTGGAAGCAAAGAGGGGATCTGGATACAGGAAGAAAGTGGACGGATACTTGAAGCAAAGAAAGAGGGTCTTTGGATATGAAAGCAAACAGGAAGGATACTGAAAGACAGTGGGACTGGGGATACTTGAAGCAAAGTGGAATGGATACTGGAGCAAGACGGCTGGATACTGAAAGCAAAAAGCTGGAGATACTGGAAGCAAGAGGGGAGGTATACTGGAAAGGGAAGCAAAAGGCTGGATCATGGAAGCAAGAGGACCTGGATACTGGAAGCAAGGGGCGGGATACTGGAAGCAAGGTTGACTGGATACTCGAAGCAAGAGGATTGATACTGGAAGCAAGAGGGATGGATCCTGGAAGCAAGAGGGATGGGATACGAAGAAACAGGGCGGATACTGGAGCAAAGGAAGGCGGTATACTGGAGCAAGTGGGATGGAGAGAGAAGCAAGGGACAGATGGATAATGGAAGCAAGATGGCTGGATACTGGAAAGCAAGTGGACTGGATACTGGAAGCAAGTGGGACTGGATACTGAAGCAAGACGACTGGATACTGGAAAGCAAGTGGCCTGGATACTGAAAGCAAGAGTGCTGGAGCTGGAAGAAACAGGGCTGGATAGTGGATGCAGGGGGATGGATACTAAATTGGCAAGCGGGGGATACTGGAAGCAAGAGGACGGATACTGAGCAAGTGGACTGTATAATGAAAGCAAGACGGCTGGATACTGGAAGCAACAGGGTGGATAGTGGATGCAGGCGGGACCTGGATACTAGATGCAGGAGGGCTGGATACTGCGAAGCAAGGAGGACTGGATACTGGAAGGCAAGAGGGCTGGGATACTGGAAGCAATTGGACTGGATACTGGAAGCAATGAGGATGGATACTGGAAGCAAGAGGACTGGATACTGGAAGCAAGAGGGCTGAATAATGAAAGCAGGAGGGAGGATACTGGAGCAGGAGAGCTTGAACTGGAAGCAAGACGGATGGGATACTGGAACAAGACGGCTGGATACTGGAAGCAAGTGACTGATTTTACTGGAAGCCAAAGGGGACTGAAACTGAAAAGCAAGACGGCTCTGGATACTTGAAGCAAGAGGCTGGATACTGGAAGCAAAGAGGGGACTGGATACTGGAAGCAAGGGACTGGATACTGGAAGCAAAAGGGGTGGATACTGGAAGCAATTGGACTGGATACGAAGCAAGAGGACTGGATACTGGAAGCAAGCAGGGCTTGAATAATGAAATCGGAGGGCTGGATACTGGAAGCAAGAGGGGACGGATACTGGAAGCAAGTGGGAAGGTGGACTGGATACTGGAAGCAAGACGGCTGGATACTTAAGCAAGCGGCTGGATACTGGAAAGCAAGAGGACTGGATCCTGGAAGCTAGCGGACTGGATACTGGGAAGCAAGAAGAGGGCATGGGACAACTGGAAGCAATTGGGATGATTTACTGGAAGCAAGGGAAAAAGCAGAAGGAATGGATTACTGGAAGCAAGAGGGCTTGAATACTGAAGCAGGAGGGCTGGAGAACTGGAAGCAAGAGGACTGGATACTGGAAGCAGACGCGACTGGATACGGAAGCAAGTGGGACTGGATACTGGGAAGCAAGAGTGCTTGATACTGGAAGCAGCAATAGGGCGGGATTAGTGGATGCAGGCGGGCGGGAACTAGATGCAAGAGGCCGGATACGTGGAAGCCCAAGAGGGACGGATACTGGAAGCAAGAGGGCCTGGATACTGAAGCAATTGACTGGGGATACTGAAAGCAAGCGGTGGGGCGGGGGTACGGAAGAAGACGGCTGGGTACTGGAAGCAAGAGGACTGGATACTGGAAGCAAGACAGATGGATACTGGAAGCAAAAAGGGCTGGACACTGGAAGAAGGAGGACTGGATACTGGAAAGCAAAAGGGCCTGGATACAGAAGCAAGTGACTGGATTACTGAAGCAGAGGGATAGATTACTGAAAGAACAGGTTTGGCCCCTGGGATACTGGATGCAGGAGGGCTGGTGGATGCTTGGGCGGATCTGGAAGCAAGAGGAATGGATCTGGAAGCAAGATGACTGATACTGGAAGCAAGACGACTAGATACTGAAGCACAAGTGGACTGGATACTGGAAGCAAGGTGCCTGGATACTGGAAGCAACAGGGCTGCGATAGTGGATGCAGGGGGCGGATTACTAGAGCAAGAGGGGCTGGGATACTGGAAGCAAGAGGACTTGATATGGAGCAAGAGCAAGAAGGGCTGGATACTGGAAAAGCAAGGATGGACTGGATATGGAAGCAAGAGGACTTGATACGGAAGCAGAGGGGCTGGATAATGGAAGCAAAAGGGCTGGTACTGGAAGCAACAGGGTGGATTACTGGTGCAAAGAGGGCGGATACTGGAAGCAAGAAGGTCTGGGATACTGGAAGCAGACAGCTGATACTGGAAGAACAGAAATGGACTGGATTTCTGGAAGCAAGAGGCCTGGGATACTGGAAGCAAGACGGATGGATAATGGGAGCAAGTGGGATGGAGTACTGAAAGCAAGACGGCTGGATACTGGAAAGCAAAAGGCATGGATACTGGAAGCAAGGGAAGGATACTGGGAAAAGCACGGACGAACCTGGATAATGGAAGCAAAGTGGAATGGATACTGGGGTGAGGAAAAGCAGTGCTGGTACTGGAAGAAACAGGGCTGGATAGTGGATGCAGGGGGCTGCGATACTAGATGCAAGAGGCTGGATAATGGAGAAAAGAGACTGGATACTGGAAGAAAGAGGGCGGATATGGAAGCAATTGGATGGATATGGATGACATAGTCGGATACTGGAAGCAACAGGGTGGGGAAAAAAAATAGTGGATGCAGGCGGCTGGATACTAGATGCAAGGGGCTGGCTACTGGAAAGAAAGAGAGGGAATGGATACTGGAAGCAAGAGGGTGGATACTGGAAAGCAATTGGACGGGGATATGGAAGCAAGAGGACTGGATACTGGAAAGCAAGACGGACCCTGGAATACGGAACGCGGAGAGCTGGATACGGAATGCACGTGGGATGGATACTGGAAGTTAAGACAGCTGTATCCTGGAAGCAAGTGAAACTGGATAACTTGAAGCAAGACGGATGGATACTGGAAAGAAAGAAAGAGGGCTGGATACTGGAAAGCAGTGGATGGATTACTGGAAGCAAGTGACTGGATACTGAAAGAAAGACGGCTGTTGAACTGAAGCAAGCGGGCCTGGATATGGAAGCAAAGAGGACTGGATACTGGAAGCAAGACGACTGGATACTGGAAGCAAGTGGACTGGATACTGGAAAAGAAGAGTGCCTGGAACTGGAAGCAACCAGGGCTGGGATAGTGGATGCAGGCGGGCTGGATACTAGATGCAGAGTGGCGGATACGGAAGCAAAGAGGACGGATTACTGAAGCAAGAGGTGGTGCTGGATATCTGGGAAGCAATTGGAGGGGATACTGAAGCAAGACGGCTGGATACTGGAAGCAAGACGCTGGCCTGGATACTGGAAGCAAGAGGACTGGATACTGGAAGCAAAGAGGACTTGGTTCTGGAAGCAAGACGATGGATAATGGAAGCAAAAGGGCTGGGACACTGAGAAAGAAGGAGGACTAGATACTGGAAGCAGAGGGCGGGATACACGGAAGCAAGTGGACTGGATACTTGAAGCAAGAGGACTGGATACTGGAAGCAAGAGGCTGAATACTGGAAGCGGAAGAGCTGGATACTGGAATGCAAGGGGAAGGGATATGGAAGCAAGGAACTGGATACTGTGAAGCAAGTGAAATGGATACTGGAAGCAAGACGGATGGATACGGAAGCCAAACGGCTGGATACGGAAGCAAGTGGACTGGATACTGGAAAGCAAGGGACTGGATACTTAAAAGCAAGACCCGGGGACTGATAATGGATAGCAAGAGGGCCTGGATACTGAACCAAGAGACTGGATACTGAAGCAAGAGGACTGGATACTGGAAGCAAGACAGCTGGATACTGGAAGCAAAAGGGCTGGACACTGGGAGGAAGAAGGGAGGACGAGATATGGAAGCACGAGGTGATACAGGAAGCAGGGGACTGGTACTTGAAGCAAGAGGGTTGGATACGATGAAAGCAACAGGGCTGGATACTGATGCAGGAGGGCTGGGATAATGGAAGCAAGAGAGCTGGATACTGGAAGCAAGTGGGAAACTGGATATGGAAGCAGAGTGCATGGATACGGGAAGAACAGGGCTGGATAGTGGATGTTGGCGGGCAAGGATACATAGAAGAAAGGGGATAGAAACTGGAAGAAAAAAGGACTGGGATTACTGGAAGCAAGAGGGCTGTATACTGGAAGCAAAAGAGGAATGGGCGATAATGGACATTAGACAGCTGGATACTGGAAGCAAGTGGACTAGATACTGGAAGCAGGACGGCTTGGATACTGGAAGCAAGACGGCTGGAACTGGAAGCCAAGTCGGACTGGATATAGAAGAAAGGGGCTTAATACTGAAACAGGAGGGCTGGTGACTGGAAGCATAAAGAGGGATGGATACTGAAAGCAGGAGAAGGCTGGATACGGAACTGCAAGTGGACTGGTACTGGAGGGGAAGGCAAGACAGCTGTTATACTGGAAGCAAGTGGACTTGGTTCTGGAAAGGAAGCAAGCGGATGTATAAGTGGAAGCAACAAAGGGATGGATACTTGAAACAAATGGCTCGGATACTGGAAGCAAAGTGGATGGATACTGGAAGCAAGTGGATGGATAATGGAAGAAAGAGGGCTGGAAAATGGAAGAAGGAGGGCTGGATACTGGAAACCGGAGCAGGATGGATAATGGAAGAAAGAGGGATGGAATACGGATACAGGAAGCAAGAGGGCTGGATAATGGAAGCAATTGGACTGGGATACTGGACCCCGAGTAAGAGGCTGAAGAATGAAAGCAAGAGGGCTGGCTGGAACTGGAAAGCAGAGGAGGGATACTGGAGGAAGCAGGAGAGACTGGATACTGGGCACTGCCAAGGGCATGGTACTGGAAGCAAACAGTGTATACGGGACGGCACCCCCCCAGCAAGGGAATGGGATAGGAGCCACAAGACGGGATGTATTAGTGGAAGCAAGACGGCTGGATTACGGGAAGCAAGTGGAACTGGCTTCGTGGAAAGCAAGTTTGACTGGGATACGAAAGCAAGACGGTGGATACTGTAAGCAAGAGGGCGGATATGAAAGCAAATGGGTGGATACTGTAAGCAAGTGGACGGGATACTGGAAGCAAGTGTGGACTGGAACTGGAAGCAAGACGGCTGGAACTGGAAGCAACAGAGGGATACTGGAAGCAGAGGGCTGGATACTGGCAAGCAAGAGGGATTGATACTGTAAGCAATAGGGGCTGGATTATGGAAGCAAGAGGACTTGATACTGGAAGCCAGAGGGCTGGATTTACTGGAAGCAAGAGGGCTGGATATGGAAGCAACAGGGCTGGATACTGGATGCCAGGAGGGCTGGGATCACTGGAAAGCCACACCCCGCCCAGAGGGCGGCTACTGGAAGCACAAGCAAGATGGGACTCCACCTCCGGAAGAACAGACCAGCCCCTGTATTACTGGGAAGCAATTGGACTGGATGCTGGAAGCCAAGACGGTAATGGAACTGGAAGCACAGGACGGCTGGGATACTGGAAGCAACAGTGGAATGGATACTGGAACACGACAAGTGGACTGTTATTTAGCAACCCAGCAGACGGACTGGATCCACCTGGACAGCAAGAGGCTGGATACTGGAAGCACAGCCGCGACTAGTACTGGAAAGAAAGTGGACTGGATACTGAGCAAGAGTGCTGGATACTGGAAGCAACAGGCTGGTATAATGGCTGCAGTCGGAGGTGGGATACTAGATGCAAGGGGCAGACCAACCTCGGCACCCCCACCAGACCCCCAGCAAGACCGCGACCCTTGATAATGGAAGCAGAGGGCGGATACTGGAAGCAAGATGACTGGATATGGGGGGGGAAGCAAGAGGAATTGAGTTACTGGAAGCACCAGAGGGCTGGAAATGCCCGAAAGCAAGAGGGCTCCGGGCAGCCCCCGGCCGACCCCCATGACTGGAACGAATTAGAACAGCTGGATACTGGAAGCAAGGGGACTGGGATACAGGAAGAAGGAAGGCTGGGATACTGGACGCCAGAACGGCCTGGATTCCCACTGGAAGCAAGTGGACTGGATACTAGAAAAGTGGGCTCATAATGGAAGAAGGAGGGATGGGTACTGGAAAGCAAAGAGGGACTGGGAAACTGGAAGAAGGAGGGTTGGATACTGGAAACAGGAGGACTGGAAACTGGAAGCACAGAGGGCTGGATACAGGAAGCCCACCCGACCCAGAGGCCCCTGGAAACTGGAGGAAGCAATTGGACTGGATTACTGGAAGCAAGATGGTGAATACCTGAAAGCAGGAGGGCTGGATACTGGAAGAAAGAGGGAGGATACTGGAAAGCAGGAGGCTGTATACTGGACGCAAGTGGACTGGATACTGGAAGCACGACGGATGCGTACTGGAAGCAAGACGGCGGATACTGGAAGGAAGCAAGTGGACTGGAAAACTGGAAGCAGTGGACTGGATTACTGAAAGCAAGACGGCTGGATCTGGAAGAAAGAGGGATGGATAATGGGGGAAGGAAGCAACAGGGTGGATAGTGCGATGCAGGGGGGTGCGATACTAGAGCAAAAGGGCCTGGATACTGGAAGAAGAGGGACTGGATACTGGAAGAAAGAAAGAGTGTGGATACTGGAAGCAAGAGTTGGGACTGGATACTGGAAGCAAGAGTCCTGGATACTGGAAGCAAAAGGGCTGGATAGTGGATGCAGGAGGGCTGGATACTATATTGCAGAGGGCTGGATACCGGACGCAAGAGGACTGGATACTGGAAGCAAGAGGGTTGGATAATGGAAAGCAAATTGACTGGAACTGGAAGAAAGAGGAGCTGAAAATACTGGAAGCAAGAGGGCTGAAATACTGCAATCAGGAGGAGGCTCTGAACGCAGGGAGAGCCCAGCTGGAATACTGGAATGCGTGGATGGATTATGGAAAGCAAGACAGCTGATAACTGGAAGGAAGTGGACTGGATACTGGAAGCAGACGGATCGGCATACCGGAAGGAAGTGGACTGGATACTGGAAGCAAGTGACTGGATTACTGAAAGCCAAAGACAGCTGGATCTGGAAAAAGCAGAGGGCTGGATACTGACGCAAGAGACTTGGATACTGGAAGAAAGCCGACTGGATACTGGAAGCAAGTTGGTACTGGATACTGGAAGCAAGAGTAGTGCTGGATACGGAAGCAAACAGGGCGGTAGGGATGAAGGAGGGTGGGATACTAGATGCAAGAGGGCTGGATACTGGAAGTAAAGAGGGACTGGATACTGGAAGCAAGAGGGCTGGATACTGGAAGCAATTGGACTGGATACTGAAAGCAAGACGGCTGGATACTGGAAACAAGACGGCTGGATACTGGAAGCAAGAGGACTGGATACTGGAAGCAAGAGGACTGATGACTGGAAGCAGAGGGCTGGGGATACTGGAAGCAATTGGACTGTATACTGAAAGCAAAGAGGCTGGGTACTGGAAGCAATGAGGATCCTGGATACTGGAAGCAAAGACAGGGGATATTGGAAGCCAAAAGGGCCTGGAACCCTGGGAAAAAAGGAGGAATGGATACTGGAAGCAAAAGGGCGGATACAGGAAGCAAGTGACAACTGGAGGATACTGAAGCAAGAGGGACGCGATACTGAAAGCAGGGATGGATATGGATGCAGGAGGGCTGGATGCTGGGGGATACTTGGAAGCAAGAGGACTGGAAATGGAAAATGGAAGCAAAGATGCTGATACTGGAAGAAGACGCCTAGTAATGGAAAGAAAGTGGACGGATACGGAAAGCAAGAGTGCTGGATACTGGAAGCAAACAGGGCTGGATAGGGATGCAGGGCGGGCTGGGATACTGATGAAGAGCTGGATACGGAAAGCAAGAGACTGATTACTGGAAGCAAGAGGGCTGGATGGATACTGGAAAAGCAAAGATGACTGATAGCTGGAAAGCAAGAGGACTTGCTACTGGAAGCAAGAGGGCTGGATACTGGAAGCAAAAGGGCTGGATACTGGAAGCAACAGGGCTGGATACTGGATGCAAGAGGGCTGGATACTGGAAGCAAGAGGTCTGGATACTGGAAGCAAGACAGCTGTATACTGGAAGCAAAGTGGACTGGATACTGGAAGCAAGACAGCTGGATACTGGAAGCAAGACGGCTGGATACTGGAAGCAGTGTGGACTGGAACTGAAAGCAGGACGGCTGGATTACTGGAAGAGCAAAAGGGCTGGGATACTGAAGGCAAGAGGCCGGGATACTGAGCACGAACGACGACTGGATATGGAAGCAAGTGGACTGGATACTGGAAGAAACAGTGCTGGATACTGGAAGCAACAGGGCTGGATAGTGGATGCAGGCGGCGGGATGGATACTACATGCAAGGGGCTGGATACTGGAAGGAAAGAGACTGGATACTGGAAAGCAAGCGGGCTGGATTTACTGGAGGAAGCAATTTGGACTGGATACTGGAAGAAAATAGTGCTGGATTACTGGAAGCAACAGCAGGGCTGGATAGTGGATGCAGGCGGGTGCGATACTAGATGGCCAAGAGGGCTGGAGACTCGGAAGAAGAAAGAGGGACTGGGATATGGAAGGCAAGAGGCTGGATAATGAGAAGCAATTGCGACTGGATATGGAAGCAAGAGGACTGGATACTGGAAGCAACGAGGGCTGAACTGAATACTGGAAGCAGGAGAGGCTGGATACTGGAATGCAAGGGACTGGATACTGGAAGCAAGACAGCTGTATACTGGAAGCAAGTGAACGGGTACTGTGAAGCAAGACGGATGGAGTTACTGGAGCAAGACGGCTGGAGATACTGGAAGCAAGTGTATGGGATACTTGGAAGCAAGTGGACTGGTATACTAAACAAGACGGCTGGATACTGGAAGCAGAGGGCACTGGAAATGGAAGCAAGAGGACGGATATGGAAGCAGACGGACGATCCTGGAAGCAAGTGGAATGGATACTGGAAGCAAGAGTGCTGGATACTGGAAGCAAGACGGATGGTACTGAAAGAAAGGGGGCTGGAATGGAAGCAAGTGGACTGGATTACTGGGAAGCAAAGCAAGTGGACTGGATACTGAAGAAGACGGCTGGATACTGAAAGCAAGAGGGCTGGATACTGGAAGCAAGAGGACTGGATACTGGAAGCAAGACGAACTGGATACTGGAAGCAAGTGGACTGGATACTGGAAGCTAAGAGTGACTGGATACTGGAAGCACAGGCTGGGGATTAGGGGAGCAGGCGGGCTGGATACAGATGCAAGAGGGCTGGTGGATACTGGAAGCAAGAGGACGGATACTGGAAGCAAGTCGGGCTGGATACTGGAAGCAATTGGACTGGAACTGAAAGCAAAGACGGCTGGATTACTGGAAGCAAGGACGGCTGGATACTGGAAGCAAGAGGGACTGGACCGGATACTGGAAGCAAGAGGGACTGGATACTGGAAGCAAAGACGCTGGATACTGGAAGCAAAAGGGCGGGACCACTGCGAAGAAGGAGGACTAGATACTGGAAGCAAAGAGGGATTGGATACAGGAGCAAGTGACTGGATACTTGAAGAAAGAGGACTGGATATGGAGAAAAGCAAGAGGGCTGAATACTGGAAGCGGAGGAGTGGATACTGAGAATGCAAGTGGACTGGGATACTGGAAGTAGCAAGCTGTTTACTGGGAAGCAAGTGAACTGGATCCTGGAAGCAAGAAGACGGATGGACGGAAAGCCAAGAAGGATTGGGATACTGGAAGCAGGTGGACTGGATAATGGAAAGCAAGTGGACTGGATACTAAAGCAAGACGCTGGATACTGGAAGCAAGAGGGCTGGGATACTGGAAGCAGAGAGATGGATACTGGCAGCCCGACGACTGGATACGGGAAGCAACGGGACTGGCGACTGGAAGCAAGCGTGCTGGATACTGGCAGCAAGACGGATGGCTACGGGAAGAAAAAAGAAGGGCTGGATACTGGGAAGCACGGACGTGGACTGGATACTGGGACGCAAGTGGTGGATACGGAACGCAAGACGGTGGATTACTGGCAGCACGAGGGCTGGAACGGGACCGCCAAGAGGACTGGATAACTGGAAAAGACCAGACGACTGCGATACTGGACGCAAGTGGACTGGATACTGAAGGCGAAGCGTGCTGGATACGGGCAGCAACAGGGGCTGGAGGTGGAGGCGGCCAGGCGGGGCTGGATATGTGCCCGCGGCTGGATTATGAAGCAAGAGGACTCGGGAGACTGGAAGCACGAGGGCTGGATACTGGAAGCCCTGGATGGATTACTGACAGCACGACGGCTGGATCCTGACGCAAGACGGCTGGAACTGGACGCCCGAGGACTGGATCTGGACGCCCGAGGAATCTGGATCCTGGAGTAACGACGTGGTACGGGAGGCCTAAGGGTGGACACGGGAGACGGCGGAGGACTCGAGATACGGAACCAACAGGGCTGGATACAGGACGCCAGTGGACTGGAGCCTTGCCCAGCACGAGGGGTGGGCGTCGAAAGCCACAGGGCTGGATCCCCGCTGCCGGAGGGCTGGCTCCTGGCAGCCAGAGAGCGGGATTACTGGACGAAGTGGATGGCTCCTGGCCGCCAAGGGAGTGCTGGATACGGGACGCACACGGGCTGGATAGTTGGATGTTGTTTTGCGTTTGCCAGGATAATAGCCGCTCACAGAGGGCCTGAGTACTCGATTACGAATTACGGGCCAGAAAATAGGCGGGCCCGGTGATCCTTCTGGCCCATTGCACCTGCGGGCCTGAGATTACTGTCGAAGTCTCATTTAGTGGATCTGTTGCTATCTGGTCACCCTTAGCCTGCTGGCTACTGGATCCGCAATTTGTTGTCGGTATTTGTAGATCTTGGGCCGCCGGTTTCCTTGGCCTGGATCTGGCAGCAGACTGGTCTTGTGATTATGTGGACGCCCGTGTGATTTTCTGTTTAGTACCTTATGCCGACAGTGGGCTTTTCCTCCTGTCAAGCCGGAGGGCGGGTATACTGCTGACGCACTTAGAGGGTATTGGCCCCTGCTACGTGTCCGGAGAGTGGATGATTATGCGTCATCAGTGCAAGGGGCCTCCTGTCGAGTACTGTGCAGCCAGTACCCGCTGTTTCACTCTGGCAGCAATTGGATCTGGGAGTCTTGTTGCAAGCACCGACTCTCTTGGCTGTTACTAGGGTCCGTTCCGACGTGCTCTTGGTACTTGGTTTACGACGTCAGGAGCGGCTCCTGAACCGCAACGACTTGGTTTTTTTTTTTCTCTGTCGCTAGTGATCACTGGCAGCCACTGAGGGTCTGGCTTCCTGAAAGTCCACATCGGGGCTTCGGGAGACTTGTGTGGCTAAGTGGTGAATCTGGATACTTTGTAAGTCAAGGGGCACAATTGTTTTGACTGTTGCACGCCTAGATGGGCCTTGTTGATTCCCCTGGAACGAAGGATTTTGGGTTCTGTTTTGATACTTGGATTCTAAAGGACGGTATTCGTTTGGATATTTGATGAAGCCAGATGGGCTGGCATTCTCATGGACTATGCATAGATTTTTGGGCTGTTTGATTTATCTGGCAACCATCTTCTGGCATTTTCGGCTTTCCTGCGATTTCTTCTCCCGTAAGAGGGTTTTTTTTTTTTCGATATTGACTGAAACGTCAGTCGAGGGCGGTTTGTATACTTTGGTTTATGCATTAGTCAGGGGATTGGAGATCGGTATACCAGGTAGTTAGCTGGTCTGGATTTTTACTTTGGCATGCAAGTGGATTTCTGGATATGTGCAAGCATTTTTATGAACAGACTGTATTGATGGAAGCAAGTGGGACTTTTTTCGTTTGATAGAGTGGATTAGCAGAGGATTGCTATAGTATTGGATTTTTTTTCAAAGCTAAGAACGGTACGGAGATTCTGGATGCAAGTGATTTCTCATGGATTTTACTGGATTAATTGAAAGGGATTTTTCTGGATTACAGGAGGGATGGATACTGGAAGCAGGAGGGCTGGATACTGGAAGCAGGAGGGCTGGATACTGGAATGCAAGAGGGCTGGATACTGGAAGCAAGAGGACTGGATACAGAAAACAAGAGGGCTGGATAATGGAAGCAAGAGGACTGGATACTGGAAGCAAGAGGGCTGGATACTGGAAGCAAGAGGGCTGGATACTGGAAGCAAGAGGGCTGGATACTGGAAGAAGAGGGCTGGATACTGAAAAGCAAGAGGGCTGGATACTGGAAGCAAGTGGACTGGATACTGAAAGCAAGACGGCTGGATACTGGAAGCAAGAGGACTGGACACTGGAAGCAAGAGGACTGGATACTGGAAGCAAGACAGCTGGATACTGGAATCAAAAGTGCTGGACACTGGAAGAAGGAGGACTGGATACAAGAAGCAAGTGGACTGGATACTTAAAGCAAGAGGGCTGGATACTGAAAGCAACAGGGCTGGATACTGGAAGCAAGAGGACTGGATACTGGAAGCAATACAGCTGGATACTGGAAGCAAGTGGACTGTATACTGGAAGCAAGACGGCTGGATACTGGAAGCAAGACAGCTGGATACTGGAAGAAAGTGGACTGGATACTGGAAGCAAGTTGACGGGATACTGGAAGCAAGTGGACTGGATACTGGAAGCAAGAGTGCTGGATACTGGAAGCAACAGGGCTGGATAGTGGATGCTGGCGGGCTGGATACTAGAAGCAAGAGGGCTTAATAATGGAAGCAGGA
>CM033470.1:309702123-309731939 GCA_019447015.1 Hymenochirus boettgeri | reverse complement strand
GTTTGGAAAGTAATAAAATATGGTTCAAATTTGTCATGTTTCAAACAAAAAACAAATGAGAGTAGGTAAGAGGTCTGTCTGCTCTGCAGCTTAACAGTAAACAAAATGATGGTTTTGAAACATGACAAATTTGAACCATATTTTATTACTTTCCAAACATTTCATAAGGAAACATTTTAATTAATTAATAAATATCCAGTTCTCTTGCTTCCAGTATTAAGCCTCTTGCTTTAGTATCCAGCATTTTAGCTTCCAGTATCCAGCCCTGTTGCTTCCGATTATCCAGCCCTCGATCCAGTATCAGCTGCTGTGTTTGCTTAAAGTATCCAGCCCTCTTGCTTCCAGTATCAGCTCTTGTTCAGTATCCAGTCCTCTTGCTCAGTATCCAGCCCTCTGCTTCCAGTATCACAGCCCTCCTATTTCCAGTATCCAGCCTCTGGTTTCCAGATCATCATCTTGCTTCAGCATCAGCCCTCTGCATTCCAGTATCCAGTCCTCCTGCTTCCGATCCACCCTCTGATTCCCAGTATCCTCTTGTTCTGTATCCAGTCCTCTTGCTTCCAGTATCCAGTCCACTTGCATTCCAGTATCCAGCCCGCCTGCTTCCAGTATCCTCCATCTGCTTCCAGTATCCAGCCCTCCTGCTTCCAGTATCCAGCCCCTCTTGCTTCCAGTATCCAGTCCTCTTGCTTCCAGTATCCAGCCTTGCTTCAGTATCAGCCTCTTGCTTCTAGTATCCAGGCCTCCTACTCCAGTATCCAGCCCTTGTTTCCATTATCCATTCCTCTTGTTTCCAGTATCCAGCTCTCTTGCTTCCAGTATCCAGCCCTTGCTTCAAGATTCCAGTCCACTTGCTTCCAGTATCCAGTCCACTTGCTTCCACTATCCAGTCGTCTTTCTTCCAGTATCCAGTACCTCTTGCTTCCAGTATCCAGCCCTCTTGCCTCCAGTATCCAGTCAACTTGCTTCCAGTGATCCAGTCCACCTTTCTTCCAGTATCCAGCTGTCGTGCTTTCCAGTATCCCAGCCGTCTTTCTTCCGTTTTACAGTCCACTGCTTCCAGTATCCAGCTGTATTGCTTCCAGTATACCAGTCCTTTGCTTCACCTATCCAGCCCTCTTGCTTCCAGTATCCAGTCCTCTGCTTCCAGATCATCTCTGCTCCTCCTGCTTCCAGTATCAGCCCTCCTGCATCCAGTATCCCCCTGTTGCTCAGTATCGCCCCTGCTTCAAGTATCCAAGTCACACTTGTTCCGTATCCAGCCACTCTTCCAGTATCCAGTCCTCTTCTTTCCGTGCAGCCCTTTTGCTTCCACCGCTTCTGTCAGGATCCAGTCCTTGCTTCCAGTATCCAGTCCTCTTGTCGTTCCAGTATCCAGCTACGTCTTGCTTTCAGTATCCAGTCCAATTGCTTCCAGTATAGCCCTCTTGTTTCCAGTATCCAGTCCTCTGCTCCAGTACAGAGCCCGCCTGCATCCACTTTCCAGCCCCTGTTGCTTCCCGTATCCAGCCCTCTGCTCCAGTATCCAGACCGTCTTGCTTTCAGTATCCAGCCACTTGCTTCACGTATCCAGTCCACTTGCTTCCAGTATCCAGCCGTCTTGCTTCCAGTATACATCGTCTTGCTTCCAGTATCCAGTCCACTTGGCTTCAGTATCCAGTCCACTTGCATTCCGTATCCAGCTCTGCCTGCTTCCAGTATCTATCCCTCTTGCTTCCAGTATTCCAGCTCCTGCTTTCAGTATTCAGCCCTCTGCTGTCCAGTATCCAGTTCCAATTGCATCCAGTATCCAGCCCCTTGCTTCCTGTATTCAGCCTCTTGCTTCAGTATCCAGTCCATCCATGTTCCAGTATCCAGCCCTCCTTCTTCCATTTCAGCCCTCTTGCTTTCCAGTACCCATCCTCCTGCTTCCATTATTAGCCCTCTTGCTCATTCTTTGAGTATCCAGTCCCACTTGCTTCCAGTATAGCCGTCTTGCTTCCAGTATCAGACGCCTGCTCCAGTATCCGTCCACTTGCTTCCAGTATCCAGCTGTCTTGCTCCAGATCAGTACTCTTGCTTCAGTATACAGCCCTCTTGCTTCCAGTATCCAGTCCTCTTTCTTCCAGTTCTCAGCCCTCTTGCTTCTAGTATCAGCCCGCTGCATCCACTATCCAGCCCTGTTGACTTCCAGTATCAGCACTCTGCTTCCAGTATCCAGTCCACTTGCTCAGTATCCAGTCCGTCTTCTTTCCAGTATCCAGTCCTCTTGCTTCCAGTATCAGCTTCTGCCAGTCGTCAACTTGCTTCCAGTATCCAGTCAATTGTTCCAGATCCAGGCATTGCTTCCGTATCAGCTGTCTTGCTTCCAGTATCCGCCTCTTGCTTCCAGTATCCAGCTCTTGCTTACAGTATCCAGCCTCTTCTTCCAGATCCAGCCTCGCGACCCGGTATCCAGCCCTCTTGCTTTCAGTATCCAGCCCTCTGCGTCAAGTATATAGTCCACTTGCTTCTTGTATCCAGCCCTCTTGCTTCAGTATCCAGTCCCATTTTTCCATGTCCAGCACTTTTGCTTCCAGTATCCAGCCTCTTGCTCCGTATCCAGTCCTGCTTCAGTATCCAGTCCTATGCTTCCAGATCCAGTTGTTCCGATCCAGACGTCAGTGCTTTCAGTATCCAGTTCCACTGCTTCCAGTATCAGCCCTCTTGCTTCCAGTATCCAGCCCTCTTGCTTCTCAGTATATCCAGTCTCTTACTTCCAGTATCCAGCCCTCTGTTAGTATCCAGCCCGCTGCACCACTATCCAGCCCTTGCTTCCAGTATCAGCACTCTTGCTTCAGAGATCCAGTCCACTGCTTCCAGTATTCAGTCCGTATTGCTTTCCAGTATTCCAGTGTCTTGTATCCAGTATCCAGTCGTCTTGCTTCCAGTATCCAGCTGTCTTGCTTTCAGTATCCAGTCCCACTGCTTGTCCAGTCAGCTCCAGTATCCACTTGCTTCCAGGATCCAGCCGTCTTGCTTCCAGTTATCCAGTCCAGTCTTGCTTCCAGTATCCAGTCCCACACTTGCTTACAGTATCCAGTCCAATTGCTTCCAGTATCCAGCGTCTTGCTTATATCCCCTTGCTTCCAGTATCCAGTCTTCTGCTTCCAGTATCCAGCCCTCTTGCTTCAGTATCCAGCCCTCCTGCATCCAGTATCAGCCCTGTTGCTGCCAGATCCAGCCTTTGCTTCCAGTATCCAGCCCTCTGCTTCCAGTATCAAGTCCCTTGCTTCCAGTATCCAGCCCTCTTGCTTACAGTATCAAGTCCTCTTGCTTCCAGATCCAGCCTTTTGCTTCCGTATTCAGCTATTTGCTTCCAGTATCCAGCCGTCTTGCTTCCAGTATCCCGTCCACTTGCTTCCAAGTATCCAGTCCTCTTTCTTCCAGTTCTAGCCCTCTTGCTTCTAGAATCCAGCCCGCCAGCATCCACTATCCAGCCCTGTTGCTTCCAGTATCCATCACTCTTGCTTCCAGTATCAGTCCATGCGTTCCAGTTCCGTTCGTCTTTCTTTCCAGTATCCAGTCCTCTTGCTTCCCGTATCCAGCCCTTTTCTTCCAGTATCCAGTAACTTGCTTCCAGTATCCAGTCTCTGTGCTTCCAGCATCCAGCCCCTCTTGCATTCAGTATCCAGTCCTCTGCTTCCAGTATCCATCCCTCTTGCTCTCAGTATCCTCTTGTTTCCTGTATCCAGTCCTCATGCTTCCAGATCAGTCACTTGAATTCCAGTATCCAGCCCGCCTGATTCAAGGATCCATCCATCTTGCTTCCAGTAGCCAGCCCTCTGCTTCCAGGATCCAGCCCATCCTTGCTTCCAGTATCCAGTCCTCTTGCTTCCAGTATCCAGCCTCTGTTCCAGTTCAGCTTCTTAGTCAGCCCTCCTACTCCAGTATCCAGCCTCTGTTTCCATTATCCATTCCTCTGTTCCAGTATCAGTATCGCTTCCATCCAGCCTCTTGCTTCAAGTATCCAGTCCACTTGCTTCAGTATCAGTCCACTTGCTTCCCATATCCAGTCGTCTTTCTTCAGTATCCAGCCCTCTTGCTTCAGTATCCAGCCCTCTTTGCTTCCATATCCAGTCAACTGCGTTCCAGTATCCAGTCCACTTTCTTCACAGTCTACAGCTGTCTTGCTTCCAGTATCCAGCCGTATTGCTTTCCAGTTTCAGTCCACTTGCTTCCCAGATCCAGCCTTTTGCTTCCAGTATACCAGTCTCTTGCTTTCCAGTATCCAGCCCCTTGCTTCCATCATCCCATCTCCATCCAGCCTATCCAGTTGCATCCGACGTATCCAGCCTGTTGCTTTCAGTATCCAGCCCTCTTGCTTCAAGTATCCAGTCCATTGCTTCCTGTATCCAGCCCCTCTTGCTCCAGTATCCTCCTTCTTCCAGTTGTCCAGCCCGTTTGCTTCCAGTATCCAGCTGTCTTGCTTCCAGTATCCAGTCCTCTTGCTTCCAGTATCCAGTCCTCTTGCTTCCAGTATCCAGCCGTCTTGCTTTCAGTATCCAGTCCAATTGCTTCCAGTATCCAGCCCTCTTGCTTCCAGTATCCAGTCCTCTTGCTTCCAGTATCCAAGCCCGCCTGCATCCAATTTCCAGCCCTGTTGCTTCGTATCCAGCCCTCTTGCTTCCAGTATCAGCCGTCTTGCTTTCAGTATCCAGTCCACTTGCTTCCAGTATCCAGTCCACTTGCTTCCAGTATCCAGCCGTCTTGCTTCCAGTATACATCCGTCTTGCTTCCAGATCCAGTCCACATTGCTCAGTTCAGTCACTGCATCCAATCCAGCTCTCCTGCTTCCAGTATCTATCCCTCTTGCTTCCAGTATCCAGCCCTCCTGCTCAGTATTCAGCCCTCTTGCTTCCAGTATCCAGTCCAATTGCATCCAGATCCAGCCCTCTTGCTTCCTGTATCCAGCCCTCTTGCTTCCAGTATCCAGTCCTCCTGTTTCCAGTATCCAGCCCTTCTTCCAGTTTCCAGCCCTCTGCTTTCAGTACCCATCCATCCTGCTTCCATTATTAAGCCCTCTTGCTTCTAGTATCCAGTCCACTTGCTTCCAGTATCCAGCCGTCTTGCTTCCAGTATCCAGCCGTCCTGCTTCCAGTATCCAGTCCATTGCTTCCAGTACCAGCTGTCTTGCTTCCAGATCCAGTACTCTTGCTTCCAGTATACAGCCCTCTTGCTTCCAGTATCCAGTCCTCTTTCTTCCAGTTTCTAGCCTCTTGCTTCTAGTATCCAGCGCCTGCATCCACTATCCAGCCCTGTTGCTTCCAGTATCCAGCACTCTTGCTTTCCAGTATCCAGTCCACTTGCTGTCCAGATCCAGTCGTCTTGCTTCAGTATCCAGTCCTCTTGCTTCCAGTATCCAGCCTTCTTGTTCAGTATCCAGTCACTTGCTTCCAGTATCCAGTACTTGCTTCCAGTTATCCCGCGGTATGCTTCCAGTATCCAGTACTTGCTTCCAGTATCCAGTCACTCTTGCTTCCAGTATCCAGTCCTCTTGCTTCCAGTACAGCCCTCTTGTTCCAGTATCCAGCCCTCCAGGCATCCAGTATCCAGCCCTGTTGTTCAGTATCCAGCCTCTTGCTTCAATATAAGGTCAATGCTTATTGTATCCAGCCCTCTGCTCCAGTATCCAGTCCTCCTTCTTCCATTGCCAGCACTTTTGCTTCCAGTATCCAGCTGTCTTGCTTTCCAGTATCCAGTCCTCTGCTTCCAGTATCCAGTCCTCTTGCTTCCAGTATCCAGCCGTCTTGCTTCCAGTATCCAGCCGTCTTGCTTCAGTATACCAGTCCAATTGCTTCCAGTATCCAGCCCTCTTGCTTCCAGTATCCAGTCCTCTTACTTCCAGTATCCAGCCTTTGCATCTAGTATCCGCCCGCTGCATCACTATCCAGCCCTGTTGCTTCCAGTATCCAGCACTCTTGCTTCCGTATCCAGTCCACTGCTTCCAGTATCCAGTCTCTTGCTTCCAGTATCCAGTCGTTTGCTTCCAGTATCCAGTGTCTGCTTCCAGTATCCAGTGTCTGCTTTCAGTATCCAGTCCACTTGCTTCCAGTATCCAGTCCACTGCTTCCAGTATCCAGCTCCGTCTGCTTCCATTATCATCCGTCTTGCTTCCAGTATCCAGTCCCTTGCTTCCAGTATCCAGTCCACTTGCGTTCAGTATTCCAGCCCTCTAGATTCAATATCCATCCGTTCTTGCTTCAGTATCCAGTCTTCTGCTTCCAGTATCCAGCCCTCTTGCTCACAGTATCCAGCCCGTCTGTCATCAGTATCCAGCCCTGTTGCTTCCAGTATCCAGCCCTCTTGCTTCCAGTATCCAGCCCTTTGCTTCCAGTATCAAGTCCTCTTGCTTCCAGTATCCAGCCCTCTTGCTTACAGTATCAAGTCCTCTTGCTTCCAGTATCAGCCCTCTTGCTTCCAGTATCCAGCTCTGTTGTCCAGTATCCAGCCGTCTTGCTTCCAGTATCCAGTTCACTTGCTTCCAGTATCCAGTCCTCTTTCTTCCAGTTCTAGCCCTCTTGCTTCTAGAATCCAGCCGCAGCATCCACTATCCAGCCCTGTTGCTTCCAGTATCCAGCACTCTTGCTTCCAGTATCCAGTCCACTTGATTCCAGTATCCAGTCGTCTTCTTCCAGTATCCAGTCCTCTTGTTCCAGTATCCAGCCCTCTTGCTTCCAGTATCCAGTCAACTGCTTCCTTCCAGTACTTTCTTCCAGTATCCAGCTGTTGTTCCAGGTCCAAGCTGTCTTTCTTCCAGTATCCAGCCGTCTTGCTTCCAGTATCCAGTCCATATGCTTCCAGTATCCAGTCCTCTTGCTTCCAGTATCCAGCCCTCTGCTTCCGTTCCAGCCTCCGGCATCCAGTATCCAGCCCTGTTGCTTTCAGTATCCAGCCCTCTTGCTTCAAGTATCCAGTCGACTTGCTTCTTGTATCCAGCCCTCTTGATTCCAGTATCCAGTCCTCCTTCTTCCAGTGTCCAGCACTTTTGCTTCCAGTATCCAGCTGTCTTGCTTCCAGTATCCAGTCCTCTTGCTTCCAGTATTTCCAGTCCTCTTGTTCCAGTATCCAGCCGTCTGCTTCCAGTATCCAGCCGTCTTGCTTTCAGTATCCAGTCCATTCTTCCAGCATTCAGCCCTCTGCTCAGTATCAGTTCTTACTTCCAGTATCAGCCTCTGCATCAGTATCCAGCCCGACTGCATCCACGTCCAGCCTCTTGCTTCCAGTATCCAGTACTTCTTGCTTCCGTATCAGTCCACTTGATTCCAGTATCCAGTCGTCTTGTTCCGTATCCAGTCCTCTTGCTTCCAGTACCAGCCCTCTTGCTTCCAGTATCCAGCCCCTCTGCTTCAGTATCCAGCCCGACTGCAGCCACTATCCAGCCTGCTTGCTTCCAGTATCCAGTACCTCTGCTTCCAGTATCCAGTTCCACTTGATTCCAGTATCCAGTCGTCTGCTTCCAGTATCCAGTCCTCTTGTATCCAGGATCCAGTCCTCTTACTCCGTTCAGCCCCTTGCATCTAGTATCCAGCCGACTGCATCCACTATCACCTTGCTTCCCGTATCCAGTAATCTGCTTCCAGTATCCAGTCCACTTGATTCCAGTATCCAGTCGTCTTGCTTCCAGTATCCAGTCCTCTTGCTTCCAGTATCCAGCCCTGTTGCTTCCAGTATCCAGTACTCTTGCTTCCAGTATCAGTCACTTGATCCAGTTCCAGTCGTTGCTTCCAGTATCCAGTCCTCTGCTTGCCAGTATCCAGCCGTCTTGCTTCCAGTATCCAGCCGTCTTGCTTTCAGTATCCAGTCCAATTGCTTCCAGTATTCCAGCCCTCTTGCTTCCAGTATCCAGTCCTCTTGCTTTCCAGTATCCAGCCCTCTTGCATCTAGTATCCAGCCCGCCTGCATCCACTGATCCAGCCCTATTGCTTCCAGTATCCAGCACTTTGCTTCCAGTATCCAGTCGTCTTGCTTCCAGTATCCAGTCGTCTGCTTCCAGTATCCAGTGCTTGCTTTCAGTATCCAGTCCACTTGCTTCCAGTATCCAGTCCACTTGCTTCCAGAATCCAGCTGTCTTGTTTCCATTATACAGCACTCTTGCTTCCAGTATCCAGTCCACTTGCTTCCAGTATCCAGTCCACTGCTCCAGATCCCATATCCAGCCGTTCTTGCTTCACATTCCATCCGTCTTGCTTCCAGTATCCAGTCTTCTTGCTTCCAGTGTCAGCCCTCTGCTTCCAGATCCAGCCCTCTGCATCCAGTATCCAGCCCTGTTGCTTCCAGTATCCAGCCCTCTGCTTCCAGTATCCAGCCCTCTTGCTTTCAGTATCAAGTCCTCTTGCTTTCAGTATCCAGTCCTCTTGCTTAAGTATCAAGTCCTCTGCTTCAGTATCCAGCCCTCTGCTTTCAGTATCCAGCTGTTGTTGCTTCAGAATCCAGCCAGTTCTTGCTTCCAGTATCCAGTCCACTTGCTTCCAGTATCCAGTCCTCTTTCTTCCAGTTTCTAGCCCTCTTGCTTCTAGAATCCAGCCCGCCTCCACATCCAGACCTGTGCTTCCAGTATCCAGCCTTTGCTTCCAGTATTCCAGTCCACTTGCTTCCAGTATCCAGCTGTCTTTCTTCCAGTATCCAGTCCTTTGTTCCAGTATCCAGCCCTCTTGCTTCCAGTCCAGTATCCAGTCAACTTGCTTCCAGTATCCAGTTCACTTTTTCCAGTATCAGTGTCTGCTCAGTACCAGCTTATTCCAGTATCCAGCCGTCTTGCTTCCAGTATCCAGTCCACATTGCTTCCAGTATCCAGTCCTCTTGCTTCCAGTATCCAGCCCTCTTGCTTCCAGTATCCAGCCCTCCGGCATCCAGTATCCAGCCCGTTGTTTCAGTATCCAGCCCTCTTGCTTCAAGTATCCAGTCGACTTGCTTCATTGTATCCAGCCCTCTTGCTTCCAGTATCCAGTCCTCCTTCTTCCAGTGTCCAGCATATTTTTGCTTCCAGTATCCAGCTGTCTTGCTTCCAGTATCCAGTCCTCTTGCTTCCAGTATCCAGTCTTTGCTTCAGTATCCAGCCGTCTTGCTTCCAGTATCCAGCCGTCTTGCTTTCAGTATCCAGTCCAATTGCTTCCAGTATCCAGCCCTCTTGCTTCCAGTATCCAGTCCAATTGCTTCCGTGTCCAGCACCTCTTGCTTCCAGTATCCAGTCCACTTGCTTCCAGTATCCAGTCCTCTTGCTTCCAGTATCCAGCCGTCTTGCTTCAGTTCCAGTCCCTTGCTCCATATCCAGCCCTCTTGCTTCCAGTATCCAGTCCAATTGCTTCCAGTATCCAAGCATCTTGCTTCCAGTATCCAGTCCACTTGCTCCAGTATCCAGTCGTCTTGCTTCCAGTCATCAGCCGTCTTCTTCAGTATCCAGTCCACTTTGCTTCAGTATCCAGTCACTGCTTCCAGTATCCAGACCTCTTTCTTCCAGTATCATCCGTCTTGCTTCCAGTATCAGCCTCTTGCTTCCAGTATCCAGTCGACTGCTTCCAGTATCAGCATTTGCTTCAGTATTCACCTTGCTCCAGTATCCAGTCCACTTGCTTCCAGTATCCAGCCGTCTTGCTTTAAGTATCCAGTCCATTGCTTCCAGTATCCAGTCCACTTGCTTCCAGTATCCATCCGTCTTGCTTCCAGTATCCATCCTTCTTGCTTCCATAGTATCCAGTTCACTTGCTTCCAGTATACAGCTGTCTTGCTTCCAGTATCCAGTCCACTTGCATTCCAGTATCCAGCTCTCTGCTTCCAGTATTCAGCCCTCTTGCTTACAGTAATCCAGTCCTCTTGCTTCAGTATCCAGTCCAATTGCTTCCAGTATCCAGCCCTTTGCTTCCAGTATCCAGTCCTCTTTCTTCCAGTATCCAGCCTCTTGCTCTAGTATCCTGCACCTGTCATCCACTATCCAGCCTTGCTCCAGTATCCAGCAGTTTCTTCCAGTATCCAGTCCAATTGCTTCCAGTATCCAGCCCTCTTGCTTCTAGTATCACAGTCCTCTTTCTTCAGTATCCAGTCCTCTTGAATCTAGTATCCAGCCCGCATGCATCCACTATCCAGCCTGTTGCTTCCAGTATCCAGCACTGTTCTATCCAGTATCCAGTCCACTTGCTTCCAGTATCCAGTCGTCGTGCTTCAGTATCCAGTCCTCTTGCTTCCAGTATCCAGCCCTTTGCTTCAGTATCCAGCCGTTTGCTTTCAGTATCCAGTCCACTTGCTTCCAGTATCCAGCCGTATGCTTCCAGTATCCAGCCGTCTTGCTTCCAGTATCACAGCCTGTTGCTTCAGTATCCAGCCCTCTTGCTTCAAGTATATACCCACTTGCTTCTGTATCCAGCCCCTGCTTCCAGATCAGTTCCTTTCATTTCCAGCACTTTGCATCCAGTATCCAGCTGTCTTGCTTCCAGTATCCAGTCCTCTTGCTCAGTAATCCAGTCCTCTTGCTTCCAGTATCAGCCGTCTTGCTTTCCAGTATCCAGCCGTCTTGCTTTCAGTATCCAGTCCAATTGCTTCCAGTATCCAGCCCTCTTGCTTCCAGTATCCAGCCTCTTGCTTCCAGTATCCAGTCCTCTTACTTCCAGTATCCAGCCCTCTTGCATCTAGTATCCAGCCCGCCTGCATCCAGCTATCCAGCCCTCTTGCTTCCAGTATCCAGCACTCTGCTTCAGTATCCAGTTCCACTTGCCTTCCAGTATCCAGTCGTCTTGCTTCCAGTATCAGTCGTCTTGCTTCCAGTATCCAGTGTCTTGCTCAGTACCAGTGTCTGCTTCAGTATCCAGTCCATTGCTCCAGTAAGTCCTACTTGCTTCCAGTATCCAGCCGTCTTGCTTCCAATATCCATCCGTCTTGCTTCCAGTATCCAGTCACACTTGCTTCCAGTATCCAGTCCACTTGCTTCCAGTATCCAGCCGTCTTGCTTCCAGTATCCATCCGTCTTGCTTCCCGTATCCAGTCTTCCTGCTTCCAGTATCCAGCCCTCTTGCTTCCAGTATCCAGCCCTCCTGCATCCAGTATCCAGCCTTGCTTCCAGTATCCAGCCCTCTTGCTTTCCAGTATCCAGCCCTCTTGCTTCCAGTATCAAGTCCTCTTGCTTCCAGTATCCAGCCCTCTTGCTTACAGTATCAAGTCCTTGATTCCAGTATCCAGCCCTCTTGCTTCCAGTATCCAGCTCTGTTGCTTCCAGTATCCAGCCGTCTTGCTTCCAGTATCCAGTTCACTTGCTTCCAGTATCAGTCCTCTTTCTTCCAGTTTCTAGCCCTCTTGCTTCTAGAATCCAGCCCGCCAGCAATCCACTATCCAGCCCTGTTGCTTCCAGTATCCAGCACTCTTGCTTCCAGTATCCAGTCCCCTTGCTTCCAGTATCAGTCGTCTTTCGTCCAGTATCCAGTCCCTTGCTTCCAGTATCCAGCCCTCTTGCTTCCAGTATCCAGTCAACTTGCTTCCAGTATCCAGTTCCTTTCTTCCAGTATCCAGCTCTTGCTTCCAGTTCAGCTGTCTTCTTCAGTTTCCAGCCGTCTTGGTTCAGTATCCAGTCCACTTGCTTCCAGTATCCAGTCTCTTGCTTCCAGTATCCAGCCCTCTTGCTTCCAGTATCCAGCCCCCCAGTTCCAGCCCTGTTGCTTCAGTATCCATCCCACTTGCTTCAGTATCAGTCGACTTGCTTCGTATCCAGCCCCTGCTTCCAGTATCCAGTCCTCCTTCTTCAGTGTCCAGCACCTTTGCTTCCAGTATCCAGCTGTCTTGCTTCAGATCCAGCTCCTTGCTTCCAGTATCCCGCTCTGCTTCCAGTATCCAGCGTCTTGCTTCAGTATCCAAGTCCATTCTTCGCATCCAGCCCTTGCTTCCAGTAGCCAGCTCGTCTTCCAGTATCCAGCCCTCTTGCATCTAGTATCCAGCCCGACTGCATCCACTATCCAGCCCTCTTGCTTCCAGTATCAGTACTCTCTCAGATCAGTCCACTTGATTCCAATCAGTGTCTGTTTCCAGTATCCAGTCCTCTTGCTTCCAGTATCCAGCCCTCTTGCTTCCAGTATCCAGCCCTCTTGCATCTCGACCAGCCACTGCCATCCACTATCCAGCCCTGTGCTTCAGTATCCAGTACTCTTGCTTCCAGTATCCCAGTCCACTTGATTCAGTATCCAGTCGGTCTGCTTCCAGTATCCAGTCCTCTTGCTTCCAGTATCCAGTCCTTTCTTCAGTCCAGCCATCTTGCATCTAGTACCAGCCCGACTGCATCCAATCCAGCCCTGTTGCTTCCAGTATCCAGTACTCTTGCTTCAGTATCAGTCACACTGTTCCAGTGATTCCAGTAGTCTTGCTTCCGTATCCAGTCCTCTTGCTTCCAGTATCCAGCCCTGTTGCTTTCCAGTATCCAGTACTTCATTGCTTCCAGTATCAGTCCACTTGTTTCAGTATCCAGTCTCTTGCTTCCAGTATCCAGTCCTCTTGCTTCCGTATCCAGCCGCTTGCTTCCAGTATCCAGCTGTCTTGCTTTCAGTATCCAGTCCTGTTCTTCAGATATTGCTTCCAGTATCAGTCTCTTACTTCCGATCCAGCCTCTTGCATCTAGTATCCAGTCCGCCTGCATCCCATATCCAGCCCTCATTGCTTCCAGTATCCAGCACTCTTGCTTCCAGTTCCAGTCGTTTGCTTCAGTATCCAGTAGTCTTGCTTCCAGATCCAGCTGTCTGCTTTCAGTATCCAGTCCACTTGCTTCCAGTATCCAGTCCACTTGCTTCCAGGATCCAGCCGTCTTAGTTCCATTATCCATCAGTCTTGCTTCCAGTATCCAGTCCACTTGCTTCCAGTATCCAGTCCACTTGCTTCCAGTATCCAGCCGTCTTGCTTCCATTATCATCCGTTCGGCTTCCAGTATCAGTCTTCTTGCTTCCAGTATCCAGCCCTCTTGCTTCCAGTATCCAGCCCTCCTGCATCCAGTATCCAGCCCTTGCTTCCAGTATCCAGCTCTTGCTTCCAGTATCCAGCCCTCTGTCCAGTATCAAGTCCTCTTCTTCAGTATCCAGCCCTCTTGCTTCCAGTATCAGTTCCTCTTGCTTCCAGTATCCAGCCTCTTTGATTCCAGTATCCAGCTCTGTCCTTCCAGTATCCAGCCGTCTTGCTTCCAGTATCCAGTCCACTGCTTCCAGTATCCAGTCTCTTCTTAGTTTCTAGCCTCTTGCTCAGATCCAGCCCGCCAGCATCCATCCAGCCCTGTTGCTTCCAGTATCCAGCACTCTTGCTTCCAGTATCCAGTCCACTTGCTTCCAGTATCCGTCGTCCTTTCTTCAGTATCCAGTCCTCTTGCTCCAGTATCCAGCCCTCTTGCTTCCAGTATCCAGTCAACTTGCTTCCAGTATCCAGTCCACTTTCTTCCAGTATCCAGCTTCTTGCTTCAGTTCCAGCCTCTTGTTTCAGTATCCAGCCCGTCTGCTTCCAGTATGCCGTCCACTTGCTTCCAGTATCCAGTCCTCTGCTTCAGTATCCAGCCCTCTTGCTTCCAGTATCCCGCCCTCCGCATCCAGTATCCAGCCTGTTGCTTTCAGTATCCAGCCCCTTGCTTCAAGTATCCAGTCACTTGCTTCTTATCAGCCCCTTGCTTCCAGTATCCAGTCCTCCTTCTTCCAGTGTCCAGCACTTTGCTTCCAGTATCCAGCTGTCTTGCTTCCAGTATCAGTCCTCTTGCTTCCAGTATCCAGTCCTCTGCTTCCAGTATCCAGCCGTCTTGCTTCCAGTATCCAGCCGTCTTGCTTTCAGTATCCAGTCCAATGTGCTTCCAGTATCCAGCCCTCTTGCTTCCAGTATCCAGTTCCAATTGCTTCCAGTATCCAGCACTCTTGCTTCCAGTATCCAGTCCACTTGCTTCCAGTATCCAGTCTACTTGCTTCCTTTATCCAGCCGTCTTGCTTCCAGTATCCAGTCCAATTGCTTCCAGTATCCAGCCCTCTTGCTTCCAGTATCCAGTCTAATTGCTTCCAGTATCCAGCCCTCTTGCTTCCAGTATCCAGTCCACTTGCTTCCAGTATCCAGTCCTCTTGCTTCCAGTATAAGACGTTTCTTCAGTACCAGGCCCTTGCTTCCAGTATCCAGTCACTTGCTTCCAGTATCCAGACCTCTTTCTTCCAGTATCCATCCGTCTTGCTTCCAGTATCCAGCACTCTTGCTTCCAGTATCCAGTCCACTGCTTCCAGTATCCAGTCGTCTTGCTTCCAGTATTCAGTCCTTTTGCTTCCAGTATCCAGCCCTCTTGCTTCCAGTATCCAGCCCGTGCTTGCTTAGTATCAGTCCCTTGCTTCCAGTATCCAGTCCCCACTTGCTTCCAGTATCCATGCCGTCTTGCCCAGTATTCCACTCCTTCGTGCTCCAGTATCCAGTTCACTTGCTTCCAGTATACAGCCTGTTTACTTCCAGTATCCAGTCCACTTGCATTCAGTATCCAGCTCTCCTGCTTCCAGTATTCAGCCATCTTGCTTCCGTATCCAGTCCTCTGCTTTCAGTATCCAGTCCAATTGCTTCCAGTATCCAGCCCTCTTGCTTCCAGTATCCAGTCCTCTTTCTTCCAGTATCCAGCCCTCTTGCATCTAGTATCTGCCGCCAGCATTCCACGATCAGCCATTGCTTCCAGTATCCAGCACTGTTTTCTTCCAGTATCCAGTCCAATTGCTTCCAGTATCCAGCCCTCTTGCTTCCAGTATCCAGTCCTCTTTCTTCCAGTATCCAGCCCTCTTGCATCTAGTATCCAGCCCGCCTGCATCCACTATCAGCCCTGTTGTTCAGTATCCAGCACTGTTCTTCCAGTATCCAGTCCACTGCTTCAGTATCCAGTCGTCTGCTTCCAGTATCCAGTCCTCTGCTTAGTATCCAGCCTTTTGCTTCCAGTATCCAGCCGTCTTGCTTTCAGTATCCAGTCCACTGCTTCCAGTATCCAGCCGTATTGCTTCCAGTTCCAGCCGTCTTGCTTCCAGTATCCAGTCCACTTGCTTCCAGTATAAGCTGTCTTGCTTCCAGTATCCAGCCCTCTTGCTTCCAGTGTCCAGCCCTCCTGCATCCAGTATCCAGCCCTGTTGCTTCCAGTATCCAGCCCTCTGCTTCCAGTATCCAGCCCCTCTTGCTTCCAGTATCAAGTCCTCTTGCTTCCAGTATCCAGTCATCTTGCTTCCAGTATCCAGCCCTCTTGCTTCCAGTTCAGTCCTCTTGCTTCAGTATCCAGCCCTCTGCATCTAGTATCCAGCCGCCTGCATCCACTATCCAGCCCTGTTGCTTCAGTATCAGCATCTACTTCCAGTATCCAGTCCACTTGCTTCAGTATCTAGTCGTCTTGCTTCCAGTATCCAGTCATTTGCTTCCAGTATCCAGTCCTCTTGCTTCAGTATCCAGCCCAGCATCCCGCCGCCGATCCAGTATCCAGCCTGTTGCTTCAGTATCCAGCCCTCTTGCCTTCAGTATCCAGTTCACTTGCTTCCAGTATCCAGCCCTTTTGCTTCCAGTATCCAGTCCTCCTTCTTCCAGTGTCCAGCCCCTTTTGCTTCCAGTATCCAGCTGTCTTGCTTCCAGTATCCAGTCGTCTTGCTCCAGTATCCAGTCTCTTGCTTCCAGTATCCAGCCTCTTGCTTCAAGTATCAAGTCGTCTTGCTTTCAGTATTCAGTCCACTTGCTTCCAGTATCCAGTCCACTTGCTTCCAGTATCCAGCCGTCTTGCTTCCAGTATCCATCGTCTTGCTTCCAGTATCAGCTCCTTCAGTATCATCCTCCTGCTTCCAGATCCAGCCATCTTGCTTCCAGTATCCAGCCCTCTTGTTCCAGTATCCAGTCCTCTTGCTTCCAGATCAGTCCAATTGCTCTCCAGTTCCAGCTCTTGCTTCAGTATCCAGTCCTCTGCTTCCAGTATCCAAAACTCTGGGCAATAATGTTGAGATACCCGGCATTTGGAACTGTATGTATTTTATTTAATCTCGAGAAAGAGAGAATTAATACGAGGTGCAGCATATTTATTTGTGTGTACAGATAATCTATGAGTGACCCATCATTGACTAGCAAGTTTGTATTCAATGTTTGCAAGGAATAGCGGTTCGGTGTCACGTGAGTATCCGTTGGTCAGATCAGATAATGCCAGATTATAGGTCTGTTTCTGGATGTGCATTGTGTCAGTCTTTTGTCTTTCCAGCTCTAACTTCCAGTAGCAAATTAGATATTCCCTGTTTTCGATATCCAGCCCTCCTGCTTCCAGTATACTGGCCCTTCTGCTTCCAGTATGCAGTTCCAACCTCTCCTATCTAGTATCCAGTGTCCAGTTATAGGTACCTGTTAATAGATGTGCTTTGTTTTGGTCTCTTTTTTCTTTTGTTTCTGTCTTTCCATCTCCTGCTTCCAGTATCCTCCCTCCTAATTCCAGTATCCAGCCCTACTTTTCCAGTATCCAACCCTCTGCTTTCAGATTTAGCCCCCCTCCTTTCAGTATCCAAAACTCCAGGGAAGTTATTGCGAGATACCTGGTATTGGAACTGTTTGTATTCCTATTTACCCCCAAAAAGGGGAGAGTTAGTATTTAAATTGAAGTTATTTGAGTATATAGATAATCTATGAGAGACCCATCCTTTGGCTAGCCAGCTTTGTAGTTCAATGTTGGAAAATACCCATATGATATTGTATATATGTCAAAAGGATAAGTTATCTAACAACTTAGATATCTAATCTGACCATAAAAAGACAGGAAGTTTGCCGATTAAAGGTCTCTGTTTCTGGGTGTGCTTGGTTTCTGTTTCTTGTCTTTCATCTCCTGCTTCCATATCCAGTGCCAAAATATGGGTCTTACTCCTGCTTTTCGGTATCCAGCCCTCCTGCCAAGTATCCAGGCCTCCTGCTTCCATTATCGAGCTCCAACCTTCCTGCTATCTAGTATCCAGTGCCCAATTTAGGTCTATTCCCTGAATGCTCTGTTTCTGTCTCTTACTTTAGTTTCTGTCTTTCCAGCTCCTGCTTCCAGTATCCACCTCTCCTGCGAAGTAATGGTGAGATACCGGTTTTGGAATTGTATGTTTGTTTATTTACCCCGGGAAGGAAGAATTAGTATTAAGGCGTTTACTTATTTTGTGTACAGATAATCAACGAGAGACCCATCCGTGACTTTCTATTAAATAATGCAAGGAATAGCTGTTTGGTGTGTCAGTGAGTATCCCATGTTTTCATGTTCTTGCTTGTGTTTTTACGTCTTGGCATTGCTTTAAAAGGACTGGGGGATTGGATTTACACCAGGGCAATTTCTGGATATTAAAATGTATCAAAAAGGCAAGAATAAAAAATACAGTGGCAACAGGGGAATTAGCCACATCCCAGGCACTAACCATTTGATATTGATATGTCAAAAGGGTCAGTTACTGATCTGACCATAAAAGATAGGTAGTTCCTATTTCCTATTATAGGTCTGTTTTTGGTTGTGCTTTGTTTCGGTCTCTTGTCTTTCCAGCTCTCTGCTTGATTTCACAGAAAGTCAGGTCAGATGAAGGTGTCAGCTAGTCTGTAATAGTTTTTTTTCCACTGTCTCTTAACCCTTTCAGTGCACAGAACGTGAATACACGTTCCCCACTTTTAAAAGCCTCAAACTGCCACAGAACGTGTATTCATGTTCTGTGGCTTCCCCTTTAAAAAAAAAAATCCTGAAGTGCTATGGGCAATCTTGGGGCAGTATTCAGGTGCCCCCCTAGCCCCCTGGATCCCCACCGGTTTCATGAAATCCGATGGGGGGATCGGAAGCTAGCACTCTTGAAGTGCTTACCGCGCAGAAGAGGAGATCAAGGCAGAGCAGGCAGGAAGTTCGGCTGTAAGGGAGACCCCGGTGACTCATCTGGTGACTCACTGAACTTCCTCCTTCACCGGGGTCTTCCCTGAGAGTGGTAGGATGCTGCCCCTGGTGGTCTAGTGGAGGTACTGCACTGTGATTTCCATTCAGATCACGCTGCAGTACCTGTATAGTACAAGCTGTCTATACAGGTACTATATTTACTATACATTTGTGAATGGAACTCAAAGTTCCATTCACAAATAGGATTTTTTCAAGTCTTGCTACTTAGCAAAGGCTTAAAAAAAATGGGGACAGAGATCAAAATTTGGTGATCACTTCTGATCACCAAATTATTGATCTTTGCCAATGAATGAAAAATCACTTCCTGGAAAATGATTTCAGGGAAGGGTTTTTTCCGATCGGATTTCAAATTGGAAAACAGGCATTTATGCCCGTATTCCAAGTTCGTTATCATTCCCTAAGATGATTTGATGATCATCTTTGGGAATGATCCAAAAAAAAGGGGAAATACACACAAAAAAAATCTTAAGTGATACACGACCTTTTTTTTTTTTTTTTTTTACCCCTAAATCTATAAATTAGCAAAAAACTTTGTCTTCTCTAAGCTTCCCAATGTCCCCAGTTATATCGGTAAAGTAGACGCAGATACTTATTTGGATGTTCAAGGGAAAACTAAGCCTATTTATAAGGAAATTTTGCAGAGGTACCAAAAAAAGAACAGACTGATTTTAGGATCAGTAAAGTGTGCAAAAACGTGTGTGACTCTGTACTAACTGTTTTTCACTAAAATACCACTAAAAGGGGGAGAGTGTGCGTGTGGGGGGTGGGTTGTGGTGTTTTTTAATTTTTTCTTGTAACTGCACTTCTACATGCGTCCCATTTGAGCTAGTTGGTGGCCTTGTCTCTATTTGCACCCACGCAAATTGCATACCGTTTGATTCAGGAGATGTGGGAGATGCTATTTAGTGGGTTTTTGCTTGTCAAGTGGTTTAGGTAGTATTCAACCTTTGAATCTTCTTATTTTTATTTTCACGAAATCTTCTAAAAGCACGGAGTCTTATGGATGACAGCGTCTGGAATTCTTCATGTATGTATGAAAGCATGGTACGATAAACGTAGTTGAAGGTGTGTAGATTCCAAAAATATATAGTTTGTGGGGGGAATTTCCAAGTTTCGGGGCTGTTTCCTTAGAAGTAGGGTAGGGTTCAAATTACAGAGCACTTTTTTTTCTTGTAATTGCATTTGTGCATGCGTCCCATTTGAGTAGTTGGTGGCCACGTCTCTGTGTGCATCCACGCATATGGCATGCCATTTGATTCAGGACATGTGGGAGATTGATATTTAGTGGGGGGTTTTATTTGTGGGGGGCATTCCAAGGTTTGGGGCTGTTTGAATTACAGAGCACTTTGATTTTTTTCTTGTAATTGCACTTATGCATGCTTCCATTTGAGTTAGTTGGTGGCCATGTCCTTGTGTGCAACCACGCATATGGCATACCATTTGATTCAGGACATTTGGGAGATTGATATTTGGCAACTTTTTTTCATTACTTGGGGTTTTGGCAGGGTTTTTAAATTTGAAACCTGTTGTTTCTTTATTTTTTTCAGAAAATATGCTAAAAATGCAAAATTCTACGAAGGTCTGCGCACACACAATTGATGGTATGAATGAAAAAATGGCACCGTTGCTTAGCTGAAGGTATGTAGATTCTGAGAACATATATTTTTGGGGGGCATTTTTGAGTTAGAGGGGTGTTTAGATTGTAAAATCTTAAAAGTTGTGTTATTGGGCCACTACGCATTGGCTCACTTTGTCACTAGTGGCTTTCATGTCCGTGTGTGTAACCATGCATATGGCATAACGTTTGATTCAGGGCATTTGGAAGACTGATAATGACAAGTTTTTTTACATGACATGGAAATTTGCCATGATTTTTAACTTTGAATTGTATTTTTATAAATTTTCCTGAAAATCTGGTAAAAAGTGAAATTTTACATGAAACTGGCCCACACCATTGGTGTTTGCATAAAAGAATCCACCCATTGTGTAGATGAAGGTGTGTAGATTCAAGAATATATAGTTTTGGGGGGGTATTTCTAATATAGAGGGGTGTTTAGTCTGACAAATCTGAAAAGTTGCTGTAATTGGACCCTGTTCATTGGCTCACTTTGTGGTAGTTGATTCCACGTCTGCGTGTGTCTGTAACCATACATAGGGCATACCGTTTGATCAGGACATTTGGGAGATTGATATTTGCTAACTTTTTTTTTACATTCCATGGGGTTTTTGCATGATTTTACCTTTTTGAAGGTTGTTTGATGTTCATTTTTTTGAAAATCTGGTAAAAGTGCAAACTTCTACGAAGAACTGCGCCCACACCATTGATGGGATGCATGAACGAACTACAGCGTTACATAGCTGAAGGTGTGTAGCTTTCAGGAGATATAAGTTTGTGGGGGGTATTTTGAGTTGGGGGGGTGTTTTGTGGAAAAACTGCAGACTGTTCAAATACAAAACTGGCTAATTTTTTTTTCGCTAATGCTATTTGGCACTGGTCACGCTCTGGGTTAGTTGGTAGCCATGTCTTGGGTATACCCATGAATGTGGCATACCGTTTTATTCGGGAGGTATTAGGCTTTCATATTTGGAAAAAAAAGGAAAATGTGAGAAAATAACTTACAATTGGACGTAGAGCTGCGCCCGGGAATCGCATTTTGATCGAAACTTACCTCACTCGTAAAATTCTGCGCGGTGTGTTAGTTCTCACATTGTGGGGATATTTTAGTCAATTGGGGATATTCTATGTTAACTGTCAGTAGTGGTTATACATTTTAATTTGGTTGTAATATTTCTGAAGGTGCAGTTTTAGTTTGGGGGAGTCTCCTGTACAGGAAAAGTCAGGTACCTACATATATCTGGTATCGTTGTACTCGGGAGTATCAGAGCTTTTAGAAACGGTAAGATTTTTGTGCGTAACCTTAAGATAAACATAAATAAAAATGGGAAAAATCCATGAAGATTTGCAAAATTTTCATTCTTTTTACATATTTTACCATAATTCCAGTAAAATTTCCAGAAAAGTTACAAAATTCTGTACCATGTTAAGTGCACACTGTGCTGAAAAAAAACAATGTATAATATTTGATTTACTGCAAGGTTTCCTACTGTAAAATTAGTCTAAAGCGATTAAGGGCAAAATCCTGAAAATTCTTCTGGCACTTACACAAAAAAAAAATGAAATTCTTCTGGCACTGAAAGGGTTAAATGTGCTGATGATGCATTGTATGTCATGAAGGTCACAAGCTATATAAAGCATCACTGCCAAATTTTTATCATTTGTTTACTGTTAAGCTGCAGAGCAGACAGACCTCTTACCATCTCATTGTTTTTTGTTTGAAACATGACAAATTTGAACCATATTTTATTACTTTCCAAACTTTCATATTAGGAATACATTTAATAATAAATATCCAGTTCTCTGCTCCAGTATTAAGCCCTTTGCTTTAGTATCCAGCATTAGCTTCCGTATCCAGCCCGTGCTTCCAGATCCAGCCCTCCTGCATCCAGTATCCAGCTCTGTTGCTTAGTACCAGCCCTCTTGCTCCAGTATCCAGCCCTCTTGCTTCCAGTATCCAGTCCTTTGCTTCAGTTACCAGCCTCTTGTTCCAGTATCCAGCCATCTTGCTTCCAGTATCCAGCCCTCTTGTTTCCAGTATCCAGTCCTCTTGCTTCAGCACCAGCCCTCTTGCATTCCAGTATCCAGTCCCTCCGCTTCCAGTATCCATCCCTCTTGCTTCAGTATCCTCTTGTTTCCTGTATCCAGTCCTCTTGCTTCAGTATCAGTCACTTGCATTCAGTATCCGCCCGCCTGATCCAGTATCCATCCATCTTGCTTCCAGTATCCAGCCCTCCTGCTTCCGTATCAGCCCTCTTGCTTCAGTATCCAGTTCTTGTTCAGTATCCAGTCCTCTTGCTTCCAGTATCCAGCCCTCTTGTTCTAGTATCCAGCCCTCTACTTCAGTATCCAGCCCTCTTGTTTCCATTATCATTCCTCTTGTCCAGTATCCAGCTTTTGCTTCCAGTATCCAACCCTCTGCTCAGTATCCAGGTCCACTGCTTCCAGTTACAGTCATGTCCACTTCCATCGTTTCTTCCAGTATCCAGTCCTCTTGCTTCCAGTATCCAGTCCCTCTGCTTCCAGTATCCAGTCACTGGCTTCCAGTATCAGTTCCAATTTTTCCATATCAGCTGTCTTGCTTCCAGTATCCAGCCGTCTTTCTTCCAGTTTCCAGTCCACTTGCTTCCAGTATCCAGCTGTATTGCTTCCAGTATCCAGTCCTCTTGCTTCCAGTATCAGCCTCTTGCTTCCAGTATCCAGCCTCTGCTTCAGTACCAGCCTTTGCTTCCAGTATCCAGCCCTCTGCATCCAGTATCCAGCCTGTTGCTTTCAGTATCCAGCCCTCTTGCTTCAAGTATCCAGTCCACTTGCTTCCTGTATCCAGCCCTCTTGCTTCCAGTATCCAGTCCTCCTTCTCCAGTGTCCAGCCCTTTTGCTTCCAGTATCCAGCTGTCTTGCTTCCAGATCCAGTCCTCTTGTTCCAGTATCCAGTCCTGCTCCAGTATCCAGCCGTCTTGCTTTCAGTATCCAGTCCAATTGCTTCCGTATCCAGCCCTCTTGCTTCCAGTATCCAGTCCTCTTGCTTCCAGTTCCAGCCCGCCTGCATCCACTATCCAGCCCTGTGGCTTCCAGTATCCAGCCCTCTTGCTTCCAGTATACAGCCGTCTTGCTTTCAGTATCCAGTCCACTTGCTTCCAGTATCCAGTCCACTTGCTTCCAGTATCCAGCCGTCTTGCTTCCAGTATACATCCGTCTTGCTTCCAGTATCCAGTCCACTTGCTTCCAGTATCCAGTCCACTTGCATTCCAGTATCCAGCTCTCCTGCTTCCAGTATCTATCCCTCTGCTTCCAGTATCCAGCCCTCCTGCTTTCAGTATTCAGCCCTCTTGCTTCCAGTATCCAGTCCAATTGCATCCAGTACCAGCCCTCTTGCTTCCTGTATTCAGCCCTCTTGCTTCCAGTATCCAGTCCTCCTGTTTCCAGTATCCAGCCCTCCTTCTTCCAGTTTCCAGCCCTTGCTTTCCAGTACCCATCCCTCCTGCTTCCATTATTAAGCCCTCTTGCTTTAGTATCCAGTCCCACTGCTTCAGTATCCAGCCGTCTTGCTTCCAGTATCCACTGTTCCTGCTCAGACCAGCCCTTGCTTCCAGTATCCAGCTGTCTTGCTTCCAGTATCCAGTACTCTTGCTTCCAGTATACAGCCCTCTTGCTTCCAGTATCCAGTCCTCTTCTTCCGTTTCTAGGCCTTGCTTATATATCCAGCCCGCCTGCATCCACTATCCAGCCCTGTTGCGTCACGTATCCAGCACTCTTGCTTCAGATCCAGTCCACTGTTCCAGTATCCAGTCGTCTTTATTCGTATCAGTATCTTGCTTCAGTATCCAGCCTATTGCTTCCAGTATCCAGTCCAACTTGCTTCCAGTAATCCAGTCACTTGCTTCCAGTATCCAGCTGGTATGGCTTCAGTATCCAGTCCCTTGCTTCCAGTATCCAGCCCTCTTGCTTCCAGGATCCAGTCCTTTGCTCAGTATCCAGACCTCTTGCTTCCAGTATCCAGCCCTCCGGCATCAGTATCAGCCCTGTTGCTTTCAGTATCCAGCCCTACTTGCTTCAAGTTGTTAGTTCCACTTGTTATTGATCCAGCCTCTGCTTCCAGTATCCAGTCCTCCTTCCATTGTCCAGCACTTGCTTCCAGTATCCAGTGTCTTGCATTCAGTATCCAGTCCTCTTGCTTCCAGTATCCAGTCCTCTGCCTTCCAGATCCAGCGCTTGCTTCAGTATCCAGCCGTCTTGCTTCAGTATCCAGTCCCATGTTCCAGATCAGACCTTGGCTTCCAGTATCCAGCCCTCTGGCTTCCAGTATCCAGTCCTCGTACTTACCAGTATCCAGCCCTCTTGCATCTAGTATCCAGCCGCCTGCAGCCCTATCCAGCCCGGTGCTTCCAGTATCCAGCACTCTTGCTTCCAGTATCCAGTCCCGTTCCGATCCAGTCCTTGCTTCCGTATCCAGTTCGTCTGCTTCCCAGTATTCCAGTCGTATGCTCCAGTATCCAGTGTCTGCTTCAGTATCCAGTCCACTTGCTTCCAGGATCCAGTCCACTTGCTCCAGTATCCAGACCACTTGATTGCCATTATCCATCCGTCTTGCTTCCGATCCAGTCATTGCTTCCAGTATCCAGTCCCATTGCTTCCATATCCAGCCGTCTTGCTTCCATTATCCATCCGTCTTGCTTCCAGTATCCAGTATTGCTTCTTCAGCCCTCTTGCATTCCAGTATCCAGCCCTCCTGCATCCAGTATCAGCCCTGTTCTTCCAGATAGCCCTGCTTCCAGTATCCACCTCTTGCTTCCGTATCAAGTCCTCTTGCTTCAGTAATCCAGACTCTGCTTACAGTATCAGTCTCTGCTTCCAGGATCACCCCTTGCTTCCAGTATCCAGCTCTGTTGCTTCCAGTATCCAGCGTCTTGCTTCAGTATCAGTCCACTTGCTTCCAGTATCCAGTCCTCTTATTCCAGTTTCTAGCCCTTGCTTATAGATCCAGCCCGCCAGATCCACTATCCAGCCCTGTGCTTCCAGTATCCAGTCACTCTTGCTTCCAGTATCCAGTCCACTTGCTTCCAGTATCCAGTCGTCTTTATTCCAGGTCCAGTCCTCTTCTTCAGTATCCAGCCCTCTTGCTTCCAGTATCCAGTCAAACTTGACTTCCAGTATCCAGTCCTCTGTTCCAGCATCCAGCCTTTCTTTCTTTCTTGCCCATTGTTCCAGTATCCAGTCCTCCTTGCTCCAGTATCCATCCCTCTTGCTTCCAGTATCCTCTTGTTTCCTGTATCCAGTCCTCTTGCTTCCAGTATCCAGTCCACTTGCATTCCAGTATCCAGCCCGCCTGATTCCAGTATCCATCCATCTTGCTTCCAGTATCCAGCCCTCCTGCTTCCAGTATCAGCCCTCTTGCTTCCAGTATCCAGTCCTTTTCTTCCAGTATCCAGTCCTTGTATGCTCTTTCAGTATCCAGCCCTCTGCTTCCAGTATCAGCCTCTTGCTTCCATATCCATTCTTTGTTCAGTATCCAGCTCTCTTGCTTCCGTATCCAGCCCTCTTGCCTTAAGTATCCAGTCCTACGTGCTTCCAGTATCCAGCACCTTGCCTTCAAATATCCAGTCGTTCATTTATTCCAGATCAGCCTCTTGCTTCCAGTATCCAGCCCTCGTTGCTTCCAGTATCCAGTCAATTGCTTCCAGTATCCAGTCACTTTCTTCCAGTATCCAGCCTGTCTTGCTTCCAGTATCAGCCGTCTTGCTTCCAGTTTCCAGTCCACTTGCTTCCAGTATCAGCTGTATTGTTCCAGTATCCAGTCCTCATTGTTCCAGTATCAAGCCCTCTTGCTTCAGTATCCAGTCCTCTTTCCAGTATCCAGCCTCTTGCTTCCAGTATCACGCCTCCTGCATCCAGTATCCAGCCCTTTGCTTCAGTATCAGCCCCTTGCTTCAGTATCCAGTCACGTGCTTTCATGATCCAGCCCTATTGCTTCCAGTATCCAGTTCTCCTCCTTCCAGTGTCCAGCCTTTTTGCTTCCAGTATCCAGCCCTCTTGCTTCCAGTATCCAGTCCTTTGCTTCCAGTTATCCAGTCCTCTTGCTTCCAGTATCCAGCCGTCTTGGCTTCAGTACCAGTCCAATTGCTTCCAGGATCAGCCCTCTTGCTTCCAGTAATCCAGATTGCTTCCCAGTACCAGCCCGCCTGCATCACTTTCAGCCTTCAGTATCAGCCTCTTGCTTCAGTATCCAGCCGTCTTGCTTTCAGTATCCAGTCAACTTGTTCCAGTATCCAGTCCATTGCTTCAGTTCAGCCGTCGTGATTCCTATACAGCCTTCTCTCATCGGCTTGTTCCAGTATCCAGTCCACTTGCTTCAGTATATCCTGGCATTCAGTATCCAGCTCTCTGCTTTCAGTATCTATCCCTCTTGCTTCCAGTATCCAGCCCTCCTGCTTTCAGTATTAGCCTCTTGTCAGTATCCATGTCCAATTGCCATCTCAGTACAGCCCTCTTGCTTCGTATTCAGCCCTGCTTGCTTCCAGTATCCAGCCTACCTGTTTCAAGTATCCAGCCCTCCTTCGCAGTTTCCAGCCCTCTTGCTTTCCAGTACCATCCCTCACTGCTTCCATTATTAAGCCCTCTTGCTCTTAGTGATCCAGTCCCACTTGCTTCAGTATCCAGCCGTCTTGCTTCCAGTATCCAGCCGTCCTGCTTCCAGTATCCAGTCACTGCTTCCAGTATCAGTACTCTTGCTTCCAGTATACAGCCCTCTTGCTTCCAGTATCCAGTCCTCTTTCTTCCAGTTTCTAGCCTCTTGCTTTAGTATCCAGCCCGCTGCATCACTATGCCAAGCCTGTTGCTTCCAGTATCCAGCACTCTTGCTCCGTATCCAGTCCACTTGCTTCCAGTATCCAGTCGTCTTTCTTCCAGTATCCAGTCCTTTGCTTCCAGTAGCCAGCCTTCTTGCTTCCCAGTATCCAGTCAACTTGCTTCCAGTATCCAGTCATGCTTCAAGGATCCAGCTGTTGCTTCCAGTATCCAGTCCTCTGCTTCCAGTATCCCGGCCTCTTGCTTCCAGTATCCAGTCGCTCTGCTTCCAGATTCCAGTCGCTCTTGCTTCACCGTATCCAGCCTCGGCTTCCAGCCCGGCATTCCAGTATCCAGCCCTGTGCTTCAGATCAGCCATCTTGCTTCAAGGATTAGTTGTCCACTGCTTCTTGTAGCCAGCCCTCTTGCTTCCAGTATCCAGTCCTCCTTCTTCCATTGTCCAGCACTTTTGCTTCCAGGATCCAGCTGTCTGCTTCCAGTATCCCAAGTCCTCTTGCTTCCAGTATCCAGCCTCTTGCTTCCAGTATCCAGCAGTATTGCTTCCAGTATAAAGCCGTCGTGCTTCAGTAATCCAGTCCAATGCTTTCCAGTATCATCCCTCTTGCTTCCAGTATCCAGCCCTCTTGCGTCCATAATCCAGTCCTTCTTACTTCCAGTATCCCGGCCTCTTGCTCTGTATTCCAGACGCCCTGCACAAATGAGAGTAGGTAAGAGGTCTGTCTGCTCTGCAGCTTAACAGTAAACAAAATGATAAAAATTTGGCAGTGATGCTTTATATAGCTTGTGACCTTCATGACATCACAATGACATCATCAAGGCACATTTAACCCTTTCAGTGCCAGAAGAATTTCATTATTTTTTTTGCGTTAAGTGCCAGAAGAATTTTCAGGATTTTGCCCTTAATCGCTTTAGACTAATTTTACAGTAGGAAACCTTGCAGTAAATCAGGAATATTATACATTGTTTTTTTCAGCACAGTGTGCACTTTAACATGGTAACAGAATTTTGTAACTTTTCTGGAAATTTTACTGGAATTATGGGTAAAATATGTAAAAAGAATGAAAATTTTGCAAATCTTCATGGATTTTTCCCATTTTTATTTATAGTTATCTTAAGGTTACGCACAAAAATCTTACCGTTTCTAAAAGCTCTGATACTCCCGAGTACAACGATACCAGATATATGTAGGTACCTGACTTTTCCTGTACAGGAGACTCCCCCAAACTAAAACTGCACCTTCAAGAATATTACACCAAATTAAAATGTATAACCACTACTGACAGTTAACATAGAATATCTACCAAATTAACTAAAATATCCCCACAAGTGAGATATTTTTAGAAACTACACACCCGCAGAATTTTACGAGTGAGGTAAGTTTCGATCAAAATGCAGATTCCCGGGCGCAGCTCTACGTCCAATTGTAAGTTATTTTCTCACATTTTCCTTTTTTTCCAAATATGAAAGCCTAATACCTCCCGAATAAAACGGTATGCCACATTCATGGGTATACCCAGAGACATGGCTACCAACTAACCCAGAGCGTGACCAGTGCCAAATAGCAGTAGCAGAAAAAAAAATTAGCCAGTTTTGTATTTGAACAGTCTGCAGTTTTTCCACAAAACACCCCCCCAACTCAGAAATACCCCCCACAAACTATATATTCCTGAAAGCTACACACCTTCAGCTATGTAACGCTGTCGTTCGTTCATGCATACCATCAATGGTGTGGGCGCAGTTCTTCGTAGAAGTTTGCACTTTTACCAGATTTTCAAAAAAAATGAACATCAAACAACCTTCAAAAAGGTAGAAATCATGCAAAAACCCCATGGAATGTAAAAAAAAAGTTAGCAAATATCAATCTCCCAAATGTCCTGAATCAAACGGTATGCCCTATGTATGGTTACACACGCAGACGTGGAATCAACTAGCCACAAAGTGAGCCAATGAACAATGGTCCAATTACAGCAACTTTTCAGATTTGTCAGACTAAACACCCCTCTATATTAGAAATACCCCCCAAAACTATATATTCTTGGAATCTACACACCTTCATCTACACAATGGTGTGATTCTTTTATGCATAACACCAATGGTGTGGGCGCAGTTTCATGTAAAATTTCACTTTTTTACCAGATTTTCAGGAAAATTTTATAAAAATACAATTCAAAGTTAAAAATCATGGCAAATTTCCATGTCATGTAAAAAAAACTTGTCAATTATCAGTCTTCCAAATGCCCTGAATCAAACGGTATGCCATATGCATGGTTACACACACGGACATGAAAGCCACTAGTGACAAAGTGAGCCAATGCGTAGTGGCCCAATAACAGCAACTTTTAAGATTTTACAATCTAAACACCCCTCTAACTCAAAAATGCCCCCCAAAAATATATGTTCTCAGAATCTACATACCTTCAGCTAAGCAACGGTGCCATTTTTTCATTCATACCATCAATTGTGTGTGCGCAGACCTTCGTAGAATTTTGCATTTTTAGCATATTTTCTGAAAAAAAATAAAGAAACAACAGGTTTCAAAGTTAAAAACCCTGCCAAAACCCCAAGTAATGAAAAAAAGTTGCCAAATATCAATCTCCCAAATGTCCTGAATCAAATGGTATGCCATATGCGTGGTTGCACACAGAGACATGGCCACCAACTAACTCAAATGGGAAGCATGCATAAGTGCAATTACAAGAAAAAAATCAAAGTGCTCTGTAATTTCAAACAGCCCCAAAACTTGGAAATGCCCCCCACAAATAAAACCCCCCACTAAATATCAATCTCCCACATGTCCTGAATCAAATGGCATGCCATATGCGTGGATGCACACAGAGACGTGGCCACCAACTAGCTCAAATGGGACGCATGCACAAATGCAATTACAAGAAAAAATCAAAGTGCTCTGTAATTTGAACAGCCTACCCTACTTCTAAGGAAACAGCCCCGAAACTTGGAAATTCCCCCCACAAACTATATATTTTTGGAATCTACACACCTTCAACTACGTTACGGTACCATGCTTTCATACATACATGAAGAATTCCAGACGCTGTCATCCATAGAACTCAGTGCTTTTAGAAGATTTTGTGAAAAATAAAATAAGAAGATTCAAAGGTTGAAATACTACCTAAACCCACTTGACAAGCAAAAAAAACCCACTAAATAGCAATCTCCCACATCTCCTGAATCAAACGGTATGCCATTTGCGTGGGTGCAATTAGAGACAAGGCCACCAACTAGCTCAAATGGGACGCATGTAGAAGTGCAGTTACAAGAAAAAATTTAAAAAACACCACAACCCACCCCCCACACGCACACTCTCCCCCTTTTAGTGGTATTTTAGTGAAAAACAGTTAGTACGGAGAGTCACACACGTTTTTGCACACTTTACTGATCCTAAAAATTCAGTCTGGTCTTTTTTTGGTACCTCTGCAAAATTTCCTTATAAAACAGGCTTAGTTTCCCTTGAAATCATACAAATAAGTATCTGCGTCTACT
>CM033470.1:309688659-309702087 GCA_019447015.1 Hymenochirus boettgeri | reverse complement strand
TTAACCCGATATAACTGGGAATTGGGAGCTTAAGACGACAACGTTTTTTTGCTACTTTATAGATTTAGGGGTAAAAAAAAAAAAAAAAAAAAGGTCTGTGTATCACACTTAAGATTTTTTTGTGTGTATTTCCCTTTTTTTTGGAACATTCCCAAAGAACATGATCATCAAATCATCTAGGGAAGGATTACGAACTTGGAATACGGGCATAAAATGCTGTTTTTCCCAATTTGAAATCGATCGGAAAAAACCCTAAAACACCTTCCCTGAAATCATTTTTCCAGGAAGTGATTTTTCATTCATTGGCAAAGATCATAATTTGGTGAGCAAAGGTGATCACCAATTATCTCTGTCCCCCATTTTTTTATACGAATCCTCTTTGCTAAGTAGGCAAAGACTTTGAAGAAAAATCCTATTGTGAATGGACCTTTTGTTCCTTCACAAAATGTATAGTAAAAATTATTACCTGTATAGACCGCTGTACTTACAGGTACGAAGCGTGAATCTGAATGTAAATCACAGTGCAGTCACCTCACTAACACCAGGTCGCAGCATCCTACCACTCTCAGGGAGAACCCCCGGTGAAGGAGAAGTTCATTGAGGCACTCAGATATTCCCGGGTCTCCCTTACAGCCGAACTCCTGCCTGCTCTGCCTTGATCTCCCTCTGTCTTCTCTGCCGGTAAGCACTTCAAAGAGTGCTAGCTTCCGATCCCCCCATCGTGATTTATGAACCGGTGGGGGATCCGGGCTAGGGGGCACCTGGACACTGGAGAAGGAGACTGGATACTGGGAAGCAAGAGGGCCTATGTACAAGAAGCAGTCCGACTGGATACTTGAAGCAAGAGGGCTGGATACCTGTAAGCAACCAGGCTGGATACTGCTGCGAGGCTGATAACTGGAAGCAAGAGGGCTGGATACTGGAATCAAGAGGAACTGGATTACTGGAAGCCACTGGACTGGATACTGGAAGCAAGAGGCTGGATACTGGAAGCAAGAAGCTGTGATACTGGAAGCAGACGTGGATACTGGAAGAAAGAGAACTGGATCAACTGGAAGCAGTGCTGGATACTGGAAGCAAAGGGCCTGGATACTGGAAGCAAGAGGACTGGATACTGGAAGAAAGACGACTGGATACTGGAAGCAAGTGGACTGGATACTGGAAGCAAGAGTGGCTGGATACTGGAAGCACAGGCTGGATACTGGATGCTGGCGGGCAGATCTAAAGGCAATAGGCTGAAACTGGAAGAAAGAGCTGGATACTGGAAGCAATGAACTGGATACTGGAAGCAAGACGGCCTGGATCTCTGAAAGCAACGAGCTGATACTGGAAGCAAGAGGGCTGGATACTGGAAGCAAGAGGACTTGTACTGTAAGCAAGAGGCTGGATCTGGAAGCAATGAGGACTTGATACTGGAATGCAAGAGGGCTGGTATACTGGAAGCAAGAGGGCTGGATACTGGAAGCAACAGGCCTGGAATACTGAGAAGGCTCGGAAACGGGAATCAAGAGGGCTGGATACTGGAAGCAAGAAGACTGGATACTGGAAGCAGACGGATGGAAATGGACCAGACGGCTGGATACTGGTAAGCACGTCAGACTGGATACTGGAAGCAAGTGGACTGGATACTGGAAGCAAGACGGATTAATAATGGAAGCAAGACGGCTGATACTGAACAAGGGACTGGATACTGGAAGCAAGTGGACATGGATACGAAAGCAAGACAGCTGGATACTGAAGCAAGACGCGACTGGATATCTGGAAGCAAGACTGACTGGAGTACTGGAAGCAAAGACGACTGGATACTGGAGAAGTGGACGGATACTGAAGCAAGAGTGCTGATACTGAAGCAAGGTGGTGTGATGCAGCCGGGCTGGATACTTGCAAGAGGGCTGGATACTGGAAGTAAGAGGACTGGATACTGGAAGCAGAGGTGGCGAGACTGGAGCAAGAGGGCTGGATACTGGAAGCAATATGGACTGGATACTGAAAGCAAGACGGCTGTATACTGAAGCAAGACGGCTGATACTGGAAGCAAGAGGACTGGATACTGGAAGCAAGAGGACTGGATACTGGAAGCAAGACAGCTGGATACTGGAAGCAAAAGTGCTGGCAATGGAAGAAGGAGGACTGGATACTGGAAGCAAGAGGGCTGGATACAAGAAGCAGTGGACTATCTCTTGAAGCAAGAGGGCTGGATACTGAAAGCAACAGGGCTGGATACTGGAAGGCGGAGGGCTGGATCTGGAAGCAAGAGGGCTGGATACTGGAAGCAAGAGGACTGGATACTGGAAGCAAGAGGGCTGGATACTGGAAGCAAAGGACTGGATACTGGAAGCAATACAGCTGGATACTGGAAGCAAGTGGACCTGGATACTGGAAGCAAGTTGACTGGATACTGAAGCAAGAAGGCTGGATACTGGAAGCAAAGGACTGGATACTGGAAGAAAGACGACTGGATACTGGAAGCAAGTGGACTGGATACTGGAAGCAAGAGTGCTGGATACTGGAAGCAACAGGGCTGGATATGGATGCAGGCGGGCTGGATACTAGAAGCAAGAGGGCTAGAAACTGGAAGAAGAGGACTGGATACTGGAAGCAAGAGGGCTGGATACTGGAAGCAAGAGTACTGGATACTGGAAGCAAGTGACTGGATACTGGAAGCAGGACGGCTGGTACTGGAAGCAAGACGGCTGGATACTGGAAGCAAGTGGGACTGGATACTAGAAGCAAGAGGGCTTAATAATGGAAGCAGGAGGGATGGTACTGGAAGCAAGAGGGCTGGAAACTGGAAGAGGAGGGCTGGATACTGAAACAGAGTAACTTGATACTGGAAGCAAGAGGGCTGAATACAGGAAGCAAGAGGGCTGGATACTGGATGCAATTGGACTGGATACTGGAGCAAGAGGCTGAATACTGAAAGCAGGAGGGCTGGATACTGGAAGCAAGAGGGATAGATACTGGAAGCAGGAGAGCTGGATACTGGAATGCAAGTGGACTGGATACTGGAAGCAAGAGGACTGGATACTGGAGCAACGGATGCTACTGAAGCAAGAAGACGGCTGATACTGGAAGCAGTGACCTGGATCTGAAAGAAGTGGACTGGATACTGAAAGCAAGACGGCTGATACTGAAGCAAGAGGGCTGGATACTGGAAGCAACAGGCTGGAAAGTGGATGCAGGCGGGCTGGATACTGGAAGCAAGAGGACTGGATCTGGAAGCAAGAGGGCTGGATACTGGAAGCATTGGACTGGATACTGAAAGCAAGACGGCTGATACTGGAAGCAAGAGGACTGGATACTGGAAGCAAGAGGACTGGATACTGGAGCAAGACAGCTGGATACTGGAAGCAAAAGGGCTGGACACTGGAAGAAGAGGACTGGATACTGGAAGCAAGAGGGCTGGATACAGAAGCAAGTGGACTGGATACTTGAAGCAAGAGGGCTGGATACTGAAAGCAACAGGGCTGGATACTGGATGCAGGAGGGCTGGATACTGGAAGCAAGAGGGCTGGATACTGGAAGCAAGAGGGCTTGGATACTGGAAGCAAGAGGACTGGATACTGGAAGCATACAGCTGGATACTGGAAGCAAGTGGACTGGAAACTGGAAGCAAGACGGCTGGATACTGGAAGCAAGACAGCTTGGATACTGGAAGAAAGTGGACTGGATACTGGAAGCAAGTTGACTGGATACTGGAAGCAAGAGGGCTGGATACTGGAAGCAAGAGGACTGGATCTGGAAGCAAGACTACTGGATACTGGAGCAGTGGACTGGATACTTGGAAGAAGGGCTGATACGTGAAGCAAGAGGCTGGATACTGGAAGCAAGAGAGCTGGATACTGGAAACAAGAGGATGGATAATGGAACAAAGTGCTGGATACTGGAAGTAGGAGGGCTGGATACTAGAAGCAGAAGGGCTGGATACTGGAAGCAAGAGGACTGGATACTGGAAGCAAGAGGACTGGATACTGGAAGCAGAGGGCTGGATACTGGAAGCAGGAGGCTGGATACTGGAAGCAAGATGGATGGGTACTGGAATCAGGCGGGCTGGATACTGGAATGCCAGTGGGACTGGATACTGGAAGCAAGAGGACTGGATACAGGAAACAAGAGATACTGGAAGCAAGAGGGATGGATACTGGAAGCAGGAGGACTGGATACTGGAATGCAAGAGGGCTGGATGCTGGAAGCAAGAGGACTGGATACTGAAGCAAGTTGACTGGATACTGGAAGCAAGAGGGCTGGATACTGGAAGCAAGAGGACTGGATACTGGAAGAAGACGACTGGATACTGGAAGCAAGTGGACTGGATACTGGAAGCAAGATGATGTGGATACTGTAAGCACAGGGCGGAAGTGGATGCTGGCGGGCTGGATTCTAAAGCAGAGGGCTAGAAACTGGAAAGAGACTGGATACTGGAAGCAAGTGGACTGGATACTGGAATGCAAGAACGGCTGGATACTGGAAGCAACAGAGCGCTCTGGAAGCAAGAGGGCTGATACTGGAAGCAAGAGGACTTGAATACTGTAAGCAAGAGGGCTGGATACTGGAAGCAGAGACTTGATACTGGAAGCAAGAGGCTGGATACTGGAAGCAAAGGGCTGGATACTGGAAGCAACAGGGCTGGATACTGGATGCAGGAGGGCTGGATACTGGAAGCAAGAGGCTGGATACTGAAGCAAGAAGACTGGATACTGGAAGCAAGACGGATGGATAATGGAAGCAAGACGGCTGGATACTGGAAGCAAGTAGACTGGATCATGGAAGCAGTGACGTGGATACTGGAAGCAAGACGGATGGATAATGGAAGCAAGTGACTGAAGACGGGAAGCAAGTGTCCTGGATACTGGAGCAATTGATGGATACTGAAAGCAAGACAGCTGGATACTGGAAGCAAGACGACTGGATACTGGAAGCAGACGACTGGATACTGGAAGCAAGACCGACTGGATACTGGAAGCAAGTGGACTGGATACTGGAAGCAAGTGGACTGGATACTGGAAGCAACAGGGCTGGATGTGGATGCAGGCGGCTGGTACTAGATCAAGGGCGGATATGAAGTGGACTGGATACTGGAAGCAGAGGCTGGATACTGGAAGCAAGAGGGCTGGATACTGGAAGCAATTGGACTGGATACTGAAAGCAACGCTGAACTGGAAGCAAAGACGGCTGGATACTGGAAGCAGAGGACCTGATACTGGAAGCCGAGGACTGGATACTGGAGCAAGACAGCTGGATACTGGAAGCAAAGTGCTGGACAATGAAGAAGGAGACTGGATACTGGAAGCAAAGGAGGCTGGATACAAGAAGCAAGTGGACTATATAACTTGAAGCAGAGGGCTGATACTGAAAGCACAGGCTGGATACTGGTGCCGGAGGGCTGGATACTGGAAGCAGAGTGATACTGCCGAAACTGATACTGAAGCAGAGGGCTGGATACTGGAAGCCAGGACGGGATACTGGAAGCATCAGCTGGATACTGGAAGGCCATCTGGACTGGACTACTGGAAGCAAGTTGACTGGATACTGAAGCAGAAGGCTGGATACTGGAAAGCAGAGACTGGATCTGGAAGAAAGACGACTGGTACTGGAAGCAAGTGGACTGGATACTGAACAAGAGTGCTGGATACTGGAGCAACAGGGCTGTATAGTGGATGCAGCGGGCTGGATACTAAGTCAAGAGGGGCTAGAAACTGGAAGAAAGAGGGACTGGATACTGGAAGCAGAGGGCTGTATACTGGAAGCAAGAGTACTGGATACTGGAATCAGACAGCTGATACTGGAAGTGGACTGGAACTGGAAGCGGACAGCCTGGATACGGAAGCAGAGGCTGGATACTGAAGCAAGTGGACTGGATACTAGAAGCAAGAGGCTTAATATGGAAGCGGATGGTACTGGGAAGCAGAGGCTGGAAACTTGAAGAAGGAGGGCTGAACGAAACAGGAGGACTGGATACTGGAAGCAAGAGGGCTGAATACGGAAGCAAGAGGGCTGGATACTGGATGCTTCGGAGCTGGAACTGGAGCACAAGGGCTGAATGAAGCAGGAGGGCTGGATACTGGAAGCAAGAGGGATCGATACTGGAAGCAGAGAGCTTGGATACTGGATAAGTGGCCTGGATACTGGAAACAGTGACTGGATACTGGAAGCAAGACGGATGTATACTGGAAGCAAGACGGCTGGATACTGTACAAGCAAGTGACTGATAATGGAAGCAAGTGCTGATACTGAAAGCAAGAGGCTGATACTGGAAAGCAGAGGCTGGATCTGGAAGCAACAGGCTGGAAGTGATGCAGGCTGGATCTGGAAGCAAGAGGACTGGATACTGGAAGCAAGAGGGCTGGATACTGGAATCAATTGGAACTGGATACTGAAAGCAAGACGCTGGATACTGAAGCAGGGACTATACTGGAAGCAGAGGACTGGATACTGGAAGCAAAGAGCAGCTGGATACTGAGCAAAGGGCTGGACACTGGAAGAAGGAGGGGATACTGGAAGCAAGAGGTCTTGATACAAGAAGCAAGTGGACTGGATACTTGAAGCAAGAGGGCTGATACTGAAAGCAACAGGCTGGATCTGATGCGGAGGGCTGATACTGGAAGCAAGCAGGCTGGATACTGGAATCAGAGCTGATACTGAGCAAGAGGCTGATACTGAAGCAAAGGACTGATACTGGAACATACAGCTGGATACTGGAAGCAGTGGACTGGATACTGGAAGAAAGACGGCTGGATACTGGAAGCAAGACAGCTGGATACTGGAAGAAAGTGGACTGGATACTGAAGCAGTACTGTGATACTGGAAGCAAGAGGGCTGGATACTGGAAGCAAGACGACTGGATTGGAAGAAAGGACGACTGTAGTGGAGCAAGTGGACTGGATACTGGAAGCAAGTGGACTGGATACTTTGAAGCAAGACGGTTGGATAACTGGAAGCAAGAGAGCTGGATACCTGGAAACAAGAGAATGATATGGAAACCAGGCTGGATACTGGAAGTAGAGGCTGGATACTAGAAGCAAGAGGGCCTGGATACTGGAAGCAAGAGGACTGGATACTGGAAGCATCGGACTGGATACTGGAGCAAGAGGGCTGGATACTGGAACGGAGGGCTGGATACTGGAAGCAAATGGCTGGATACTGGAATCAGCGGCTGGATACTGGAATGCAAGTTGACTGGATACTGGAAGCAAGAGGACTGGATACAGAAACAAGAGGTACTGGAAGCAAGAGATGGATACTGGAAGCAGGAGGACTGGATACTGGAATGCAAGAGGGCTGGATGCTGGAAGCAAGAGGACTGGATACTGGAAAACAAGAGGGCTGGATACTGGAAGTAGGAGGGCTGGATACTGGAAGCAAGAGGGCTGATACTGGAATCAAGAGGACTGGATACTGAAGCAAGATGGCTGGAATCCTGGAAGCAAGAGGGCTGGATACTGTAAGCAACAGTGGATACTGATGCAGGAGGGCTGGATACTGGAAGCACGGGCTGGATACGAAGCAAATGGCTGGATACTAGAAGCAAGAGGGCTTAATACTGGAAGCAAGAGAACTGGATATTTATTAATTAATTAAATGTATTCCTAATATGAAATGTTTGGAAAGTAATAAAATATGGTTCAAATTTGTCATGTTTCAAACAAAAAACAAATGAGAGTAGGTAAGAGGTCTGTCTGCTCTGCAGCTTAACAGTAAACAAAATGATAAAAATTTGGCAGTGATGCTTTATATAGCTTGTGACCTTCATGACATCACAATGACATCATCAAGGCACATTTAACCCTTTCAGTGCCAGAAGAATTTCATTTTTTTTTGTGTTAAGTGCCAGAAGAATTTTCAGGATTTTGCCCTTAATCGCTTTAGACTAATTTTACAGTAGGAAACCTTGCAGTAAATCGGAATATTATACATTGTTTTTTTTCAGCACAGTGTGCACTTTAACATGGTAACAGAATTTTGTAACTTTTCTGGAAATTTTACTGGAATTATGGGTAAAATATGTAAAAAGAATGAAAATTTTGCAAATCTTCATGGATTTTTCCCATTTTTATTTATAGTTATCTTAAGGTTACGCACAAAAATCTTACCGTTTCTAAAAGCTCTGATACTCCCGAGTACACGATACCAGATATATGTAGGTACCTGACTTTTCCTGTACAGGAGACTCCCCCAAACTAAAACTGCACCTTCAAGAATATATACACCAAATTAAAATGTATAACCACTACTGACAGTTAACATAGAATATCACCAAATTGACTAAAATATCCCCACAATGAGAACTACACACCGCAGAATTTTACGAGTGAGGTAAGTTTCGATCAAAATGCAGATTCCCGGGCGCAGCTCTCCGTCCAATTGTAAGTTATTTTTCACATTTTCCTTTTTTTCCAAATATGAAAGCCTAATACCTCCCGAATAAAACGTATGCCACATTCATGGTATACCCAGAGACATGGCTACCAACTACCCAGAGCGTGCCAGTGCCAATAGCAGTAGCAGAAAAAAAATTAGCCAGTTTTGTATTTGAACAGTCTGCAGTTTTTCCACAAAACACCCCCCAACTCAAAATACCCCCCACAAACTATATATTCCTGAAAGCTACACACCTTCAGCTATGTAACGCTGTAGTTCGTTCATGCATACCATCAATGGTGTGGGCGCAGTTCTTCGTAGAAGTTTGCACTTTTACCAGATTTTCAAAAAAATGAACATCAAACAACCTTCAAAAAGGTAGAAATCATGCAAAACCCCATGGAATGAAAAAAAAAAAGTTAGCAAATATCAATCTCCCAAATGTCCTGAATCAAACGGTATGCCCTATGTATGGTTACACACGCAGACGTGGAATCAACTAGCCACAAAGTGAGCCAATGAACATGGTCCAATTACAGCAACTTTTCAGATTTGTCAGACTAAACACCCCTCTATATTAGAAACCCCCCCAAAACTATATATTCTTGTAATCTACACACCTTCATCTACACAATGGTGGGACTTTTATGCATAACACACAATGGTGTGGGCGCAGTTTCATGTAAAATTTCACTTTTACCAGATTTAGGAAAATTTTATAAAAATACAATTCAAAGTTAAAAATCATGGCAAATTTCCATGTCATGTAAAAAAACTTGTCAATTATCAGTCTTCCAAATGCCCTGAATCAAACGGTATGCCATATGCATGGTTACACACACGGACATGAAAGCCACTAGTGACAAAGTGAGCCAAGCGTATTGGCCCAATAACAGCAACTTTTAAGATTTACAATCTAAACACCCCTCTAACTCAAAAATGCCCCCAAAAATATATGTTCTCAGAATCTACATACCTTCAGCTAAGCAACGGTGCCATTTTTTCATTCATACCATCAATTGTGTGTGCGCAGACCTTCGTAGAATTTTGCATTTTTAGCATATTTTCTGAAAAAAAATAAGAAACACCAGGTTTCAAAGTTAAAAACCCTGCCAAACCCCAAGTAATGAAAAAAAGTTGCCAAATATCAATCTCCCAAATGTCCTGAATCAATGGTATGCCATATTGCGTGGTTGCACACAGAGACATGGCCACCAACTAACTCAAATGGGAAGCATGCATAAGTGCAATTACAAGAAAAAAATCAAAGTGCTCTGTAATTCAAACAGCCCCAAAACTGGAAATGCCCCCCACAAATAAACCCCCCACTAAATATCAATCTCCCACATGTCCTGAATCAAATGGCATGCCATATGCGTGGATGCACACAGAGACGTGGCCACCAACTAGCTCAAATGGGACGCATGCACAAATGCAATTACAAGAAAAAATCAAAGTGCTCTGTAATTTGAACAGCCTACCCTACTCTCAGGAAAAGCCCCGAAACTTGGAAATTCCCCCCCACAAACTATATATTTTTGGAATCTACACACCTTCAACTACGTTATCGACCATGCTTTCATACATACATGAAGAATTCCAGACGCGTTCATCCATAGAACTCCGTGCTTTTGAATATTTCGTGAAAATAAAATAAGAAATTCAAAGGTTATACTACCTAAACCCACTTGACAAGCAAAAACCCACTAAATAGCAATCTCCCACATCTCCTGAATCAAACGGTAGCAATTTGTCGTGGGGTGCAAATAGAACAAGGCCACCAACTAGCTCAAATGGGACGCATGTAGAAGTGCATTTACAAGAAAAAATTAAAACACCACAACCCACCCCCCACACGCACACTCTCCCCCTTTTAGTGGTATTTTAGTGAAAAACAGTTAGTACGGAGAGTCACACACAGTTTTTGCACACTTTACTGATCCTAAAATTCAGTCTGTTCTTTTTTTGGTACCTCTGCAAAATTTTCTAAAAATAGGCTTAGTTTCCCTTGAAATCATACAATAAGTATCTGCGTCTACTTTACCGATATAACTGGGGACATTGGGAAGCTTAGAGAAGACAAGTTTTTGTGCTAATTTAGTTTTAGGGGTAAAAAAAAAAAAAGGTTGTGTATCACTTTAAGATTTTTTTTTGTGTGTATTTCCCCTTTTTTTGGACATTCCCAAGATGATCATCAATCATCTTAGGGAATGATACGAACTTGGAATACGGGCATAAATGCCGTTTTCCAATTTGAAACCGATCGGAAAAAACCCTTCCCTGAAATCATTTTCCAGGAAGTGATTTTTCATTCATTGGCAAAGATCAATAATTTGGTGATCAAAGTGATCACCAATTTTTGATCTCTGTCCCATTTTTTTTATAGCCTTTGCTAAGTAGCAAAGACTTAGAAAAAATCCTATTTGTGAATGGAACTTTGAGTTCCATTCACAAAATGTATAGTAAAAATATAGTACCTGTATAGACAGCTTGTACGATACAGGTACTGCAAGCGTGATCTGAATGGAAATCACAGTGCATACCTCCCCTAGAGGTAGGATGCTGCCCCTGGTGGTCTAGTGGAGGTACTGCACTGTGATTTCCATTCAGATCACGCTGCAGTACCTGTATAGTACAAGCTGTCTATACAGGTACTATATTTTTACTATACATTTTGTGAATGGAACTCAAAGTTCCATTCACAAATAGGATTTTTTCTAAGTCTTTGCTACTTAGCAAAGGCTTATAAAAAAATGGGGACAGAGATCAAAATTTGGTGATCACTTCTGATCACCAAATTATTGATCTTTGCCAATGAATGAAAAATCACTTCCTGGAAAATGATTTCAGGGAAGGGTTTTTTCCGATCGGATTTCAAATTGGAAAACAGGCATTTATGCCCGTATTCCAAGTTCGTTATCATTCCCTAAGATGATTTGATGATCATCTTTGGGAATGTTCCAAAAAAAAGGGGAAATACACACAAAAAAAAATCTTAAAGTGATACACAGACCTTTTTTTTTTTTTTTTTTTACCCCTAAATCTATAAATTAGCAAAAAACTTTGTCTTCTCTAAGCTTCCCAATGTCCCCAGTTATATCGGTAAAGTAGACGCAGATACTTATTTGTATGATTTCAAGGGAAACTAAGCCTATTTTATAAGGAAATTTTGCAGAGGTACCAAAAAAAGAACAGACTGAATTTTTAGGATCAGTAAAGTGTGCAAAAACGTGTGTGACTCTCCGTACTAACTGTTTTTCACTAAAATACCACTAAAAGGGGGAGAGTGTGCGTGTGGGGGGTGGGTTGTGGTGTTTTTTAAATTTTTTCTTGTAACTGCACTTCTACATGCGTCCCATTTGAGCTAGTTGGTGGCCTTGTCTCTATTTGCACCCACGCAAATTGCATACCGTTTGATTCAGGAGATGTGGGAGATTGCTATTTAGTGGGTTCAAATAGAGACAAGGCCACCAACTAGCTCAAATGGGACGCATGTAGAAGTGCAGTTACAAGAAAAAATTTAAAAAACACCACAACCCACCCCCCACACGCACACTCTCCCCCTTTTAGTGGTATTTTAGTGAAAAACAGTTAGTACGGAGAGTCACACACGTTTTTGCACACTTTACTGATCCTAAAAATTCAGTCTGTTCTTTTTTTGGTACCTCTGCAAAATTTCCTTATAAAATAGGCTTAGTTTCCCTTGAAATCATACAAATAAGTATCTGCGTCTACTTTACCGATATAACTGGGGACATTGGGAAGCTTAGAGAAGACAAAGTTTTACCGATATAACTGGGGACATTGGGAAGCTTAGAGAAGACAAAGTTTATTGCTAATTTATAGTTTTAGGGGTAAAAAAAAAAAAAGGTATGTGTATCACTTTAAGATTTTTTTTGTGTGTATTTCCCCTTTTTTTTGGATCATTCCCAAAGATGATCATCAAATCATCTTAGGGAATGATAACGAACTTGGAATACGGGCATAAATGCCCGTTTTCCAATTTGAAATCCGATCGGAAAAATCCCTTCCCTGAAATCATTTTCCAGGAAGTGATTTTTCATTCATTGGCAAAGATCAATAATTTGGTGATCAGAAGTGATCACCAAATTTTGATCTCTGTCCCCATTTTTTTTATAAGTCTTTGCTAAGTAGCAAAGACTTAGAAAAAATCCTATTTGTGAATGGAACTTTGAGTTCCATTCACAAAATGTATAGTAAATGTATAGTACCTGTATAGACAGCTTGTACTATACAGGTACTGCAGCGTGATCTGAATGGAGATCACAGTGCAGTACCTCCACTAGACCACCGATAATGGAAGCAGGAGGACTGGATACTTGAAGCAGGAGGGCTGGATACCGAAAGCAGGAGTAAGACCCATAATTTTGTACTGGATATGGAAGCAGGAGATGAAAAGACAAGAAAAAGAAACCAAGCATACCCAGAAACAGAGACCTTTAATCGGGCAAACTTCCTGTCTTTTTATGGTCAGATTAGATATCTAAGTTGTTAGATAACTTATCCTTTTGATATATATACAATATCATATGGGTATTTTCCAACATTGAATACAAAGCTTGCTAGCCAAAGGATGTATGGGTATTTTCCAACATTGAATACAAAGCTTGCTAGCCAAAGGATGGGTCTCTCATAGATTATCTATATACTCAAATAATCTTCAATTTAATACTAACTCTCCCCTTTTTGGGGGTAAATAGGAATACAAACAGTTCCAAATACCAGGTATCTCGCAATAACTTCCCTGGAGGTTTGGATACTGAAAGGAGGGGGGCTAAATACTGGAAGCAGGAGGGTTGGATACTGGAAACAGTAGGGCTGGATACGAGGGTTGGATACTGGAAACAGTAGGGCTGGATACTGGAATTAGGAGTGATGGATACTGGAAGCAGGAGATGGAAAGACAGAAACAAAAGAAAGAAACAGACCAAAACAAAGCACATCTATTAAAAGGCACCTATAACTGGATACTGGATACCAGATAGGAGGAGGGTTGAAACTGCTTACTGGAAGCAGAAGGGCCAGTATATTGGAAGCAGGAGGGCTGGA
>CM033470.1:309217927-309688131 GCA_019447015.1 Hymenochirus boettgeri | reverse complement strand
CATTTTGGAAGCAGGACGGATGGGTACTGGAAAGAAAGAGGGCTCGACATTATTGCCCAGGAGTTTTGGATACTGGAAGCAAGAGGACTGGATACTGGAAGCAAGAGAGCTGGATACTGGAAGCAATTGGACTGGATACTGGAAGCAAGAGGGTATCCTCCCTGGATCAACCAGATCTATATCATTATTACCAGTAATTCTCAATATTTTTTAGTTTTAGAAACTTATCCAGGCCTTTTTTAAAGTTATTCAAATGAACTTGCCATTACCTCCTCTGGAAGACAGTTCCACCAGTTTCACCCGTTCTCACTGTAAGAAACCTCTCCTAACTTGAAGATGAAACTTCTTTTCTTCCAACCTTAAAGGATGTCCACGAGTCCTCTGATATGACCTATTAGTGAACAATGCACCAGAGAGTTCACTGTATGGGCCATTAATATATGTTAAGGTTACATGTTCCCCACGCAACCCCCGCGTCTCCAATGTAAACACCCTAACTTGTCTAATCTGCCTGCATATTCAAGCCCCAGCCCCTCCATTCCCCTTATTAATTTAGTTGCCCTTCTCTCTGAACTGCCTCAATTTCCAAGATGTCCCTTTGTATATGGGATTCCAAAACTGCACCGCATATTCCAAATGTGGCCTTACCAGTGCCTTGTAAAGAGGGAGAATAATATTTTCCTCTCTTGATTCCATTCCCCCTCTTTATACAAGACAATATCTTGCTAGCTCTAGCTTTGCTACCTGGCATTGTTTGCTACAGCTAAGTCTGTTATCTACAGAACCCCCAAATCTTTTTCCATTTCAGATGCACTAACACGAGTTATTTATGGTGTAGGTGGCACAGGGATTATTAAATCCCAAATGCATCACCTTACATTTATCAACATTGAATCTCATCTGCCATTGGCTGCCCATTTTGATAATCTATCTAGGTCTGCTTGCAGCACTTGCCACATCATTGGAAGTTTCCAAAGCTCTGCATAATTTAGTGTCATCAGCAAACACAGAGACCTTGCTCTCAATGCCCCCTTCTAAGTCAATTTATAAACAGATTAAACGAAGCGGCCCCAGTACAGAACCCTGAGGAACTCCGCTTAGAACTTAGCCCACATAGATGTAGCTCCATTAACCACACTACTCTCTGTTTGCGGTCCAATAACCAGTTCCTATCCATGAACAAATGTTTTCTTCAAGGCCAACAGTCCTCAGTTTATACATTAGTCCCTATGTGGCCACAGTAATCAAAGGCTTTTGCAAAATCCAAATATACCACAATCCCAGCTGTGCCTGTATCTACTTCTTACTCACTTCTTCTTAAAAAACAATAAAATTTGTCTGGCATGATCTATTTCTCATAATCCATGCTGACTACTACTAATAAGATGATCTCTGGAGACAAATTCAAGGATATTGATCCCTACCAAAGTTTCCATCACCTTCCCTACCACGATTAAGCTTACAGGTCTATAGTTACCAGGCTGTGAACGACTACCTTTTTTGAATATTGGTATTACATTGGCTTTTTTCCAATCCAGCGGCACATCCCCGACAAAAGCGAATCTGAAATGAGACCAGTGGTCTTGCTAGAACTGAACTAAGCTCTTTTAAAATCCTAGGATGCAATCCATCTGGTCCTGGCGCTTTATTGATATAACTTTGTCTAATTGATTCCGAACCATATCCTCTGTTATCCATGTGAAGACTCTTCATTTCCTCCCCTGCACTGTTACAATCCCTACTGTAAGGATTCTCAACAGTAAAAACCGATGTAAAAAAACAGTTTACAATATAGCCTTGTCGGCTCCTCTACAACCACCTCACTCCATTATTTAATGGTCCCACATTCTCAGTCCCTCATTTTTTTACCATTTATATAACTTAAAAAACATCTTGGGGTTGGACTTTGCTTTGTTCGGCAATCCGTGTTTCATTTTCTATTTTAGCTAGTTTAATTGCTTTCTGCACTCTTTATTACAACTTTTGAAGTCCCTGTAAGCCTGTTCGGTGCCTTCTGCTTTCAAATTTTAAAAGCCCTTTTCTTTTTTTCCATTTCCTTTTTACCTGAGCATTAAGCCATGCAGGAGTGACCTATTTTTTTACACTTGTTTCCTAAAGGTACCGATTTGGAAATGTTATAGTTTAATATCCCTTTAAAAGTGGTCCACATCTGCTCAGTATCTTTACCTAAAATAGTTCCCCCCAGTCATAGCAGGAGCGATTCCTTTAAAAAAGCATAAAATTAGCTTTCCTAAAGTTAAAGTTTTTGTTAAGCCAGTGCACTTTAGTTTTCTGCAACCTATATAAAATGACACTATATCATGGTCACTATTCCCTAAGCTTCCCATTACCTTCATCTCCAAAATGAGCTCTGGGTTATTAGATATCACCGATCCAACAACGCATTCTTTCTAGTAGGAACTTCTACCATCTTGAAGAAATGCTCTATAGGAAATTTAAAGAACTTTATACCTTTTTGAGGTGCTGGCAGTTCCATTACTCCAATCATTTTCAGGGTAGTTAAAATCCCCCATAACCAGAACATGCCCCATACCAGCAGCCTTCGCCAACTGCATATGAGAATTCATTTCCCCCTCTTCCCCGGCATTTGGCGGCTTAAACACACTCCACACATTAATTTACCTACCTTCTTGCTTCCTGTACACAGTTCCACCCATAATGTTTCTGCGTTTCTCTGCCGCATCGTTGCTGCTCCCCCATCTATTCCATCTTTTAAATTTGGCTTCAATTCCTGTTTAACATACATACATACTCCTCCTCCTTTCTTTATTAACTCGGTCATGTCTAAATAAGGGAGTACCCTTCAATATTTACTGTCCAGTCGTGTGAATCATTAAGCCATGATTCTGCTATACCAATTACATCATACCTTTCTTTAACGCTATTATTTCAAGTTCGCCGTTTTCCAGCCAGACTCCTTGCTTTGTAAACATACTTTTAGATTATCAATTGATTTACTTCCATACATGGTCGTACATGCCTCCTTATCCTCTATGCTCCCCCCCTCCTCCTCCTCCTCCCTCCGTTGTGTTACTAGCCCCCAGATCCCTAACTTCTCTATCTACCCGTAGTTAAACGTTCCCCCCCCCCCACATACCTAGTTTAAAATCTCCTCCAACCCCTACGCCATCTTCTCCCCCAAACAGTTGCACCACCACATTGAGGTGCAATCCGTCCCTACTAAAGAGACTGTAGCCAACAGAAAATCAGCCCAGTTTCTCAAAAACCCAAACCCCATCTCATACACCACTCTCTTAGCCCCCATTTATACTCCTGAGCTCCCATTGCCTCCCTAGCGTACACGTGGCTGCGGTAGTATTTCTGAAATCACTACCCTGGAGGTCCTTGCTTTTAAACTTGGCCCCTAATTCTCGGAAATCATTTTTAAGGACCTCACACCCCACCTCTAACTTTATCATTGGCACCAATGTGAACCAAGACCGCCGGGGTCACTCCAGCCCCACCCAATATCTGTTCTACACGATCCACATACTGGAAGCAAGAGGGCTGGATACTGGAAGCAAGAGGACTGGATACTGGAAGCAAACGACTGGATACTGGAAGCAAGTGGACTGGATACTGGAAGCAAGAGTGCGGGATACTGGAAGCAACAGGGCTGGATAGTGGATGCAGGCGGCTGGATAATAGAAGCAAGAGGGCTGGATACTGGAAGCACGAGGACTGGATACTGGAATCAAGAGGCTGGTACTGGAAGCAATTGGACTGGATACTGAAAGCAGACGGCTGGATACTGGAAGCAAGACGGCTGGAACTGAAGCAAGAGGACTGGATCTGGAAGCAGAAGGACTGGATACTGGAAGCAAGACAGCTGGATACTGGAAGCAAAGGGCTGGACACTGGAAGAAGGAGGATGGATACTGGAAGCAAGAGGGCTGGATACAGAAGCAAGTGGACTGGATACTTGAAGCAAGAGGGCTGGATACTGAAAGCAACAGGGCTGGATACTCGATGCAGGAGGGCTGGATACTGAAAGCAGGAGGGCTGGATACTGGAAGCAAGTGACTGGATACTGGAAGCAAGAGTGCTGGATCTGGAAGAAACAGGCTGGATAGTGGATGCTGGCGGGCAGGATACTAGAAGCAAGAGGGCTAGAAACTGGAAGAAAAAGGACTGGATACTGGAAGCAAGAGGGCTGTATACTGGAAGCAAGAGGACTGGATACTGGAAATTAAACAGCTGGATACTGGAAGCAGGACGGCTGGATACTGGAAGCAAGACGGCTGGATACTGGAAGCAAGTGGACTGGATACTAGAAGCAAGTGGCTTATATGGAAGAAGGAGGGATGGGTACTGGAAAGCAAGAGGGCTGGAAACTGGAAAGGGAGGGCTGGATACTGGAAACCGGAGGACTGGATACTGGAACAAAGGGCTGGATACAGGAAGCAATAGGGCTGGATACTGGAAGCAATTGGACTGGATACTGGAAGCAAGAGGGCTGAATACTGAAAGCAGGGGGCTGGTTACTGGAAGCAAGAGGGATGGATACTGGAAGCAGGAGAGCGGTACTGATGCAATGGACTGGATACTGGAAGCAAGACAGCTTGTATACTGGAAGCAAGTGGACTGGATACTGGAAGCAAGACGGATGTTATACTGGAAGCAAGACGGCTGGATACTGGAAGCAAGGGACTGGATACTGGAAGCAAGTGGACTGGATACTGAGCAAGACGGCTGGATATTGGGTGCAAGAGGGCTGGATAGTGGATGCAGGCGGCTGGATACTGAAAGCAGGAGAGCTGGATACTGGAATGCAAGTGGACTGGATACGGAAGCAGACGGCTGGATACTGGATGCAAGAGGGCTGGATACTGGAAGCAACAGGGCTGGATAGTGGATGCAGGCGGGCTGGATACTAATGCAAAAGGGCTGGATACTGGAAGCAAGAGGACTGGATACTGGAAGCAAGAGTGCTGGATACTGGAAGAAAGTGGACTGGATACTGGAAGCAAGATGCTGGATACTGGAAGCAACAGGGCTGGATAGTGGATGCAGCGGGCTGGATACTAGATGCAAGAGGGCTGGATACTGGAAAGACGGACGAAGCAAGAGGGTTGGATACTGGAAGCAATTGGACTGGATACTGAAGCAAGAGGGCTGAATACTGAAAGCAGGAGGGATGGAATACTGGAAGCAGTAGAGCTGGATACTGGAATGCAAATGTGACTGAATACTGGAAGCAAGACGGATGGATAATGGAAGCCAGACGGCTGGATACTGGAAGCAAGTGGACTGGATACTGAAAGCAAACGGATGGATAATGGAAGCCAGACGGCTGGATACTGGAAGCAAGAGGACTGGATACTGAAAGCAAGACAGCTGGATACTGGAAGCAAGAGGGCTGGATACTGGAAGCAAGAGGACTGGATACTGAAGCAAGACGAACTGATACTGGAAGCAGTGCACTGGTACGAAGCAAGACGGCTGGATACTGGAGCACAGGGCTGGTATGGATGCGGCGGGCTGGATACTAGATGCAGAGGGCTGGATACTGGAAGTAAGAGACTGGAGACTGGAAGCAGAGGGCTGGATACTGGAAGCAATTGGACTGGATACTGAAAGCAGACGGCTGGATACTGGAAGCAGAACGGCGGATACTGGAAGCAAGAGGACTGGATACTGGAAGCAAGAGGACTGGATACTGGAAGCAAGACAGCTGGATACTGGAAGCAAAAGTGCTGGACACGTGGAGAAGGAGGACTGGATACTGGAAGCAAGAGGGATGGATACAAGAAGCAAGTCGACTGGATTCTTGAAGCAAGAGGGCTGGATACTGAAGCACAGGGCGGATACTGGATGCCGGAGGGCTGATCTAAGCAAGAGGCTGGATACTGGAAGCAAAGGAACTGGATACTGGAAGCAAGAGGGCTGATACTGAAAGCAAGAGGACGGATACTGGAAGCAAAGACAGCTGGATACTGGAAGCAAGTGGACTGGATACTGGAAGCAAGACAGCTGGATACTGGAAGAAAGTGGACTGGATACTGGAGCAAGTTGACTGGATACTGGAAGCAAGAGGGCTGGAAACTGGAAGCAAGAGGACTGGATACTGGAAGATAGACGACTGGATACTGGAAGCAAGTGGACTGTAATACTGGAAGCAAGAGTGCTGGATACTGGAAGCAACAGGGCTGGATAGTGGATGCTGGCGGGCTGAAATACTAGAAGCAAGAGGGCTAGAAACGGAAAGAAAGAGGACTGGATACTGGAAGCAAGATACTGGATACTGGAAATTAGACAGCTGGATACTGGAAGCAAGTGGACTGGATAGTGGAAGCAGGACGGCTGGATACTGGAAGCAAGACGGCTGGATACTGGAAGCAAGTTGACTGGATACTAGAAGCAAGAGGGCTTAATAATGGAAGAAGGAGGGATGGGTACGAAAAAGCAAGAGGGCTGGATACAGGAAGCAAAGGGCTGGATTCTGGAAGCAATTGGATTGGATACTGGAAGCAAGAGGGCTGAATACTGAAAAGCAGGATGGCTGGATACTGAAGCAAGAGGGATGGATCTGGAAGCGGAGAGCTGGATACTGGAATGCAAGTGGACTGGATACTGGAAGCAAGACAGCTGTAATACTGGAAGAAAGTGGACTGGATACTGGAAGCAAGGGACTGGATACTGGAAATTAGACAGCTGGATACTGGAAGCAAGTGGACTGGATAGTGGAAGCAGGACGGCTGGATACTGGAAGCAAGACGCTGGATACTGGAAGCAAGTGGACTGGATACTAGAAGCAAGAGGGCTTAATAATGGAAGAAGGAGGGATGGGTACTGGAAGCAAGAGGGCTGGATACAGGAAGCAAGAGGGCTGGATTCTGGAAGCAATTGGATTGGATACTGGAAGCAAGAGGGCTGAATCTGAAAGCAGGAGGGCTGGATACTGGAAGACAAGAGGGATGGATACTGGAAGCAGGAAGCTGGATACTGGAATGCAGTGGACTGGATACTGGAAGCAGACAGCTGTATACTGGAAGCCAAGTGGACTGGATACTGGAAGCAAGACGGATGTATACTGGCAGCAAGACGGCTGGATACTGGAAGCAAGTGGACTGGATACTGGAAGCAAGTGGACTGGATACTGAAAGCAAGACGGCTGGATACTGGAAGCAGAGGCTGGATACTGAGCAACAGGGCTGATAGTGGATGCAGGCGGGCTGGATACTATATGCAAAAGGGCTGGATACTGGAAGCAAGAGGACTTGATACTGGAAGCAAGAGGGCTGGATACTGAAGCAAGATGACTGGATACTGGAAGCAAGAGGACTTGATACTGGAAGCAAGAGGGCTGGATACTGGAAGCACATGGCTGGATACTGGATGCAGGAGGGCGGACACTGGAAGCAAGAGGGCTGGATACTGGAAGCAAGACGGATGGATACTGGAAGCAAGTGGACTGGATACTGGAAGCAATAGACTGTATACTGAAAGCAAGACGCTGGATACTGGAAGCAAGGGACTGGATACTGGAAGCAGACGGATGGATACTGGAAGCAAGTGGACTGGATACTGAAGCAATAGACTGTATACTGAAAGCAAGACGGCTTGTACTGGACAAGAGGACTGGATACGGAAGCATGACTACTGGGTACTGGAAGCAAGTGGACGGATACTGGAAGCAAGAGTGCTGGATACTGGAAGAAAGTGGACTGGATACTGGAAGCAAGAGTGCTGGATACTGGAAGCAACAGGGCTGGATAGTGATGCAGGCGGGCTGGATACTAGATGCAAGAGGGCTGGATGCAGGAGGGCTGGACACTGGAAGCAAGAGGGCTGGATACTGGACACAAGAGGTCTGGATACTGGAAGCAAGAGGTCTGGATACTGGAAGCAAGACAGCTGTATACTGGAAGCAAGTGGACTGGATACTGGAAGCAAGACGGATGGATACTGGAAGCAAGACGGCTGGATACTGGAAGCAAGTGGACTGGATACTGAAAGCAAGACGGCTGTATACTGGAAGCAAAAGGGCTGGATACTGGAAGCAAGAGGACTGGATACTGGAAGCACGACGACTGGATACTGGAAGCAAGTGGACTGGATACTGGAAGAAACAGTGCTGGATACTGGAAGCAACAGGGCTGGATAGTGGATGCAGGCGGGCTGGATACTAGATGCAAGAGGGCTGGATACTGGAAGAAAGAGGACTGGATACTGGAAGCAAGAGGGCTGGATACTGGAAGCAATTGGACTGGATACTGGAAGCAAGAGGACTGTATACTGGAAGCAAGAGGGCTGAATACTGGAAGCAGGAGAGCTGGATACTGGAATGCAAGTGGACTGGATACTGGAAGTAAGACAGCTGTATACTGGAAGAAAGTGAACTGGATACTGGAAGCAAGACGGATGGATACTGGAAGCAAGACGGCTGGATACTGGAAGCAAGTGGACTGGATACTGGAAGCAAGTGGACTGGATACTTAAAGCAAGACGGCTGGATACTGGAAGCAAGAGGGCTGGATACTGGAAGCAAGAGGACTGGATACTGGAAACAAGACGACTGGATACTGGAAGCATGTGGACTGGATACTGGAAGCAAGAGTGCTGGATACTGGAAGCAAGACGGCTGGATACTTGAAGCAAGTGGACTGGATACTGGAAGCAAGTGGACTGGATACTGAAAGCAAGACGGCTGGATACTAGTAACATAGTAACATAGTAACATAGTAATTAAGGTTGAATAAAGACATTCGTCCATCAAGTCCAACCTATTCAATTTTTTTTTTATTTTTTTTATTTTTTTTTTTTTTTAACCCTACCTAACAGTTGATCCAGAGGAAGGCAAAAAACCCCAGCTAAAAAAGGGTGGGAAAAATTCCTTCCTGACTCCAAACGGCAATCGGAAAGTATCCTCCCTGGATCAACCAGATCTATATGTCATTATTACCAGTAATTCTCAATATTTTTTAGTTTTAGAAACTTATCCAGGCCTTTTTTAAAGTTATTCAATGAACTTGCCATTACCTCCTCTGGAAGACAGTTCCACAGTTTCACCGTTCTCACTGTAAGAAACCTCTCCTAACTTGAAGATGAAACTTCTTTTCTTCCAACCTTAAAGGATGTCCACGAGTCCTCTGATATGACCTATTAGTGAACAATGCACCAGAGAGTTCACTGTATGGGCCATTAATATATTGTTAAGGTTACATGTCCCCACGCACCCCGCTCTCCAATGTAAACACCCTAACTTGTCTAATCTGCCTCATATTCAAGCCCAAGCCCCTCCATTCCCCTTATTAATTAGTTGCCCTTCTCTGAACTGCCTCAATTTCCAAGATGTCCCTTTGTATATGGGATTCCAAAACTGCACCGCATATTCCAAATGTGGCCTTACCAGTGCCTTGTAAAGAGGGAGAATAATATTTTCTCTCTTGATTCCATTCCCCTCTTTATACAAGACAATATCTTGCTAGCTCTAGCGTTTGCTACCTGGCATTGTTTGCTACAGCTAAGTCTGTTATCTACCAGAACCCCCAAATCTTTTTCCATTTCAGATGCACTAACAGAGTTATTTATGGTGTAGGTGGCACAGGGATTATTAAATCCCAAATGCATCACCTTACATTTATCAACATTGAATCTCATCTGCCATTCGGCTGCCCATTTTGATAATCTATCTAGGTCTGCTTGCAGCACTTGCACTCATTGGAAGTTTCCAAAGCTCTGCATAATTTAGTGTCATCAGCAAACACAGAGACCTTGCTCTCAATGCCCCTCTTCTAAGTCATTTATAAACAGATTAAACAGAAGCGGCCCCAGTACAGAACCCTGAGGACTCCGCTTAGAACTTTAGCCCACATAGATGTAGCTCCATTAACCACACTCCCTCTTGTTTGCGGTCCAATAACCAGTTCCTATCCATGAACAAATGTTTTCTTCAAGGCCAACAGTCCTCAGTTTATACATTAGTCCCTATGTGGCCACAGTATCAAAGGCTTTTGCAAAATCCAAATATACCACATCCACAGCTGTGCCTGTATCTACTTCTTACTCACTTCTTCTTAAAAAACAATAAAATTTGTCTGGCATGACTATTTCTCCATAAATCCATGCTGACTACTACTAATAAGATGATCTCTGGAGACAAATCAAGGATATTGTCCCTACACAGTTTCCATCACCTTCCCTACCACGATGTAAGCTTACAGGTCTATAGTTACCAGGCTGTGAACGACTACCTTTTTTGAATATTGGTATTACATTGGCTTTTTTCCAATCCAGCGGCACATCCCCGACAAAAGCGAATCTGAAATGAGACACAGTGGTCTTGCTAGAACTGAACTAAGCTCTTTTAAAATCCTAGGATGCAATCCATCTGGTCCTGGCGCTTTATTGATATTAACTTTGTCTAATTGATTCCGAACCATATCCTCTGTTATCCAATGTGAAGACTCTTCATTTCCTCCCTGCACTGTTACAATCCCTACTGTAAGGATTCTCAACAGTAAAAACCGATGTAAAAAAACATTTTACAATTAGCCTTTCGGCATCCTCTACAACCACCTCACTCCATTATTTAATGGTCCCACATTCTCAGTCCCTCATTTTTTTACCATTTATATACTTAAAAAACATCTTGGGGTTGGACTTGCTTTGTTCGGCAATCCGTGTTTCATTTTCTATTTTAGCTAGTTTAATTGCTTTCTTGCACTCTTTATTACAACTTTTGAAGTCCCTGTAAGCCTGTCGGTGCCTTCTGCTTTCAAATTTTAAAAGCCCTTTTCTTTTTTTCCATTTCCCTTTTTACCTGAGCATTAAGCCATGCAGGAGTGACCTATTTTTTTTACACTTGTTTCCTAAAGGTACCGATTTGGAAATGTTATAGTTTAATATCCCTTTAAAAGTGGTCCACATCTGCTCAGTATCTTTACCTAGAAATAGTTCCCCCCAGTCATAGCAGGAGCGATTCCTTTAAAAAGCATAAAATTAGCTTTCCTAAAGTTAAAAGTTTTTGTTAAGCCAGTGCACTTTAGTTTTCTGCAACCTATATAAATGACACTATATCATGGTCACTATTCCCTAAGCTTCCCATTACCTTCATCTCCAAAATGAGCTCTGGGTTATTAGATATCACCGATCCAACAACGCATTCTTTCTAGTAGGAACTTCTACCATCTTGAAGAAATGCTCTATAGGAAATTTAAAGAACTTTATACCTTTTGAGGTGCTGGCAGTTCCATTACTCCAATCTTTTCAGGGTAGTTAAAATCCCCCATAACCAGAACATGCCCCATACCAGCAGCCTTCGCCAACTGCATATGGAGATTCATTTCCCCCTCTTCCCCGGCATTTGGCGGCTTATAACACACTCCACACAATTAATTTACCTACCTTCTTGCTTCCTGTACACAGTTCCACCCATAATGTTTCGCGTTCTCTGCCGCATCGTTGCTCTCCCCCATCTATTCCATCTTTTAAATTTGGCTTCAATTCCTGTTTAACATACATACATACTCCTCCTCCTTTCTTTATTAACTCGGTCATGTCTAAATAAGGGAGTACCCTTCAATATTTACTGTCCAGTCGTGTGAATCATTAAGCCATGATTCTGCTATACCAATTACATCATACCTTTCTTTAACGCTATTATTTCAAGTTCGCCGTTTTCCAGCCAGACTCCTTGCATTTGTAAACATACTTTTAGATTATCAATTGATTTACTTCCATACATGGTCGTACATGCCTCCTTATCCTCTATGCTCCCCCCCTCCTCCTCTCCTCCCTCCGTTGTGTTACTAGCCCCCCAGATCCCTAACTTCTCTATCTACCCGTAGTTAAACGTTCCCCCCCCCCCACATACCTAGTTTAAAATCTCCTCCAACCCCTCGCCATCTTCTCCCCCAAACAGTTGCACCACCACATTGAGGTGCAATCCGTCCACTACTAAAGAGACTGTAGCCAACAGAAAATCAGCCCAGTTTTCTCAAAAACCCAAACCCCATCTCATACACCACTCTCTTAGCCCCCATTTATACTCCTGAGCTCCCATTGCCTCCCTAGCGTACACGTGGCTGCGGTAGTATTTCTGAAATCACTACCCTGGAGGTCCTTGCTTTTAACTTGGCCCCTAATTCTCGGAAATCATTTTTAAGGACCTCACCCCCACCTCTAACTTTATCATTGGCACCAATGTGAACCAGACCGCCGGGGTCACTCCAGCCCCACCCAATATCTGTTCTACACGATCCACCTACTGGAAGCAAGAGGGCTGGATACTGGAAGCAAGAGGACTGGATACTGGAAGCAAACGACTGGATACTGGAAGCAAGTGGACTGGATACTGGAAGCAAGAGTGCTTGATACTGAAGCAACAGGGCTGGATAGTGGATGCAGGCGGCTGGATACTAGATGCAAGAGGGCTGGCTACTGGAATCAGCGGACTGGATACTGAAAGCAAGACGGCTGGATACTGGAAGCAAGACGGCTGGATACTGGAAGCAAGAGGACTGGATACTGGAAGCAAGAGGACTGGATACTGGAAGCAAGACAGCTGGATACTGAAAGCAAAAGGGCTGGACACTGGAAGAAGGAGGACTAGATACTGGAAGCAAGAGGGCTGGATACAGGAAGCAAGTGGACTGGATACTTGAAGCAAGAGGGTTGGATACTGAAAGCAACAGGGCTGGATACTCAATGCAGGAGGGCTGGATACCGGAAGCAAGAGAGCTGGATACTGGAAGGAAGTGGACTGGATACTGGAAGCCAGAGTGCTGGATACGGGAAGCAACAGGGCTGGATAGTGGATGCTGGCGGGCAGGATACTAGAAGCAAGAGGGCTAGGAACTGGAAGAATAAGGACTGGATACTGGAAGCAAGAGGGCTGTATACTGGAAGCAAGAGGACTGGATACTGGAAATTAGACAGCTGGAAACTGGAAGCAAGTGGACTGGATACTGGAAGCAGGACGGCTGGATACTGGAAGCAAGACGGCTGGATACTGGAAGCAAGTGGACTGGATACTAGAAGAAAGTGGGCTTAATAATGGAAGAAGGATTGATGGGTACTGGAAAGCAAGAGGGCTGGAAACTGGAAGAAGGAGGGCTGGATACTGGAAACAGGAGGACTGGATACTGGAAGCAAGAGGGCTGGATACTGTTTCAATGTTCTTCTTTTTATATGTCCTTGAGAGCAAGGTCCTAAAGAGAAAGGGCCACTCACAAGTTCGTTACACTCACAGGAAACTTCCTTTTGTTAGGTCCAAATAGTTTTCAGTCCTTGAATGGCTGACTAGTAGCCTGTCAATATTGGACAAGACCAGTAGGTATGTAGCAAGGTTCCTATTGCAGAGCCACATCTCCAACAATTTGCTGGTAAGGAGGGGTTAGGGGTGAAGTACCAGTGTAGCATAATTTTGTAGCAATTTTATTTATATGTGTTATATATTGGTGTCTAGTGGAGAAGGAGTCCCGAGGGCCTTCTCCTATTTGTCCATATATTTGTTGTATTGGGGAGTCTGATGGGATGGTGTTCAGGATGTAATAAATTGCTGAGATTATACCTTTCTTTCTTGGGCCTTGGATTAGAAGCAGCTCGAAATGTTAGTTGTGGAAAGGTGCAGTTTCATGTCAATATATCTGCTTTATGTTTAATTTGGTGATAGACGTAAGACATTGGGTGAGATTTTTTTAGATTAGTTTACTAAAAGTATATTTTTCTGGTTATTGCGTCAATTATGTCGTAGTAGCGTACCGTATGTGATGTAATCCAGGGTTTATAGTGTGCTGATAGGCTAGTGGGTATATCCAGGGGTCTGTGTGAATGGATGTAATTGAGAGGCCTTATTCATACATTTAAATGACTTATTTCTTATTTAACTGTAGCCATAATTTGAGTTACTTGCATCGGGCCAGTGATCTGCATTTCAGTAAAGGGTTTAGATGTATAGGTAAGGAGTGTCAGCAAGTGTGAAGGGGAAATCTGGGCCTGTTTGATTTCTACCCATCTAGCTTGTTGAGTGATCACAGCCCAGTGTGTGAGATGACGCAATTGGGAAGCATAATAATATTTGAGTAAATCCTAATCCTCCTTGGGTACGTCTAGCTAACGCCACCCTCCAGGATACTCTGTGGGCCTTACTGTCCCAAATAAATTTTAATAGGTCCTGTTGCCACGTTCGTATCAGACCTGGTGAGATAGTAATGGGAATAGTGGAAAATAAGTATATAAGTTTAGGTACAATGGACATCTTAACTGATGCGATCTTCCAAAACCAGGAGTGTAGTTTTTCCATTGTGCCAGGGAGGTTGAAATAATACACATCAGTGGCATAAAGTTGGCCGAGAATAGGCCTTGAAATATGAGTGCGAGTTTAATGCCTTAGTATTGTACCGAGTCTGTTTTCCAGTTGTAGGGGAAATTTAATTTTAGAAGTTTTAAAGTGCGTTCTGGTAAATGCAGAGGTAATGCTTTTTGTTTTATGTTCGTTTAAGTTATATCCTGAATGTCTACCATATGTTGTGAGGGTGTTGTGGAGATTTGGGAGGAATTTCTGTGGTTGGGTAAGTGTTAAAAGTACATTGTCAGCATATAACGATATTTCATAAGTCTGGATTGCGGATTTCTAGGCCATGGATACAAGGGGGAGTCACGGATTCGAGCTGCCAGGGGCTCTATGCCCATTGCATATAATAACGGAGAAAGGGGGCAGCCTTGCCTAGTGCCACGTTGTGCTGAAAGGGCCCATGGTACCTTAATCTGACCTGATGGAGTGGAGTATATGGTTGTCAATGCCTGTACAAAACTTCCTGTTAATCCAAATGCCTTAAGTGTTTCAAACATAAACTCCCAATCTAATTTATCAAAAGCTTTCTCAGCAGCTAAACTCATAATTAATAAGGGGGGTCTTCTTTTTATTAGCTATATCGATTAAATTAATGCTCCTTCTGGTGTTGTCGCTTGCTTTGCGACCAGTTATAAAGCCTACCTTATCCGTGTGAATTTATTGGGGTAGGAAAGGCGTTAGCCAGTTGGCTAAGATCTTTGTAATCCGAATTAAGTAGGGCGGTTTTGGACAATAATTTGCAATATTGGTCAGGTCTTTACCTTGTTTTGGAATCCGTGTGATAATAGAGGATGTAAATAAAGGGGGTTCTGATCCGTCTAATAGCGAATTATAAAAAGTGACCATATGTGGAGATAGTGTTGGGAAAACGACACTGTAATATTTGTATGTGAGACCATCTGGGCCTGGAGATTTTCCGGATGGAAGTCTTTTAAGTGTTTGTTGAATCTCCTGGGATGTGATATGATGGAGTTGATTCAGTTGTGTAGAGGAGAGAGTAGAGAGATGACATGTGTTTAGGTATGTCTGCAGGCTTTGTTGTCAATCTGTGGTGGAATTTGTAGATTGCCTTGAGTAAAGTTTTGAGTAGTATTGGAAGAAACCTTTGGCTATCTGATCTGGGGTAATAGCTTGATGTCCTGAGTCTGATGTAGGGTGGAATTTTTTTGAGGTATTGCGGAGGCGATTTGCTAATATTGTATGGGGTTTATTGCTTTGTTCATAGAATTTTTGTCGGGACCATAGTATTGATTTTTCTTTCTTTCCCAGGTTCAATATTTTAATTTGGGTATGGAGAGCTAATACTTTGCGGAGAGAGGCCACAGAGGGGTTTTTATTTAAGATCTGTTTGGAGCGTTTAAGTTCTCTAGTCAATTCTTGGTAGCAATGTGTTCTCTCTTTTTAGTCCCCTCCATTTAATTAAATGCCCTCTCAAGACTGTTTTATGTGCCTCCCAGAGTGTGCCTGGAGCAGATACAGAACCTAGGTTAAAGTATTCCTGTAGCGAGTTTGTAAGTTCCTGGGTTACTTGTGGGTTTCTCAATATTGTTTCATTCAGTCGCCACTGACACGTCCCGGTGTTAGAAGGAGAGTTCTAGTGTACGCGTAATTGGGCTATGATCTGACCAGGTTATAGGGAGAATATGAGATGTGGAGACTAATCGAAGCAGGGGTGCAGACACCCAGAAGTAGTCAATGCGAGTGTGTGTGGTGGGGAGGGGAATAAAATGTATATTGTCGGGCTGAGGGATATTCTATCCTCCATGTGTCATATAGTTGACATTGTCGCATGAGTTGCCGGTAGCTTTTAGAGATTTTCTCCTGCTTCCTAAGGAGTCTGTGTTGTGGAGTGGAGAGACATCGCAAAATCTTTTTTAAAAATTGTGGTTGGCTAGTGTTAGGAGCATAGATGTTGCATAGAACTAGTGTGCTTGCTTCATGTATCATCTGTTTGGGTAATTGAAAGGGGCAGTTCTTGTGGATCAGAATGGCTGTACCTGCTTTCATTTGGTTCGATATTGTGGCATAAGTTAAAGGGCATCGGGGCCTTGTAAGTGAGTTTCCTGTAGGAACCGAACATCTGCCCGTGATCTGAGGAGTCTCAGTTTCACAGGTGAGTTCAGTCCCTTTACATTTAGGGATAAAAAATTTGAGTACCTGCCATTATCTCAAGAAAGAGGAATTCACAAGATGTTGAGAGGTCCGGTCTCATAGCCAAAGGGGTACCGAGAGCAGCTGTCCCCCTAAAAGGCCAGTCAAACAACAACAACAAAAAAATTTAAAATACAAACAACAAGAAAATATTTTACTGTGCATCCGGTGTATTCACCGTTGGTAAGCAAAAATGTCACTTGGGGAGACTCTCTAAGGCCTCTCTGAACTGAATTACAGTTTATAGCGTGGGGGGGAATTAAATGAACTATCAATGAAAACGTGGACTGGCTACCCCATTGGTGCTAACTTGCTGTTAGATGTACCGCATATTGTATAGGCATTAAAATACATAAGATCTTGGTAAACTATTAAAGGAGAATCAAAAGAAAGTAGGCAACAGCAGGAGGGCAGTGATGGCAAGTAAGGCCAGGGCCAGGAGATACGAAATGGAGAGATATAATCAACATATTTTCAAGTCAAATCAACTGTATTAACTCTTACCGATGCAGAGAAGGCATTGTTCCTCTTCAGTATTTCAAGGGGTCCACCATTTAAACTGCAGCACCCTCTGCCCTCTCCCCCGCCAGTGGTCAAGTGTATACTGCATGGGTCCCTAGTTCAAGTTCCTGTGGTAGCGGGTCATTTTTTCCTGTCGGGTTCTGTAGAGCAGGACTGATTTATTTTAATTAATACAATACAATAATAATTCTGCTTAAAGGGAAACAAATAAACAAATAATTATTGTTGGGTTTCAAGGAAGTTTCCAACAGAAGAAAAATCTGCTTCACTTGATGCAGCTGTTTCCAGAGAACCACTGTACAATAGAATAGAATATTCAGGATTTTAGACACATTTGGTTCAAAGTTTATAGTAGGAACCCCCCAGTAAATCAGGAATATTATACAGATTTTTTTCAGGATTTTAGACACATTTGGTTCAAAGTTTATAGTAGGAAACCCCCCCAGTAAATCAGGAATATTATACAAGGCGTACTTGAACATGGTAACAAGCTTGTAACTTTTCTGGAGATTTTACTGGAATTATGGGTAAAATATATCCAAAAAACTCAATTTGCAAATTTTCATGAATTTTTCTCATTTTTACTTAGTTATCTTAAGGTTACACACAAAAATCTTACTGTTTCTAAAAGCTCTGATACTCCCGAGTACGATAGGTACATGTCTGTACCCCCACTGTACCTGTACAGGAGAACCCCCAAACCAAAACTGCACCTTCAAGAATATTACACCAAATTGAAATGTATAACCACTTCTAATGGTTAACCTAGAATATCTACCAAATTAACTATAAAATATCCCCACAAGTGTGAGATTTTTAGAAACTACATACCCTCAGGATTTTATGAGTGAGGTAAGTTTGGATCAAAATGCAAATACTCGGGCGCAGCTCTTCATCCAATTATTATTTCTGAAATTTTCTTTTTTTTCCACAGCTGTAAAATTAGAGACAAAATCAAATGCGAACTTCAGATAATATCTGCAGAGAAAATTTCAAAAGCATCTCAAATATGAAAGCCTAACCCCTCCTGAATAAAACGCTGTGCCGGGATACATGGCTACCATCTAACACAAAGGGGGGACCAATGTCAAATGGCAGTAATGGCAAAAAACAATTAGCCAGCTCTCTATTTGAACAGCCTGCAGTTTTTCCACAAAACACCCCCCCTAACTCAGAAATGCAATCCCCCCCCCCCCCACAAGCTATGTATTCCTGGAATCTACACACCTTCACCTACACACCTACCTAACACTGTAGTTTGTTCATTCATACCATCAATGGTGTGGGCGCAGTTCTTCACAGAATTTTGCACTTTTCCCAGATTTTCTGAAAAAATTAACATAAAACATCAAAAGGTAGAAATCATGCCAAAACCCCATGGAATGTAAAAAAAAGTTAAAAATCCCCCAAATGTCCTGAATCAAATGGTATGCCATATGCATGGTTACACATGCAGACGTGGAAGCAAAAAGTCACGATGTGAGACACTGCATGATGGCTCAAAAACAACAAATAAAAAACTCTGAATTTGAACAGTCTGCAGTTGTTCCCACAAAACACCCCAATAACGCAGAACTACCACCACAAACAATATATTTTTTGGATTTTACACACCTTCTGCTACGTAGCGCTGTTGTTTATTTATACCATCAATGGTGTGGGCGCAGTTCTTCGTAGAAGTTTGCAGTTTTAGCAGATTTTCTCAGAAAATAACAAAAAAACACCCTCAAAGGCAGAAATCATGCCAAAACCCCAAGTAATGTAAAATAAAGTTACTAAATATCAATCTCCCAAATGTCCTGAATCAAACGGTATGCCATATGAATATTTACACACACGGACATGGAATAGACTAGCCACAAAGTGAGCCAATGCACAGTGGTTCAATTACAGCAACTTTACAGCAATTTCAGATTTTTCAATCTAAACACCCCTCTAACTCAAAAATACCCTCCAAAACTATATATTCTCAGAATCTACACACTTCAGCTAATCAGCAGTGCCATTTTTTCATTCATACCATCAATGTTGTGTGCACAGCTATTCATAGAATTTCACACTTTTAGCAGATTTTTTGAAAAAACATGTTTCAAAGTTAAAAATCCTACCATAACACAAGTAATGGAAAAATGTTACCAAATATCTTTTTTTGGTACTTCTGCAAAATTTCCAAATAAAATAGGTTTAGTGTCCCTTGAAATCCCAATCGGGGACATTGGGAAGCTTGGAGACAAAGTTTTTTGCCAATTTATGGCTTGAGTGTAAAAAAAAAAAAAAGTGTGTATCGCTTTAAGAATTTTTTGTATGTGCATTCTCCACCCGCCACCCCCCACCCTTTTATTTTCTTCTTTTTTTTGATCATATACAAATATAATCAGATCATCTTAGGGAATAATAACGGGTATTCAACATGCCCGTTTTCGAATTCACTTCCCGGAAATCAGAACTTTCCACTTTAGTTTCAATCTGTTCCAGAAGTGGGGATCAGAAGTGATCACCAAATTTTGATCTGTCCCCATTTTTTTTCTATTTGTGAATGGAACTCTGAGCTCCATTTACAAATAGTATAGTAAGCTGTCATTCACTGACAACTTGCTATAGCCTGTACTGCACTGTGATCTGAATGGAGATCGCAGTGCAGTACCCCAACTAGACCACCAGGGGCAGAGCACACATTGTAAGGTCAGACCCCGGTGAATGGGAAAGCCCTGTGACGTCACTGGGGTCTCCCTTACCAGCGAGGGACCGGCAATGGAGAGGGGGCACCAACTTGAGACGCTGCATTGTTTCCGATCCCCTCACTGGATTTTTATGAAACCGAGGGGGGGATCGAGGGGGCGATCGAGGGGGCTAGGGGGGCTCTTGAATGCTTCCCCCCGATCGCCCCTAGCAGTGCAGATTTTTCTACTACTACACTAGACCACCATGCAATATGTGGGGGAACACTAAAGGGATGCCCCGGACGTCACAGGGTTTCCCTTTCCGTTGCGGCTCTGCAGTCAAGGAAGTGCAGGGAAGGGAGAGGGAATCCCTATACGGTCATGCACTTTGATGGTAAATATCTTGCGATCCCCCCCATCGGTTTTGGACAAAACAGATGGGTGGGATAGGGGGGCACTTGAATGCTTGCCCCCCAATCGCCCCTAGCACTTACCATTTTCTTTTTTTTTAAACAGACAGCCACAGAAAGTATATATATACTCTCTTTGGCAGCTAAAGGGTTAGAGGGTAATTATAGTGAGGAAAACATTTTTAATTCTAAAATATACTATACGTCATCCCAACCACCAGGGTACCTTTAGTTTCTTTAAATTCTTCATAGTCCCCGAGATATAAGCCCTTGAATATGCTCCGATTTGTAGGAGCTGCTTCACCTCATCTGACACTCAAAGGCACGCACCCACACAATCCAAAGCTCCCATGAAGTACTGTCACACACTCCCTTAACCACACTATATGCACCATGTGCCACACATAGTCAAATGCTGTAGTGCTGAACATTTTTGGAAATTTCACTGGATTTTTGGGTGAAATATGTAAAAAAAAATAAAAACATTTTTTTTTTGTTTGTAGACAACGTAAGTTTACACACAAATCTTATTGTTTCAAAAAGCTCTGGTTCTCCTGAATACAGCGATACCAGATATATGTTGGTACCCTACTTGTCCAGGATGCTCACCCAAACTAAAATGGCACTTTCTAGATTTCTAGAAATTTCTAGATTGAAATTTGCAATAACTTCCGTAGAATAACTGCAACATTAGCTAATTTGCACTTATGTAACAAAAGTGCATGAGTACTTTATGGTGGCCAATGGCCATAGAGGATACGATTGCGGTCACGTGATTCGCGGGCCGTGTATAAATGAAGTGAAAGATTTTTAGAAACTCCATACACCCAGGTTGTAAGTGGGGTAAGTTTTCATCAAAATACAGATACCCAAATATAAATGTTAAGCAAATTGTAATGTTTTTTTTTTTTTTAATATCTTCCATTTTCTTCAAAAATAATAAATCCGAGACAAAATCAAAGGTTAATTTCAAACAAAACTGTAGCAAAATATTTGAACCCAACATAAATGTATAAGCCTAACCTCTCTTAAATTAATCCATATGCCATAAGCATATATGTATGCAGATGTGGTTATCAACTTGCAATAACTTGGGGGGGGGGGGGGGGGGGTTGCTCTGTATTTTAAACAGTTTCCACTTTTTCAGGCAAAACCTTGCTCCCCCAAACTTGGAAATATCCCCTGAAAACTATGTATTTTTGAAATCTAGACATCTTCATCTATAAGGGTGCAATTCTTTCATACATACATGCAAATTTTTAGATGCTGTTCTCCATAAAACTCAATGCTTTTTGGATATTTTGTGTAAAAATGAGATGAGAGAAAATGAGATAATTCAAAGGTGGATATCTTGACAAGTAATAAGAAAACTAAATACATGTCCTGAATCAAGTGGTATGCCATAAGCATGAGTGCACAAAGAGCCGTGGCCAGCGCATAGCCCCAAATGGACCTTCAAGAGTAGATGTAAGAAATGGCTGACAAATTATGGAGAAAATAAGCTTTCCACTACATCATTCTTAAAATATTTTTTTACAGGATGACTGTTTTATTTGCCGAGTTAAGAGCGAGAACGAGTCCATACTCCAAGGATATGGAAAAAAGGATTCGAGAGATAGAAGAGAAGAGGAAGTATCTAGAAACTAGAATAAACTTTGCTAAGGGATTAAAAGAATCTCCATCGCTGCGTTCATACTGTGATTTAAACCAGGTATTTGTATATAATGCTTCAGAATTCAAGGTCTATAAGCTAATCTTGAGTTCTGAGATATATTAAAAAAGGCTCCTAACATTTTACTTGGCCTACCATCTCCCTGGTCCCATAAGAGAGAAAAAAAACTTGTCATGTAAATACATAATAATTGAGGTTGAATAAAGACATACATCCATCAAGTCCAACCTATTCACCAACCTATTAAAAAAAAAAACAAAAAAAACCCCTTACTAACAGTTGATCCAGAGGAAGGCAAAAAAACCCAGCTTAAAAAAAAGGGGGGAGGGGGATTCCTTCCTGACTCCAAACGGCAATCGGAAAGTATCCCTGGATCAACCAGATGTAAATTATATGTATTAATACCAGTAATTCTCAATATTTTTTAGTTTTAGAAACTTATCCAGGCCATTTTTAAAGTTATTCAATGAACTTGCCATTACCACATCTGCTGGAAGACAGTTTCACCTCTCTCACTGTAAAGAAACCTTTCCTAACCTGAAAAAGAAACTTCTTCCAGCCTTAAAGGATGTCCACGAGGCCTCTGATATGACCTATTCGTGAACAATGCACCAGAGACTTTATTGTATGGCCCATTAATATATTTGTATAAGGTTATCATATCCCCACGCAAACATTGCTTCTCCAATGTAAACAGCCCTAACTTGTCTAATCTGCTTGCATATTTAAGCCCCTCCATTCCCTTAATTAATTTAGTTGCCCTTCTCTGAACTGCTTCCATTTCCAAGATGTCCCTTTTGTATATGGGATTCCAAAACTGCACCGCTTATTCCAAATGAGGCCTTACCAGTGCCTTGTAAAGAGGGAGAATAATATTTTCCTTTCTTGAATCGATTCCTCTCTTTATACAAGACAATATCTTGCTAGCTCTAGCCGTGGCTGTCTGGCATTGTTTACTACAGTTGAGTTTATCTACCAGAACCCCCAAATCTTTTTCCATTACAGATTCACTTAACACAGAGTAATCTATGGTGTAGGTGGCACAGGGATTATTAAATCCCAAATGCATCACCTTACATTTTTCAACATTAAATCTCATCTGCCATTCTGTTGCATATTTTGATAATCTATCTAGGTCTGCTTGCAGCACTTGCACATCATTTGAAGTTTCCAAAGCTCTGCATAGTTTAGTGTCATCAGCAAACAGAGACCTTGCTCTCAATGCCCCCTTCTAAGTCATTTATAAACAGATTAAAAAAAGCGTCCCAGTACAGAACCCTGAGGCACTTTGCTTAGAACTTTTGCCCACATAGATGTAGCTCCATTTACCACCACTTTCTATTTGCAATCCAATAACCAATTCTCTATCCATTAACAAATGTTTTCTTCTAGGCCAACAGTCCTCCGTTTATATATTAGTCGCCTATGTGGCACAGTATCAAAAGCTTTCGCAAAATCCAAGTATACCACATCCACTGCTGTGCCTGAATCTAAATTCTTACTCGCTTCTTCATAAAAACCAATTAAATTTGTCTGGCATGATCTATTTCTCATAAATCCATGCTGACTAATACTAATAAGATCAGTTATGGAGACAGTCAAGGATATGATCCTGTAGCAAAGTTTCCAGCACCTTCCCTACCACTGATGTTAGGCTTACAGGTCTATAGTTACCAGGCTGTGAACGGCTACCTTTTTTAAATATTGGTATTACATTGGCTTTTTTCCAGTCCAGTGGCACATCCCCAGACCAAAGTGAATCTTGAAAACTCTGGTCTAGATAGAACTGAACTAAGCTCTTTTAAAATCCGGGGATGCAATCCATCTGGTCCTGGGGCTTTATTCATATTTACTTTGTCTAATGGTTTCAGTACCATATCCTCCATCAGCCAATGTGAATACTCATTTCCCCCCCCTGCATATTATTACAATGCCTGCTGTAAGGACTAGGATTTAGCAGATTTGCCTTTTGTGGCATACTCTACAACCAACTCAGCCCCATTGTTTAATGGTCTCACTTTCTCAGTCCTCATCTTTTTACCATTTGTATACTTAAAAAACATTTTGGGGTTGGACATGCTTTGTTCGGCTATCCGTATTTCATTTTCTAATTTAGCTAGTTTAATTGCTTTCTTGCACTCTTTATTACAGCTTTTATACCCCCTGTAAAACTGTTCTGTTCCCTCTGATTTCAAAATTTTAAAAGCCTTTTTCTTTTTTTCCATTTCCCTTTTTACCTGAGCATTAAGCCATGCAGGAGTGGACCTTATTTTCTTACACTTGTTCCCTAAAGTTACAAATTTAGAAATGTAATAGTTTAATATCCCTTTAAAAGTGGTCCACATCTTCTTAGTATCTTTACCTAGAAATGATTTCCCCCAGTCTATGAGCAGGAGTGATTTCTTTAACAGCATAAAATTTGCTTTCCTAAAGTTAAACGTTTGTGTTAACCCAGTGCACTTTAGTTTTTTGCAACCTATATTAAATTACACTATATCATGATCACTATTTCCTAAGCTTCCCATTACCTTCTTTTCCAAAATGAGCTTAGCGTTATTAGATATCACTAGATCCAACAACGCATTTTGTCTAGTAGTAACTTCTACCATCTGTGAAAGAAATGCTCATATAGGAAATTTAAGGACTTTATACCTTTTGAGGTTCTGGCAGTTCCCCTTCTCCAATCTGTCAAGGTAGTTAAAATCCCCCATAACCAAAACATGCCCCATACCAGCAGCCTTCGCCATCTGCATATGGAGATTCATTTCCACCTCCTCCCCGGCATTTGGCAGCTTATAACATACCCCAACAATTAATTTACCCACCTTCTTGCTTCCTGTACACAGCTCTACCCATATTGTTTCTGCCATATCGTTTATACCCCCATCTATTCCATCTTTTAGATTTGGCTTCAATTCCTATTTAACATACATACACACTCCCCCTACTTTCTTATTAACTCTGTTATGTCTAAATGAGTATCCTTCAATATTTACTGTCCAGTCGTGTTAATCATTTAGCCACGTTTCTGCTATACCAATCACATCATACCTTTCTTTTAAAGCTGTTAGTTCTAGTTCTGCAGTTTTTCCAGCCAGACTTCTTGCATTTGTAAACATACAATTTAGATTATCAATTGATTTACTTCCATACTTGGACGTACATGCCTCCTTATACTCGATGCTGTCCCCTCCTCCCTCCATTGTCATTAGCCCCCTGATCCCTAACTTCTCTATCTACCTCTGTGTAGTTCAGCGTACCCCCCATACCTAGTTTAAAATCTCCTCCAACCCCCTAGCCATCTTCTCCCCCAAACCAGCTGCACCATCATCATTTAAGTGCAATCCATCTCTACTAAAGTGCCTGTAGCCAACAGAAAAGTCAGCCCAGTTCTCTAAAAACGCAAACCCCATCTCCTTACACCATCCTCTAGATTAGCTTATAAATAATGAGTGAAGTCTCGGACATGCTCACCTTTTTTTAAAATTTGTTTTATTGACAGGAATAGCTTACATTTGCTTGTTTTATATAGTTAAATAACAAGGTTACAAGCAATATACAGTGGTTGGCAAAAGTATTCGGCCCCCTTGAAGTTTTCCACATTTTGTCACATTACTGCCACAAACATGAGTCAATTTTATTGGAATACCACGTGAAAGACCAATACAAAGTGGTGTACACGTGAGAAGTGGAAAGAAAACCATACATGATTCCAAACATTTTTAACAAATCAATAACTGCAAAGTGGGGTGTGCGTAATTATTCAGCCCCCTGAGTCAATACTTTGTAGAACCACCTTTTGCTGCAATTACAGTTACAGCTGCCAGTCTTTTAGGGTATGTCTCTACCAGCTTTGCACATCTAGAGGCTGAAATCCTTGCCCATTCTTCTTTGCAAAACAGCTCCAGCTCAGGCAGATTAGATGGACAGCGTTTGTGAACAGCAGTTTCAGATCTCGCCACAGATTCTCAATTGGATTTGGACTTTGACTGGGCCATTCTAACACATGGATATGTTTTGTTTTAAACCATTCCATTGTTGCCCTGGCTTTATGTTTAGGGCCGTTGTCCTGCTAGAAGGTGAACCTCTGCCCCAGTGTCAAGTCTTTTGCTGACTCCAAGAGGTTTTCTTCCAAGATTGCCCTGTATTTGGCTCCATCCATCTTCCCATTAATGCTTCACTGTCCCTGCTGAAGAGAAGCACCCCCAGAGCATTATGCTGCCACCACCATACTTGACAGTGGGGATGGTGTGCAAAAAGTTCCATTTTGGTCTCATCTGACCAGCGCACCTTCTTCCACATGTTTGCTGTGTCCCCCACATGGCTTGTGGCAAACTGCAAATGGGACTTCTTATGCTTTTCTGTTAACAATGGCTTTCTTCATGCCACTCTTCCATAAAGGGCAACTTTGTGCAGTGCATGACTAATCGTTGTCCTATGGACAGATTCCCCCACCTGAGCTGTAGATCTCTGCAGCTCATCTAGTCCCCTGCATTTCTGATCAGCGCTCTCCTTGTTCGGCCTGTGAGTTTAGGTGGACGGCCTTGTCTTGGTAGGTTTGCAGTTGTGCCATACTCCTTCCATTTCTGAATGATCGCTTAAACAGTGCTCTGTGGGATGTTCAAGGCTTTGGAAATCTTTTTGTAGCCTAAGCCTTCTTTAAATTTCTCAATAACATTACTCCTGACCCGTCTGGTGTGTTCTTTGGACTTCATGGTGTTGTTGCTCCCAAGATTCTCTTAGACAACCTCTGAGGCCGTCACAGAGCAGCTGTATTTGTACTGACATTAGATTACACACATGTGCACTCTATTTAGTCATTTGCACCCCTCAGGCAATGTCTATGGGCAACTGACTGCACTCAAACCAAAGGGGGCTGAATAATTACGCACACCCCACTTTGCAGTTATTGATTTGTTAAAAATGTTTGAATCATGTATGGTTTTCGTTCCACTTCTCAAGTGTACACCACTTTGTATTGGTCTTTCACGTGGAATTCCAATAAAATTGATTCATGTTTGTTGTAGTAATGTGACAAAATGTGGAAAACTTCAAGGGGGCCAAATACTTTTGCCAACCACTGTATGTACAAGCATAAATGTTCCTGTTTGTTTTTTGAAGAGTAAAGTATGCTTGTGAAGGTTCTCATTCATCAAAGGAACGTGACTGGTTCAAGAGAGTTGTTAAGGAGGCCATTTATGTGAAAATAAAGAAACCAAGCCTAAATAGAGGTGGGGGGGTTCGACACCAACTGTCTGCCATGTACAATGCTGTTTTAACACCTTACTCTGGGCGTTCCTATAACACCTCTTAGCCACTATCTAATCACACCCTTAACACCTGGCTGTGATATGCTAATTGGGATTTTCCAGGGTACATAATTGCCACAGATTCTTGTACAAGTCATTCTGAATTGAGAAAGCCAGTCGGATGACTAGCGAAACGTCTTCAAGAACTACATTTCAAGTCCAGTTGATCTAATTGAATACATCAGATAAGAGTAAAGTATATTAACACAAAGCATTAAACATGCAATTAACATAATAGCTTGTACACTTCTTAAAATTGAATAGTTTGTCTGCATACAATTTTTGAATTTTATTTTCTATAGCAGTCATTTTGTTCTGAATCTGGGGTTTCTAGCTTATGCAGTTGCTGTATTAGTTAGTTCTTTATTAATTGGGGCACCCTCTCCTTTTCTATAGTATTTTCTCATGGTTATAGATTCTAAATCAAAGATTTCCATCCCTGGGTTGATGGGGGGTATAGGTGACATTTTAGTACTGTTTCTTTACATGCAAAGAATAAAACCTCCCTTATAAATATTAGTTGGTATTTGTTCCAATTCCCATTATCTAATATGGCTAGAATACTTGTTTCTCCCCTAAAGGGGACTGAAGGTTTAAGCATTCTACTGAGTGCTCCAATAATCTCGGCCCAGTATTGATTTATTATGGGACAAGCCTGTTGGGTATCGATTTTGGTATGAATAAGGTGATAATATAGTCTGGAAGTTGGACTTTACCGATTATAGGATGCTTAGGTAGGTCTATTGGAGACCTTCCAAATTCCGCAACCATACAATGCCTTAGTTGGACGGGCATGCTAATCTTTAATTCCTTGGTGAACCCAATATTCTTATGTAATGATGGAGTAAATGGACAATTAGTTTCTTCCCCCACTTCCCAATAAAACCAGTTTATGTACCATGGATAAGGGCCTTAAATTCTAGGTCCTTACTCCTGGGTTTACCCTACTCCTGGACTTTGAAGTTAAGAGAGCCCGCTTTCAGCCAGTCCCACCTCCGGGCTTGTGTCCAAAACCTGGTCAATGGGAACACATACCTTTTAGCAGAGCATGCTTGCTGATCGGCAAAGCCCTGGGCTAGAGCTGGGCAGCAGGAAGCCATCTCTTGTAACTTTATAGCATGGGTAAGGTAAGCACAGGAGTGTGGACCCTTAGTTTCTACCTCCTAGACTCCAGAGAGATTGTGAGTAAAAATGGACCAAAAATCACACTCAAATGTTTTAGTGGATTTGTATCCACTTTTTCTCTGTGGGCTATGGAATGAAACAGACCAGCCATATTCCTGTAGTTACTCTATTTAACTACTCTGGCACAATAACTGCTTTGTCTGTTTCACTATTATATTATTTGTACCATTACATCTTTTCATATACTTCTGAAAGTGCTATCTATATTTTTTTTAACTTTAGCTTGTTGCAGACTTGGAAGTAAATTTAAAAAATGAACAATTTGATCCTGATATGACATTTCCACAAGTGAGGTATGCAAGCTTTTTATGTTCTTGCTTAAGTTAGGTTCTTGCTTAATCTTTTATTTCTTAAATTAATTGTATAATTTATGTCATTTGGTAAAGATACTTTCAAGGTTTACAGCCTTGTCTTTGTAATTATTGTGATTGGTTTCTGTTTTGCATGAAGAAATTTTGCAGGTGAAACTTGGCTCTGGGAAGATCGGAGACAAGTTGGGCATGGGATTTACAAACTGAAGTTGATCAATCCCAATGGAAAAACACATTCCTGATCATAGGGCAGTTTCAGGAACTGCAACATTCAAAGTCGTATATAGAATATGTAGGCTTCCTACCATGCTGGACAAAAAATATCCCGCTGTTAGTCCCTTATGTTTAAGGGGATGCACCCACGATGGGAGCTTTTTCCATATCTGGTAGACCTGCCCGGTGGCCCTCCCAGTTTTTTTTTGTTTCAGAAGCCCTTTTTGCACTATAGTGTAGGTGCTCAAATTAAGCTTCTTTTCACCCCTCAACCTGAAATTCAGACTCCATTTAGAAATGTTTTCGTAACTAACCTCACTGGCAAAATTCATATAGGTACTCAACGGAGATAACCAATCTCGAATACTGAGCTGATGGTAAACAGTCATAGCATGAAAATAATGCACGAACAGACTTTCCATGTACTGAATGACACCCAACATGTATTTTTATAAAATTTGGTCCATGTGGTTTTGTGGAATTATGCTACATATTTACAGGGGACCACATATAGAACTGCCCACTATACCACATTTTGTCCTATATGGAACCAAGAACTGTTTTACCATCCTTGGATTATGCACTTTTTTTGCCTCACTACTTTGGTTACCTTACAATCCATACTGATGATCACTTTTATCTGAAATTAAGCAGACTGACATAACTGTTTGTTGTATTCATTGTTAAAACGCTTTAATAAAATTGTGTTTAACAGTAGAATACATTTTGGATAAATAGTAAATGAGAGAGAAGGGCAGAAAAGGAGAGTGAAGAGCAGAAAATACTTTATTTCTGCAAGCATGAATGATTTAAAACCAGGCTCCCCAACCTGCACTTCCTGGCATCCACGACTTGCATATTCCAGCCTGGGCCACGATAACCTGTTTTTTCTTTCTTGTGATCAACAATTTTTTTTGGTTTCCTGTTTACCACTCATCAGAGGATGGTTAGTAGAGGTTTACAGAAAACCACCCTAGGCAGTCCAGTATTTGATGTTGACTCCCACCACCATTTTTTATCACAAGCTGGTTGTCACCAGAACTCTGCAACACCGATCAGAGAACATACCCACTAGCAGAGGGGAAGGCTAAAGAAATGTAATCATCTCAGAGGAGCCCTTAAAATGTGTGTATATCCACACTAGGCCTTTGTCAATAGGGGGAGAAGGAAAGAAAAGAACATGAATACCAATCATTCCATATGTAACGGGTCTCTGAGAAATTTAGAAGAATTTTTAATAAACTGTGTCCCTGTCTGCTTTGTAACAAACCATACACTGAGACAGCAACTGGTGCATGCAAAAGACCCAATACTGCAACACAAGAATAGTGACATATATGCAGTGCAGTGAAGTGCTCTGATTTGTATGTGGGGGAGACCAAACAGCAGCTGCACCAATGTATAGCCCAGCACAAAAGAGCAAATTCTTTGGTCAAGAAATAGCCGTGTACCTGCATCATAAGAAAAAAGGACCTACATCTTGCCAAGGAACAGGATTGGTTCAAGAGAAGGTGTCAAGGAGGCTATTTATGTCAAAATAAAGGGAAAGATGATGTACCGTGTTAGCCAGTCAAAATGTTTACAGGGTAACCCATTTGAAATAAAAAATAACAAAAGTGGTATAAAGATGATACCTTTATTGGCTAACTAAGATAATCCTAGCAAGCTTTCAGAACATTCTAGTTCCTTTTTCAAGCTGAATACCTTAGTGACTGTATGGATGTTTTAATCCACAATTCTTGTGTTGTAGCCCTTGTTAATGAAGGATTGTAGCCCTTGTTAATGATATCTGCTTTGAGTGTTTTCAGGTGGTGGTCCCTTTCAATAGTTTCAGAACATATCCGATTATATCGTAGAGCCTTTCTGTAAATGATGGAGTGTTTGGAGTGGTCAGGGTGAAAGCGATGATACATAAGATAAGATGGTTTATCCGTCGGCTTTCAATATATGGTGGTTTGTAAACTATTTTCCCTGATATGAATGGTAGTATCTAGAAAGTTTTAAAATTGATAGTTGGGTGAAAGTCAATAAATTGTTTGTGAAATTGAAATGAGTTCTTGTTCAGTACCTGTCCAGATTATGAATGTGTCATCTATGTGGCGGAGGTAAGTCAGAGGCTCGGTGTTATAGGTGGAGAGAAAGTCCCCTTCTAGTTTAGCCATGAAAAGATTGGCATATTGGGGTGCAAAGCGTGTACCCATACTGGTTCCCATCTTCTGTAGATATATTTATTGCCCGAATAGGAAGTAGTTGTGTGTCAAGGTAAATTCAATCAGTTGTATAACTGCGTGAGATAATAGGCCCTCCTTTTCCAGAAATTCTTTGCAGGCGGCTATACCATCTATATGTGGAATGTTTGTATAAAGTGATTCTACATGCATTGTTGCTAACATGGTGCCCTCTGGGACTGGCTCTATATCTGCAAGTTTGTTAAGCAGATCAGTCATGTCTTGTAAATAGCTTGTTGGGTTCCTTACAACAGGTTTTAAGATCTTCTCGATACAGCTTGATATGCCCTTCGTCAGGGTGTTGATTCCAGATACTATAGGCCGTCCAGGGTTACCTTCTTTGTGTATTTTAAGAAGCATATAGAAAGTTCCATTTTTGGGAGTCTCCGGTATTAAATCATACAGATCTGATTGTGTGTCTGGGAGCGTCTTGATTAAGTTTCTTTCCTATAGGCCACTGTGGGGTCAGTATCTAGTTTAGTCTCGTGGTTGGGGTCTGATAGCTGTTTGTGAGCCTCCGTAACGTAGTATTTATAAAGACCGCTGCACCCCCTTTGTCAGCTGGTTTGATGATAATGTCCTTGTTGTTGTTTTTGAGGCATTTAACCGCATTCCTTTCCTGGATATGCAGACTGTGGTTCTGTTTCTTTGCCTTGGCCAGGATAGTTGACTTAACCCTGTCTCTAAATGAATCTATATATTGATCCAGTATGGGGTAAAGGCCTGCAGGTGCTGTCCATTTGACTTTCTTTTTTGCAGTTTGTTCCTGTTGCATGGAAGTGTCAGAACCAGTGTGTGGCCTTTTATTAAAGTATTCCTTAAGGCGCAGCCTTCTAAAGTATTCCTCCCATGTCCTTGCAGAGTCCGATTTTATCCATTGTTCTTGTAGGACAGTATTTAAGTCCCTTTGATAGTTCTGTAATTTCATGTTTAGTAGGAGTGTAATCAGACAAATTTATAACACAGCTTTCTTGTGCATTGGTGGTATCTGTATAGCACTCCTTTTAAAGTCTAAGCCGTTGCTGTAAAAAACTTTTAATAAGATGCTTGCTCTAAAGTCCTGGTGCAAAGTAGTTGAGCGAAGTGTGTGTTGTAGGTACTTCGAACAGGGTTCCTTAAGATTAGGCCTTTGGCAATGTTTTTTTCCTTTTTGCAGGTTTTGAGGAAGATGTCAATATCCAGATGAGCCAATTTCTTCAGCAGGGTCTTGAGATTCATTCAAGGTATTCGGCTTCAAAAAGGAACTAGAATGTTCTGAAAGCTTGCTATGATTATCTTTGTTAGCCAATAAAGGTATCCTTTATACCACTTTTTTTATTTTAAAAGGGTTACCCTGTAAACGTCAAAATAAAGAAACCAAGCCTGAATAGAGGTGAGGTGGTGGGGGTTTCGACAAAATGTACAATGATAATGTTTGTGACTCCTTGCAGTTTCGATAATGCCCATTAGCCACAATGCAATCAATACCTTGCATTCAGGTGGTCTTTGCTGTTGTATGCTGATTGGGACATTTCAAGGTAGTTATTGCCCACAAGAATGTTCATTCAAAATTTGAGAGAGCCAATCTGACAGATAAAATGTCTTCAAGAACTAAACTTTAAATCCAGTTGATCTAACTGAATACTACATATATACTATGACCTGAATAAATGACAACCTTCACAAGCATAATTACTGTGGTGCTAGAAGTGTTGGGATAATGTGTATTGCACAACCAATCAAAACAAAAAGCAGACCTACATGCCTTCTAGAAATGGAGCTAATCATGTTACATCAGAGTGACATGCCTTTTTTCAGGCACAGACAGGCAATTTAAATTTTGTTGGGAAACATCTTTTATGCTTTTGATATTCATGCGTTAAAAAAAGTCTAATCTGTGCATGAGGCGATCCCCACTCATAAATTTGCATGAGGTTGCTTACTGTTAGTTTCACTGTTGCACCAACAGTAAAACTAACCGTAAGCAACAGTTGGTGCAACAGTGGAGCGTTCTCCTTTTCTTCTCTGGATAATTTCCAGATGTCCTTATCAGTCGTAAGACAATTCATCAGAGAAAATATCTGCTGGTACGTACTTCCTGACAATTTTTAAAATTTTCCTTTGAAAGAAGTTGCTTCTTTTTCTGCCCTTCTAGACACCAAGGCAGCGGTGGTAAGTATGAAGATGCACTTGACACCTTACAATGCTACAGCATAACTTTGGAGGATAGCACCAATATTGTATTTACCTTCATGTGTCTTAATTCTATTAGTCGTGCAGGGGGACCAACAAATACATTTAATTTACACTAGGCAACCTAAATAGACAGAGGTTCTGGAAATGTCCCTCATATAGCACTGCACATATACACAGGTCAATTAAAGATAACCGGCCCAAATTTATCGGCATACCAATATACCCCAACTACAGGTCTCGATAAATGAATATAACTGGCTCGTCTTGCATTTAAAATATCATAATTTTTATTAGTTGTAGTAACATATAAAAACCTCCCACCCAAGCATTAATAAAATCAATTAAAATCAAAACACCGCTGATAGTGTCATAGCAAGTGGTAATGGCTTGTATCCATGCACGCTAAAGGAGAAAATCAACCATGTTCATAGTCACTGGATTCTTAATGGTAAGTAATAAACATCAGAGGTTCCAAAGTCCCGAAAATAGTGTTAACAAAAGCGCTTGACCCAAGTGGTAGCAGTCACTAGAGCATGACCCTGCCCGGGACTTAGTTATTTCACTCTTCACCCGGTCGGGTTCACTTCCACAAGTTGGGTTTTCATCCAGTGTTTGCATTGTACGTCCTCTGTTCTCCTGTCTCCTATGTGCTTCTGCCGTCCATTATTGCACACTATCAGGTACTCCGCGCCGACTTGTGTTTAGTCACAAACATGTGACTTCATCAGGGCTGGGTTTAAATATGCTCAATGCATTTAAAGGGAAGGTGAATACAATGTATCACCATATACGTTGTTTTTGTTTCAATAGCCCAATAATGCTACTTTTTATACACTCTTTATCCATATACATTTAATTACATTATTGTTGTGAACGCACATCACTGTTTATTCAATAAATTTCTAATTCTTAGTGCTGACTCCTTTTCAGTTCTGCACCATTTTGTGGGGACACTCTTGCCTGAATCACTGACAGTGTAGAAAAAAGAAGATAGAAAAGAGGAACAAATTTTAGAACTAATTTTAGAAACCCAGTGATTGGCTCAGTGAGAGCTGTACCTACATGGAACCATATTGGGAACATAGGAAGCATATTGTACAGGGAACACTATAAAAAACATGAGAAGTCACTTTCTTTATTTAGCCCCAATGACTTTAAAGTTTCAAAGTCATGCATCCATTTTAGTTCTCTCTGCAACAAAGTTTTTTTTCCCAGATCTCCCCCTCTTATTCCCAATGTTATTTGTTCTAGAGCACTTTATCTAATGTGGTTTATTTTCCCAGCATGACACTCAAGGACGTGTCTGGCCACACTCCTCCTTTCGGGCTAATTTTTTCATATCGCCCTGCTGTGTCCTTGTATGCGGCATGTGAGTGTTCTTTTTGTCTTGCCAACATAATTCATGCCACACTGGCATGAAATTAAATAGATTACCTGCCTACTCTGGCAGGTTATCAGATTTTTGATTTTGAACTCTATCCCATCTTTCCTACTTACCGAATCGGTTTCCCACATTAGCGAGCAAATGGCACACTTGCCACATTTTACATTGCCCATTTTTTGTTTTACACCCAGCCATTTAAAATGGCTATGTGTAAGCATACAATAGAAGCATTGTGGAAGCACTCCAATTAGGCTAATTTACAACTACATTTTGCCGAAGTTCTACTGATCTGGTGAAACATTTATACAAATAGAAAATATAATCAATGCACATTCCTAGGCCCCATACAATATCATATTATCTGCACACTGGCATACTTTATACACAAAGGGGTTTTAGTATACATTACATTATACATGAATGAAAAGCCATCCAACCACGTCAAGGTAACCCCAGTCTGGAAGGTCCTAACGTCTAACCATTTTTACTTCAATTACGATTAGCAAACTTGCATTTCTCATACTTGCACACTGGATTAATATAACAGGATTTCTCACTAATGGGAGGTCCTATGCCTTTAATATAAAGCACTGGATGGATGGCCTCTACCCTCATTTTAAAAAGCCAAAGGGCTGGGGGGGAGTGAGAGCCTGTTATATGGATCCAGTGTGCAAGTATGAGAAATGCAAAGTTTGCTAATCGTAATTAAAAAGGTTAGAAGTTAGGACTTCCCAGATTGGGGTCACCTTGACGTGGTTGGAAGGCTTTTCATTCATGTGATCACCGTAATGCATTACTAAAATCCCTTTGTTTATATTGTATGCCAGTATGCAGATAATATGATATTGTATGGGGCCTAGGAATGTGCAATGATTATCTTTTGCATTTTGTATATGTGTAAGCATGTCCTTTAGGGATGTTGTTCTCCTTGCTGTGAGCTGAGGTTTCTCCCCTACCCTCTCTCGTAGATCAGGGTCTTCATATAGCAGGTACCAGTGTTTTTCTAGTGCTCATTTAAAGGAAAACTAAACTTAAATTTTTTTAAAACCTAATGTGAAAGTTTTTTTCCCCAGAACACCTATACACCTATACATTATAAGATTCTTCTCTGGGACGTTGCATTTAGTACGTGTGAGAAATAGATTCTGTGAATAAGAAGGCTTAATGGTTTCTATTTCACTGTTTGTGACTCTTAAGCTAGGTACACACAGTACAGATTTCTGAAAGATGACAGACAGGATCTGCAAGATCCTGTCTGCCATCTTTCAAAGATCTGCATACACACAGTCCGCTCGGGACTGTGTGTTTCCATCGGCCGCGCTAGACTCCCTATAGGAGTCTAGCGCGGCCGATGGAAATTTTCGGCCTTTCCCGAACGAGCGTGCGGCCGCCGCTTCGTTTTCGGGAAACGAACGTACACACAGTAACGATAAAGCCCCGATACCGTCGGATCCGACGATATCGGGGCTTTATCGTTACTGTGTGTACCCAGCTTTAGCTATGCCTCATTTTCCTCAATCATTGTTTGCATTAACTCTTGAATTAACATTTTGATAGGGCATCTTATTTTTTAGTTGTTACTAATTTATTGTCTCTAGTTAATAAATTACTCCCGGGTTTGATTCTCAGTCTGAGGCCCCTAGGGATCATTTTATGATCTATATAGTTTTTTAGGCTTGAGATTTCCCATTTAGTTTAATTGTGAGGTTACCAACTTCCTGTATTTTTTAGAAACCGTTTGCCACTCGTCTCACTTGATGAGCCACTGGAGCTGAACATCTCCGCCATACCTGGGTCCCAGCTTAGTTCATCATGGGAAAATGCCATATTTTTTAATTGAACAAATTATCTAATTAGGATGTACGTTAACAAACAACAAGCCAGGAATCCATTTTAGTCCAGTGACTGTTAGGCTGGGTACACACCAGCCAATATTTTCAGTCGACCGTCCAATTCACAGCACTTTCGGTTCACGGGGTAAACATGCTGTTAAAGTGGTGCTAATTTTGCCCCAACCAATCAGATCTTATTTAACATTTGAAAATGAACATCTGATTGGTTGGGGCAAAATTAGCACTATTTTTAATAAGAACTTCTATTGAATCTCCCTGTATGTGAATTGCCGCCGCAAAATCTGAAGCTGCAGGTTTTGCAAAACTTTTGTCCATAACTAGATTGTAGATTTGTATTCCAATTTTGCAGTGCGGTGTCGCGCTAAATAAATAATATACATACACAGTAACTGCTTCAATAAACCTGTTTAGCCAAACACATTTTAAATGGTCATAAGCTTTTGATCAATTGCAAAAGTAGAATATGAAAAATATCTCAAATTTTTTAGACGCCTATGAAAATCCACTAGGAAAAAAACCTCTTCCTATATACTGTAATAAGTATAAAAGGGGAACTAAAGACTCCAGACAACATTGTCTCAATAGAAAGCACATTTACAAACTTAAAACAAGCTGTGTCTCGGCTCTCCCTTGTGGAATGCATAGGGATTTATGAAATTATCCTTTGGGTACTAGAGGTCAGCTCCCGTATTCCACCTTAGCTAAATATATAAATGTACGCAGTGCATGCAGATAAAAAAAAAGACTTTGCAGCCTTGCTTACTAGAATCTGACAGCCAATCGTATAATGGAGATCGACCCTGATCAAGGATTTCAATGCAATTTTTGTGTAAACGTATTTAAATGATCCCCTTACTAACCATGATAAATAATAAGTTCTTTTTGCTTTTTTTCCCTTTTAGCTAGCTTGGAAGTAAGAAACGAATATTAACATATAAAAAATAAAAGGAAGACCAGGGAATTGAACCTGCAACCTATAGAACATGTAGAATATAGTACATGAAGAATCTTTCTTTTAAGAGGAACAAAATAATTTATTCTCTTTGAGAGGCAAAGCAATATGTTGTTGAATGGTTACAATAGTCGTTCTAATTGTTTGTAGGCTGTTTGAAAATGGCATTAATTTTATATAACATTTTCAAAACAAATTGTAATTTAGCATTTTTAGCAACAAAGCACAATATATTTGTCGCGTCCTCCCCCCCACACACATACTTTTTTTTTTTTTTTTTGGTGTACAGATTTACAGTAACAGAAAAGATACAACAGATTATTGATGAAACCGGAAATATCTGCAGCACTAACAAATACACTGATAAGTATGTCTATATTCTAAAACAAACTCTTCTTACCAGTTTATAAAATGGAGCGAGATTTAGATACACAAATATTCTTTATTTGCTTTTCTTTCCTTCTTTCATTTTTCTTTATTTCCCTGAAGTTAATTTCTCTTTAAAAAATATACTTAATAAATGAATTGTAATGTATGCCATTTATGATAAATATAAATACCGTATATACTCGAGTATAAACTGAGTTTTTCAGGCTGTAAAACCAGCCTGAAAACTTGGACTCGGTTTATACTCGAGTCACTAAGTACCTGTAACATCCTTTGCATTCCGGCAGCAGCGTCCTCTCCATTCCGGCAGCCGCACGATGCATGTACTGGCGCGCCGGCCGAATTCACAGGCCGGCGCCAATTAGTGACGTCACCCGGCGCGCCAGTACAGGGATTGAGCGCGCTGCTGCCGGAATGGAGAGGAAGCTGCTGCCGGAATGGAGAGGACGCTGCTGCCGGAATGGGGAAGACACTTACCTTCAATGCCAGCAACAGGAAGCCCTTGGATGGAGGTACAAACTGAACTGGATGGGAGGGTGGCATTCAAGATGTTTGGAAACTACAACTCCCAGCATGGTTTATTAGCTGGGAGTTGCAGTTTCCAAACATCTTGAATGCCAAGTGAGGGTGGCATTCAAGATGTTTGGAAACTACAACTCCCAGCATGCTTTATTAGCTGGGAGTTGTAGTTTCCAAACATCTTGAATGCCAAGTTACTACCCTCGGTTTATACTCGAGTCAACAACTTTTATTAGACTTTTTTAGCTGAAATTGGGTACCTCGGTTTATACTCGGGTCGGTTTATACTCGAGTATATACGGTAAGGGCTTGGTGGAATTTGAGCTGTACTCCCTTGCATATTTCTCTTCTATAGTTTGATATAAGAATTTGACTATTTATTTCCCCCTGTAGATTCCAGCTTAAGCAGAAAAGTAGTTTGTGTCCTGTTAAGTTGGAATCCTTTAACATACGTAAAAAGCAGAAAACACATACAGAGAAATCCGAGAGAGAATATTTGGAAGGACTATGCTTAACACGTAAAGAACAGCCTCATTGTGGTGACTCTGAACCAAATGCAGATAAAGGCTGGATTGAAAAATCTTGCTCACCCGTCTTTACAGATTTGACTGTCTTGTCTAGTCCTGACGTTATCATAGAAGAAATTATCACTAATGAGGATGATGAAAGCGACTCGTCTTGTAAGTTTTATGTTTTGTATTTTTATGACAACATAATCTGGCACAGTAAGATTTTTTTAAAATTTCCTTTTAAGTTTTTTATGTGCAGGATATAAATCTGGGTGCTCTTTTTAAATATTATTCTTATTTTCGAAGTCACGGAAAACTATCTAATGAACTGCATTCCCGACCAGATATTCATCCTGGAGTTCAGTTGTCCTCACTGGCCTGGCTTCTCCCAGCACAGAAGTCATTCATGGCCAGGACTGACTACTGCTGACCAGGCTGCTTCCTCTTCACACTTTCCAGCTTGTAATGAGGTTGTACTGCTTTCAGAAGAAGCAGAGACAACTGGTAAAGAGGACTTTGGGCTCTGGGCTGAATATCTATTCAGGATTGATGATGGTGACCAGGTAAGTAACTATTGCAAAAAGAGTTTACATGGGTGGGGATAGTAGGAATGAATGTTTATGGCAGTTTGGGTTGGATATTTAACACCAGTAATAACAAACACTATTTAAAGGGGAACTAAAGGGCAAAATGTATTTTTTCTTATTTTAAAAGTACAGTTGTCTTGAATAATATACTGACCCATGGCAGGTGAGGCCATTCACTTACTGACAATCATGGTAAAATAAACACTAGGGGAAAATTGCACTAGTTTTTATTTTGCAAACTATACAACTCGGAAACAGAGAGCATTCTTTTGCGACAATGTTGCAGGTAAAGCTTTGTCCTTAGGTTTCTGTGTACAAGCAACACAGCACTCTGGAATGGTTCAACACCACTTCTTGGACAGACAAACATGCAGGCCATTTTCTGTCATGATGTTTGACTTTACCTTACTGGATATCATACTAGCAGTTTTTCCCCATTGTCTTTCAGCTTGGGGACATGCTATACTAAAGGTAACATCTAGAATGTTTTACTGTGTTAATTTTTTTTTCTCCTTCTTTGTATGCAACATTTAAAAAAATTTTTTTTTTAAGATCCTCGGTTTCTCAGAGTAGCCAATGGTTGTAGAATGGGCCTGAAACTATGAAGTGACAAATTCTTTATTAAGCTTATTAATAGAACTAATAAGGTCTATGGCATCCGTAAACAAATCGAAGGGTGTTTTAACTTTTGCATTTTCCACAAAGTAGTTGTTTAACTTGCAACATTACCAAAATGTGTAATGTGGCTTAGCATGTACAAATATTTGTTTGCACATTCCTCTTGCAGTATATTGCAGTTTGCTTGGTGAACTGGACCATTGATATTTCTCTTAAGGCTTTTGAAAGCAATGTCGGCAACATTTTCATTGTTAATGTGGTTTAAATAATGCATTTGCTTTACTCCATCTGCAAGGGGGCGATCCATGCATTGCATGAGTTAAGCAGCCAACCTCCAGGAGCAGATACTTAGAAAACCAAAGATGGCTTCTGTTGTAGCGCTAAAATGCATTGATCTAACCCCTTTTCCTTTAGGAAGCCAGCAGCTTCTGCTTTTCCCATGCTGCTAGATGAACTTACTCCTCCTTAGCTTCCTTTTTCCAATTTGCTCAGCACGTTTTCTCTTTTCTTGAGATGTTGGTGCCTCTCCTAGCAGTGTGGGATTCCAGACAGACTCAAGGACGGTTGTCTCAGAAGGAGTCTAGTCTACCGATCAGTGTGCTTGAGTTATGAGCCTTCTTCATGGTCCTTGCACAATGGACAGCCTTCCTTACTGGGAAGTATGTTCGTAGAGAATCAGACAATCCCACGGCAATGACCATTAATCACCAAGGAGGCACTCAAATCAAATGGCCATGGCAAAGGCCCACAAGATCCAACAAATCTGCAGCGATTCTGTTTAACGGGGAGTCTGCCTTCTTGTTCTGCCAGGGGTTTTCCTCCGGTATCTCCCAAGTTATTTTTAACAAAGGCTTTTCTCTAAATGCATTAAAAGTGCACTTTCATTGGTGGCAAGCTCTAAAAAAAGACACCCCCCCTTTTAAAAAACATTAACATCATTGTCACTTATTGGTAGTGTACCATGTCAGTCTCTGCATTCTTCTCTGCATTCTGTGTTAAAAATAGTAAAATTAATGACTTCCCCTCTCTACCTCCCTCCCTCCCTCCCCTAATAAATCAGAAATTAGTCAGTATAAAATTAACTATACACATTTTGTTTATCATGACTATACAAAAATTGTACCTCCGCACTATCCATTCATTATATCTCGTATTAACGGGTCTAGCACCTTCTAGGTGCTGTGCTACTGGGTAAACTATTATAAGAAAATACCTTTAGACCCTAAGAGAGTCAAACAAGACCCAGGATAAGCACCCTGACCTATGCCAATAGAAAGACGACATAACCACAATTATTGGTTAAATCACACAAAGTTTATTAAAACACACTTAAGTATGAACCTGTGTACCCTGTACCCAATTAAGTGTCATCAGTGCAAAACAGTACATAATAACATTATAAAACATATAAAAGCGCAGGATAAAATGGCCCCCGCTTGAAGGGGAGGTAGCAATATACTGAGAGGCAATTAAATACTCAGTGTCCCATAATAGTTACTGAGAGTCCACTGGATACACTTGCTATTATAAGTGTATATATTATAAGACAGTTCAACGTAGCTACATGTGTAGCTCCTCCAGATAATATCTAGAAATAGACTGGTGGAAGACTGGCCTTCCACCAACTAAGTATCCAAAAGTTTCCAATGACTCTAGTAACAAATATAATTGCAAAAACGAACAGACGTCACCATTTGTGTGTACTTTACTCATCGGCTCCCAGAGACAGCACCGATTTCAGTCACAAGGATCCCGGTCCTCCCAATTTATCTTCACCCGCGCACTCTGCAGGACTTTGCTTTTTGGACCGCTCGCTCCCTTTATTGGAACATTCAGTGCTATCACTCTCTGGCCTCCATTAACAAATATCCTGGTCACGGACCTCACTTGATCCCAGGTATACCTTAGCCTGCGCACTCAGCGGGACTTAAAGGAGTTGCTGCTCATCTCAGGGGCACACAATACTGATCTTACTGCCACACTTCTGCTGTTCCGCCAATCTTAACACTGGTCACTGGTCTCTCGAACATGCCACCTTTCCATTCTACCTCCCCTCTCGTTGCCTAAAATTCTTCAAAATGAGTTAAAATGGATACTCGAATTGGGAACCAAATATCCCAAGGGAATGAATACTGAGATTCAGTTTAATTGCTTTCTGTAAATGATTTTGTGTAAATTGCTGATTATATGTAAAGGAACAAGCCTGAATGTGTACCAATGGATTGGAATAATGTTGGAGAATAATATTGTAATGATATCTAATACAGTAGGTGCAGGATGTATCAATTAATATATGTAGCCCTTAAGCGAGAGGCTTAAAAGACTATCAGGTGTGTCTAGGGGGAGGAGCCCTGACGAAGCCTGGCGTTTCCGTGTGAAACGCACGTAGGCAGCGAAAGGGGGTTAGAATGGAAAGGTGGCATGTTCGAGAGACCAGTGTTAAGATTGGCGGAATAGCAGATGTGTGGCAGTAAGATCTGTATTGTGTGACTTTTGGATACTTAGTTGGTGGAAGGCCAGCCAGTGATTGTATCTATTTCTGGATAGTATCTGTAGGAGCTACACAGGTAGCGATGTCTGGTTTATAATATTAAGTCTAGTGGACTCTCAGTAACTAACGTATAAGTCGAGGTACCTATTTTTACCTGAAAAATTAGTAAAAACTGATTGACTCGAGTTTAAGCCGAGGGTAGAAATTATGACCACTACTGACTTCTGATTCAGTATTATTTTGTGCCTTAAGTTGCCCTTAAAATAGACAGCAGAATTCCCATACATTAATTCCATACAGTAATAGCCAAATCCAGTACCAGTTAACCCCCAATCCCTTGGCACGCCAGATGTTTGGAAACTCCAAGCATGCTTTGGTTGCTGGGAATTGTAGTTTCTAAACATGTGTAGTGGCTCAATAAACTTTTAATTAAGATTACCATAATTTACAATTCTCCTGACCCCAATAGTTAAGTGTCACCTGAGAGTTGTAGTTTCAAGTTGTCACTTGCATTGAACTAGCAGCCATTTTGCCCCAAACTGAGAAGACCCATCAGATTTACAGTATCCAGATGAGCAGTGACAGTGCTGAGTGAGTCCAGCAGCCTGACAGCAGGAAGAAGTGTAAAGGCAGATCAGCTCCTGTAACTTTCTATGCAGATGAAGGATTTTTTAACACCGCGCCACCTACTGGTTACTATTTGCAATTGCAGCATTTGGATCTAAATTAGGACTTGACCTGAGTATAAGCCGAGGTTAGGTTTTCAGGCCAATTTTAAAGCCTGAAAATCTCGACTTGTATTCGAGTATATACGGTATAATGGGACACTGAGTATTTGATTGCCTCTCAGTTTTTTGCTAACCCCCCCTTCCGGCAGGGGCCATTTTATCCTGCACGTTTGTATGTTTTATAATGTTATTATGTACTGTTTTGCCCTGATGACACTTGGGTATTGGGTACAGGGTACACAGGTTCATACCTAAGAGTTTTCTAATAAACTTTGTGTGAATTAACCAATAATTGCGGTTGTCGTTTTTCTATTGCCATAGGTTGGGGTGCGCTCGGTGGTGGTTAATACAGTCAGTGGACCTGGCTTAATTGGTTCTTCTTAGGGATTGGCTGATTCTCCACCCACACTCGTCTTTACTACCTAAGGTGGTCTTATCCTTTCACCTTTGCTAGGAAATTGTGGTTCCTTCCTTGTGTCCGCTTACCTTTTCTTCTAAAGAACACAGGCTACATTGTGGATGTGGTAAGGGCTCTCGGCTAGATTTTAATGATTTTAGACTATGGGGTTAATGATCATGATCTAATCAGAGTTGAGAGGGTCAAGGAGATTTTTAAATCTTCTTTGGAAGACGACTCAAAGTTCCTTTAAGGGATATTCTCCCAATATAAGTGGTTTCTGCTTAAAGAAACAAGGATTTGGTGGGATATTGCCTCCCTTAAGAAATATTTAGACCAATCCCATCATACCCAGGGGGTTTGAGGATACAGAAATTCCTGACCTTTTGGAGATTACACTACAGAGTTTAGGAGCCAATGGAGTATGTTAATATAGTGGATAATGCACCCCAACTGGAAATTATAAGGATATTAGAATTAACCGAGGAATACCGTGCCCATATAAAAGCACAAGGATGCAGGCCGAGTACCTTTTATACAGGGCACGGAACTCCAAGTTGACTTCTAATATCCCTTTAATTTACAGTTTGGGGCGCATTATTTATTATAACCTACCCGTTTGGGGCTTCTTGTTTCCCTCTCCTCCTGGAACTGTAAGATTATAAGGTTATAATCTTACAGTTCCTTCCACAGAAATCCACTACAGGGGTTGGTTATAATTGAATATAAAATGTAATCTTTCAAACTGGTTAAAGGGAAAGTTCAGTGGAAAATATTATTTTTAAAATTCTTAGTTTATATTATGCATTCCTAGTTACTCTACATAGTCTATTCCATTTTGAAAAATCAATTATTTTATACATTTTATAGCAATGTATGTATAAATACATTATTTATACCCCTTGCTATTACCTGCTGTTGACATTTTAGGTTCAGGAATGGTCCTCCTTCCCAGAATGCACACTTGCATGGGATGTTCTTAACAGTAATTTCTACTGATTGGCCGTTGGATGGGTCAAACATGCTCAGCTCTCTACTGAGCAATTGAATCAACCCAGGCGCTGGGTCAAGGGCAAGACCATAACGGTCTCTATTAGGCGTCATGCAAACAAGAAGTCAATATTTCAGAAGCATTTATTTATACACAGACAAAATGGTGAATGGGCAGGTTAAGGTCATTAAAGGATAAGTACACTCCAAAAAAAAAATGTTTAAATAGAAGCTGTATCCCTAAATAACTTTTTTTTTTTTTTTTTTTTTTTTTTTTAGGTCCCTTCAGAGCCTACCTGTTTCCCTGTGTCAAAATATCCAGTGGCAGTCTCGGGGGGTGGGGACACACATATTCCAAGATGGCCAGCAATTGAAAAGGGAATGGGTAGGCTCTGAAGGGACCTAAAAAAAAAAGGAAAAGGTTAGTTAGGGATACAGCTTATTAAAGGCTATGTCCACCACAAAATAAAAAATTTATATCATGCTCCCCCATGCCCCCAGCCCCAACCGCTTGTTTAGTTTTTTTAAAAAGCCCCAAATCTTACTTACCTCCCTCGATCCTCGCGCGCATGCCGGCCCTCTGCTTGCGAGAATGCAAGCAGAGGGGCGGGACCGGCAGTCGCGTCTGTGATTGGCTGAGCGGCAGCCAATCACGGACGCGGCTGCCGGTCAGTCAGTGCAGCGGAGGAAAGCGGAGAGGTAAGTAAGAGTTTGGGGAGCTTTTTTAAAAAAAAAACATGCGGTTGGGGCTGGGGGACATGGGGGAGCACAATATTAAGGGGGATTTGACTAGGGGGAGGGATAGTAGAACGGGAGGAGAGGGGAGGGGGAGGGAGGGGGGAGAAGGGCTGCAGCACGCATGGCAGGAATCTCCGGGAGGCCAGGTAGCAGGCAGTGTCCTATATGGACCTGCTGGCCTCCTGGTGGGCAGTTTTTGGAACTTTGGGGGGGGGACTACAGGAGAACCAGATGGAGTTGGGATGTGAGGTAAGGATTAAACTACACTACATGGTGGGGCCAGTAGTTGGGGGGATTATAGTTTTGGGGGTGGACATGCCCTTTAAACTTTATTTGTTTTTGGAGTGTACTTGGAAAAATATTGCTCTTTTCTTAAAAGTATATGTATGTGCACTGAACTTCCCCTTTAAAACAGAATTGATGGAAGCCAAAGATTCTTTAAATTCATTTAGTAAAGATGATGTGTTTATAACATTTGATGATAAAGTACGGTAGCTCAAAAATGTTAAATGGGAAAAAGAAATAATAACTAGGAAAAAATAAAAATATATGAGATTTTGATACAGGAAATTTAGACCTGCCCCTAGACTGGAGTGGGACAGGAATAAAAGAAAACCCATTTGGAAAGATGGCTATTTAAAAAAAAAAAAAAAAAAAAGCTCGCTTTCTCCCATTCTCTTGTATTTCATCCAGCCCAGAGACACGAGAGTAACAAGCCCTAAAAAAAAATAACCAGAACACTACTCTGACGTACCCGAGGAAGGGTGGATACATCCCCCCGAAACGTTAGATTGCTTTGTGTCTGAATAAACTAAAGGGGTTCTCTCTCCCCCTTTAACATCTGTTCTTTCAAGTAGCTTTCTGGGTCATCTTTTTGTTATGCAGTGACGATTGGCCTTTGGAATGGGGTTTGGACAGAGCAGCCCCGGAAAAAAACAGCAGGTGCGTGAGTGTTCCTTTCCATTACTGTTTTAGCTTACAGAATTTTGCACTGGGATCGATATCAATAAAGTTGGTTACTATCTTTAAAAAGAGTACATATTTTTATCATGTAAACAGTAAATCCTCGGTGATTGATGGTTTGCAAATGGAAATAGGTCTACAGACTTTAAAAGAAACAACATCTAAGAATATATATAAAAGTAACGTGTTGTAATTTAAGTAAAATAGAGAGAGGTTCTGACAGAAATGTGGATAAAGGGGGCTGTATTTTTATTTTGAATGCTTCCGATTATGCAAGAAGCTTAAAGGGGAAGTTCAGTGCAAATACATATGCTTTTCAGAAAAAAGAGCAGTATTTTTTCATCCCAATGACCTTAATCTGCCAATTCAGGATTTTGTCTGTGTATAATTAAATACTTCAGAAATACTGACTTCCTGTTTGCAGGAGTGCTAACTATCAACACCTCCCCAAGATACATAATGGCAATTACCCCCTTTTAGGCAGACTCATAGTGGCCATAATAGGTTCCTTTAATGAAAACCTCTCACATGTTCTTCAACCTCTAGTTCTGAGATTAGAGCTGTATTTGAGGGACAACAAGTATACCACTACAACCTGGATTCCCATAATACCTACCCTTTGGCCACTAAAGCATTAATTTTGAATTCGGTTGAGTACCTCCTCCACCTTTTTTTTCCTGTGTTTTATGTGCAGAGAAAGTGGGGGAATTTGCCCCCATGTTGCCTGCCTCTACCTTGGATGGTGGGAGGAAGGAGGTACACCTTTGGGGACATGGACCATTAATTAAGTATATCAAATACATTTATTTTTACAAGAGATATAAAAGCGATTTAATATTAGTATGGAATACATCGTCTGATTCATTTAAAGACTGACAGTTATAAATGAAAATCATTTTTGGCTTAAATTTCACTTATAATTTCGAAAAGGAAAAAAGTGCAGTATCTTGAAATCAGCAGACTATTCAACAAGTGTACATGCCGATGAAGGTATATCCTGGGTCCTGTGTGATGAAAGGTTTATATATGTCTCTAAATAGGCGCCTAAATTATCAAGGCATCTATTTCTCAGCCTTTTTATTAGTAAGGAGTAGAATAAAGAGAGACCGGCATGGCTCAGGTTTAAGGGGATGTACAGATGTGGCGGGGGTAGGTGCATGCTTTTGTGTTAAAACAGGCGCTACCTACCAACGATTATTACCAGGACGTATAACATCTTAGAGTACATAAATTGCAATACAAAGTGTGTTTTATGTCTTCTCACATTTTTAAATTTATTTATTATTTTGTATTATGCATACGACAAGACTTTTTAGCTTCATTGATTGAATTGTGGTTACAGAAGTTTTAAATTGTATGTTTTTATTTTTTTTTCCAGACATAACTAACCTTTTAATAGACACTTGTTTCGAGATATATGTATGTGTCTTTAAGTGGGTGGTGTGTGGGAAGTGGATTGTGGGTATAATGCATGCAAGCATTAACTGTAGTGTGCTTATCATTAAGTACTCCGTAGAGTACGAAATGCATCATGGTTGGTTTTATTTATGTCCCAATGAAAGTTATATTTTACACTGAGCACCCGATGCTGTGTTGAATCCTGTGGATGTGGCCAAACTGTCCTCTATATAACAGGTTCTCAGTCTACTGGTCTCACTCTCTGTCCTCTGTTCATGCTCCTGGTTGTGCCCTTCTGGGGAGCTAGAGCTTTGCTGCAGAACCTGGAACAGTGGTTCCATTCTGTAATTCAATGCGGTTACAAGATCACAGGGGCTGCTCCTCCCAAGCAGGTTCTAGCCCAATCTACCAGAGCATTGGGATTTTCATGGGCAGCTTACAATGGAGCCATGGTGGACCAGATTTGTCATTCTGAAACTTGGTCTTGATTCTGTGTCCGCTTTGCTGCTGAAGGAGAAAATAGACTTTTGTACTTTTACCATAAATACCTTTCTCCAAAGCCATCAGGGGACCTAGGCACTTTTTCTGCTCCACTGTTAAGCATGTTGTCTGTTATTGTTTATTGCTACTTTCCAACTCCTGCTCTACCTCTGTTGGATACAAATGAAGGAGGATTCCATTGTAGAGGTACATGAAGGAAGAAGGAGCACAGGGCTAAATTACAAGTGTATGCTCCTGGAGGTTGGGAGCTTAACCCCCCCTGTGTTACTTGGGACCCCATGACTGCTTCAAAGAAAGGTATTTTATGGTAAGGTATTACTTTTGTTATTGTTTGTTTGCTTTTTGTTGTCCTTCGCTGCAGTGGTCATTAGAGAAAACAGAAAATATAGTTCTAAACACTCCCAACCCCTTCCTCCCCATTAATTATGCTTCTCTGTAACTCTGTATTGGCTGTTACCAACACCAATTGAAGGAAATTCAGACCGGGAACAGGAAGGAGATCTCATAGATGTTTCTTCTCCTTTGGCATATAAGGAAACCTGCTGATTGGGAACAAATTTAAAGGGAACTTTTCTATGTTCTACTTATAGTATGAATGTGGTAGCTATAAAAAAAATATTAAATGGAATGTCCACCCCTTTCTTTAAAAATACATATATTGTAGAATAACCCCCAAAACCTAAAGTTCGTTTTGGCCAAAAGCTTTAATTCGGCTCTCACACGGCGCTATTATACTTACATGCTCCTCCTCACTCTGCCGCGGCTCTGCACTTCTGGGTAAGGCAGTCAGTGTCGGCCGTGACTATGACGTCATGGTCAATCACTGACTGCCATTCCCGGAGCACTCCACTGCGGCTGCTCAAGAACAGCAGCCGCAGTGGAGACTGACTGAGGAACCAGGAAGCAGCGGTGGAGCGAGGAGTTTGTGAGTATAATAGCTCCGTGTGGGAGCTAATTTAAAGCTTTTGACTAAAACGATCTCTGTTTTGGGGGGTAATCTACAATATATGAATTTTTGAAAAGAGGAGTGGACAGTCCCTTTAAACAAGGATGGTCACTTTTTTGGGATGGGGGAATTGAGGTAGTAAGGGCACGGCCACACTGTGCCACAATCGCACATGGAATTGCATGCGATTTCATTGCGTTTGCGCATGCGGTTTCTTTGTTAGGTATAGGAAACCGCATGTGATTGCGGTTAAAAATGCGGAATGCAAATCGCATGCGCAATCGAAACGCACCCGAAAATGTGCGTTGCTGCGTTTTCAATGATCCAAAAAAAGCGCAATTGCAAGAAAAATGCGATAGTGTGGCCTAGCCCTAAGACGTCCATCTACTCCCTTAAGCAATCCATAAAATGTTTTTTAGAAGAATTTATTAGGCATTTAATATTTCTTGTTCTCTTTCAGCAATTCATGACAATCCCAATCAAATCTCCCTGTCTCAGAGTATGGATAAAAGACATGAAGTTAAATCAGGTATATAGCATTTAGAGACCAATCCTTTTTTATTTAAAAGGGGTTAAATATAAAACCCACAGCCTGGAACTTTAACAGTTTTACATCTTTTACAACTTTTTTTTCTTTTTTGGTGTGGCATTAATTTCTAGATTTTTTTTTTTATGTTTTGCAAAAAGAATCCCTTTGTGAAGACACCGAACATTTTCTTTCTCAGCTTGCCTTTTTAATTAAGGTTCTATTTAGTTACCAAATTACAAATTTTACTTTTTGCATTTTTAAAAGTGTCCTAACTTTTTTGATAAAAGGAGGTTTGTATTTCAAAACAACTTTTCCAATATAAAATCTGAACTTCCCAGGGTTGTTGGAGAGGGTACTGTTACATCCTTTTGCAGCCTATATGCTGAGGTGAGCTGTCCAAGTAGCTAACCTGTGCCATAGTTAACAGCTCTTCCACTTCTCCCCCAGAAGAGTTGTTGGCCATGGCACTGGTGGCTTTTTGACAGCTCACCTCTACAGCTAACAATGAGGCAGATGTGTGGTCTCCTACCAACCTGGGAAAAGCAGATTTTAGTTTGTAAAGGTTGTTCTGGTCACTTTAGATAAACTTTAATCAACCTTTACTTTGTTTCTGGTGGTATGTAAGAGGGTCTGGGTGATCTCCTTGGCTCCATACAATATAGTAAACAGCAGCTATAAGATAAAAAAGCAAGATTTTGAGCTAAAGCTTAGATGATTGTTATCCAGAGCATCTGATAAATGTCCAACAAACGTTTGGCTTTGACCCGCAAATTATAGCACTTTAAATAATTACATTAAAAATGTAATGCAAAAAGTTCTTGGCAATAGAACATAGACAAAGATATAAACCTGAACATAGATGAGAGGCCAGTAATTAAATATGCAAATTTGTTGAGTCTTGAGACATTAATAATGGGACTTTAATGTAATATAATCGAGCACCAATATAATAATTTGTCAATTGGACACAACTGCCAATAGATTTAGTGGAAACTTTGTGTAGTTACAAACATAGATGCATAGGAAACTACCCAATAATCTGCTCATTGTGCTTGCAGAATGTAATGGGCCGAATCGGTGGACCTGTTATTACTTTTTTTTTTTTTTTATTACAATGATTTGGTTATTGGGTAAATATTGGTAGGTTCTAAATTCAGTTTTTTGTTTTATAATCCATGACCCTGTGAAAATATTTTAACTTTTCCTTTTTAGGAGTAGACTGCATCCAACAGAAAAAATTCAAGAATAAGAATTACCAGCACAAAAGAATGAATGTCTGTCTACCATCTCTATGTAAAGGTGTGAAAAATATAGTTGTGTTGATTTAAGTGTTCGTTAAAAATGATGGGGTTTATATAGTGAGCCTTCTTTCCTCACTCTGTTACCCACACAATGCAATTCTCTGCTCTTACTGCACAGCTCTAAAAGAATTGTGCTTTTGTGCCCTCAATAAAATGTTTTCTCCATTTATTGTTCAACTCTCTAATCAAATATGTAATTCCTGATACAATCCAAGATCCAATCGACTGGTTTGCGCAGGTGTATTTTTAAGTTAATATTAAAATACACCTGTAAACATTATAACAATTTTAATTTATTTCTCAACCACCTGTTAACCCTGTTAATGATTCAACAGTGTTTAGAAATGTATACACTTTTATATTCAAGAGTGACAGCAGGAAATTACTTCAAGAAATATTGGGTAATCCCATGTATTACCTGGGTTTACCTACCCTCATGTCTTGATTTATGAAGTGTATACATTTAATTTTATCCATGAGTTCTGTATTGTATTGATACAATAGTTGATAGTTACTGGTAAATTGTGTAAATAGCATGACAAGCCTTACAGTTTTTTTGTAAGGCTTGCCATGCTTATTACCTATAAGGCTTGCCATGCTTATTACCTATAAGGCTTGCCATGCTGATTACCTCCTAGTCCTTTTAAAGTTTTTCTGGTTTTAATACAACGCTAAAATGGGTTTATGGTTAACATTGGTTGTATGTCTTTTTCTTGCAGGCTCTGTAGAACTTGTACACCTTGTCTCTGTAGTAAATCCTTGCAACTTCTACATCCGCCGATATGTGCAGATAAAACAGTTTGTTTTTTTAGATAAAACGCTGAAACATTTTGGCAGCAAAGACCGGCCTGTTCCAACTGATATTCTTGAGCTTGGTAAATTTTAGACTAAAGATTTAAGATTAGAAATTTTGGACCTTACAATAATGTAAATCCTGATTGGAATCATGATTTTGTGATAATTGTAGAATGCCATATTAAAAACATTTTCTTCTGATGTAAGCTACTTTTGGGTCAATGCACAGAGAAGACTTTCACTTAGTAGTGACCTCATAATTCAGTTGTACCAGTGGTATAACCGTTCTTGGTCCATTGCAGTTTGGTCCTAATTTTTGTGTGATTTAAGTTTCATCCACATGTGTGATTGCAAGAGTCGACCCATGACATGTGTAGGAACGTCTGTTTCGCTCATCGATTGTGCCATTAATGGACGTTTTTGGTCAGCTGAAATGTTAAGATGGCCCTTTTAATGTATATGCATGGTAGGTCATCAAAGAGGCCTGACCGAACACATCCATACACGGTACGATTTTTTTGGCCAAAACTTACATTTATACACGTGTATGAGGCTTAAAGGACAATTATACTCGCCTTCACACCGCTCCTTCCATCTGTAGCAACAAGGGTTAGGACCTAAACTCTGTTTTCACCCCTGGGTTCACTTTCTAAAGGCACGGCCACACTGTGCCGGAAATGCAATTGCACACGGAATCTCGTGCGGTGTGTTGCCCCGATTTCAATGATTGGAAAAAACGCATGTGCAAAACGCAAAAAAAGTGCGATAGTGTGGCCTAGCCCTAAGTCTAACTTTATTTACCTAAAGTTTCCTTTGGTGCTCCCACTTCTTGCCCACTTTCAGATCGTCTTTCCTCATTGGCTGAAGTCACTGACTGACTCCAGGAGTGGAGCACCAAAGGGAATTTCAGGTGAGTAAAGCTAGACTGGTGCCCGTGAACCCACTGGTGCGGGTTAGGTCTTCACCCGGGGAACTTTCCAACAAGGGATTGTGGATTTGATAAGTGCAGTTGTCCTTAAAGTCTTACATTTTACATGATGTAACAAGTGTTTAAAAAAAAAAAAAAAAGTCACACAAAATTGAAGCAGCTGCTGCAAATTCTTAAGGTGGCCATACATCAGTTGCGATATTACTAACCCGACCGATCGCTCCTGCGGCGATCCTGCCGGAACCACCTCTCCCGATCTTATATTTGACCGACATGCGATCTCAAAATAAATGAGATTTTGCAATCGCATGTCGGTCGGATATAAGATCAGGAGAGACAGATCCGTCAGGATCGATGAACGTTGCGTGAGCGCTCGGTCGGGTAAGTAATATCGCACTGATGTATGGCCACTTTTAGACGTGCTAGCCATCCATACAACACAGCAAATGGGTTAGCACAACGTTACAAGAATTGGCAATTGCATATTTCTGTGCGTCAGTTTCCGGATTTCTGCATTTGGCCTATAAAGTTTTAACTCGTTTCTCTGTTTCAAATTTTTGGCTTCCTGTATAGAATATGCTACCCAAGAAACCCTAGTAGGAAGCTATTTATCACCTTAGTATTGTCTTTTTTTATTTTTGCATCCTCACTGCATGGTTCTTGTCTATTTGTTATCTTTTACTTGTCTTGCGATTTGTCACCTTTTAAAATATTTTGCTTTTTTTTTTTTCTTAAAATACAGTTCTCTTTATAAGCAGGTTTAGTTAGCAAAATCTATATCCTGTCTTACATTTTAACAATTCAATAAATAGGTTCTGAAATCTTATTGCTGATAAATGTATTTGAATTAATTCATTTCTGCAAAATTTATTAAGCTTTTCTCTTTCAGCCTCAGTGGGACCCAGGCACATAGGGGTTAAGTTCCTACCCCAAGGAGCGGACACTTTTTAAATTAAATAAAGAAATGAGGCTCCGTTCCCGCCCCCTGGCTATAAATACCTGGGCGCCGGAAGCCTCTTCCAGTTTAAGTGTCCGCTCAGGATTAGGATCACTAGTGCACCTCCATGCGCACGGTTAAATGAACGTTCCCGGATACAAACTTTTATTTGGAAACCACGGAGTGGGTGCCTAACACTGCGCTGTGTGCCAGCAAGGTGGCAGGATGTTCTCCCCTCTCCTGCAAAGGTAATATGCCATCGTGCCCCTGTTAACACGCGCTGCTAGACTGGCTGGCTTTAAGAGGCAGAGCTTATACCTCCCAGCTTCACATGGCGGCCGCCATCTTGGATAGAGCTACAGCAGACCACAAGGATTTAAGTCCTGAAGTCTCCTCCAGATAAGCGAAATCTTTTTCTTTTTATTCCTCCTGCCTATCCCTCAGCAGCTATGTCTGCTACAGAAAAAGCCGACCCCAGACACCAAAAAGGCAAAAACCTCCTAGGGCCTATAATCCAACATTACAATTGCACTACATGCAATGCCAAGTTGCCAGCTAGTCACCCTGATTCAGTGTGTGGTTCCTACAGCAAGGCCTATGACCCATCTCATTAACAAGGTCCCAGCCAGGAGCCTGAGTGGGCAAAATCCCTCAGAACTTACATAGATTCCCTAAGGAATCAAAATACAAGGTCTGTGGCGCAGGCAGCTCCCGCGATTCTCCCCCAGGAGGCTGAACCTGCTTGGGCTAGATTATTTGCCAAAATTATGTCTATTCTCTCTGCTTCCCTATGCCAAATGGCCCAACATATGGCACAGCAGGGCGCAGATATTATGGCAAGAACTGATAACACCATTCCAGAGCTCATATCTTCAACTTCTCTGGCAGAAGCCGCTAACCTATTGGAGGAGGATAAGTTCCCCCAAATAAGGCGAGAGAGACCCAGAGGCAGTAGCGGACAATTTCCATCCATCCATAGATACCTACGCCCATATCAAGGCAACTATAAGGACCCTAAATAACTCTGATACAGAGGCCCAACAGGAACCTACTGCACTTCTTTTCTCTAGGCATAAGAGAAACATTTACTTGTTTCCCGTCACATGGCCTGCTAGAGAAGATGGTCTCACACGAGTGGTCAGCCCCAGACAAACCGCTGAAGCTCAGCCAACCTTTTCAAAACTTTCCCTTTTCAAAATCAGGTGGGGTCCGCTGGGCAAGTCCTCCCATCGTTGACCCTCCAGTGGCCAGACTGTCTCAGGCAACTTCCAAGCTCTCTGGAGACGCCCAACAACAGACTTACACGTGTTGGAACACGGGTACAGGATAGAATTTACCAGCAGGCTGCCTCCACGTTTTCTATCCTCCAGGCTTTGAAGGTGTCCTGTAAAATGGAAAGCACTAGATCAGGAATTCCTTTCTCTTCTGGCAGCGGAAGTGATTTCTCCATTCTTTCCTTTGCAGAGATACCACTGTTTCTATTCAAACCTTTTTCTAGTACCCAAGAAGGAGGGACTGTTTATACCAGTGCTGGACTTAAGTGCTAAACTGCTATGTCCACAAATACCGCTTCAAGGTGGAGTCCTTAAGGACAGTCATCTTAACTTTAAAAAAAGATTCACAGTGGGTCAAGCCCACTTCCAATTCACCGCCCTTCCACTCGGGCTAGCTACGGCACCTCGGGTGTTCACAAAGATCATGGCCTGCCAAGCAGCATTCATTCGTCTCCAGAACATATTCTTCCTCCAATAACCTGGACGTCATCCTGGTCAAGGCACAATCCCAGTCTCTGGCTCAATCCCAGGTAGCCAGATGCATCGAGATCCTATCCCACTTTGGATGGATTCTCAATCTTCCAGAATCCTCGCTTCTCCCATTGCAGAGAATGTCCTTTCTGGGCATGTCTTTCGACACAGAGAAACACATGATTTTCCTTCCAAGTGACAAGGCATCCAGCCTTTGGACAGTGGCATGCCACATCATGTCCCGGGAACAGGTTACCATCAGAGAGGCCATGAGACCCCCGACTTGGATGGTAGTCACTACAGACGCCAGCCTACTGGGCTGGGGAGCTCTATTGGAGGCAGGCCAAGCTCAGGGGCAGTGGTCCCAAAAGAAAAGCACTCTGCCCATCAACATTCTGGAACTTCGTGCCATTTGCAATGCCCTTCATTTTTGGACCACATTCCTGACAGGGAACCACCAAGGGGGTACTGCCATGGCCGAAATTCAGAGGATGCTATTCTGGGCAGAGGCTCACACTCCAGCCCTCTCAGCGGTCTATATCCCAGGGATTCAGATTGTACAGGCCGATTTTCTCAGCTGCCACGTCCTGGATCCAGGCGAATGGGCCCTGCACCCAGAGGTCTTCGACCAACTGGTGCAACGATGGGGCCTTCCAGATGTGGACATCATGGTGTCCAGGAACAGCAAAGTTCTGACCTCTTATGCCAAAACCAGGGATCCCCTGGAATGCAGGGTGAATTCCCTGGTGCTTCACCAGAGTTTCTCCCTAGTCTTTCCACCAATCGCCATGATTCCCAGGTTACTGAAGAAAGTCAATATAGAAGGGGTCCCCACCATATTAATCGTTCCCTTTTGGCCCTGCAGAGCGTGATTCTCAGACCTCTTAGCCATGGCATCAGACAGCCTCCAGCGTCCTCCATCAAGACTACCAACGACTCCTACTGACAGCGTGGAAACTGAATCCGAGATCCTAAGATCAAGAGGCATCCCATCAACAGTAATTCCAACCATGCTTGCGGCCATAAAGCCCTCCTCTGCGTGTATTTACTTTAGGGTCTGGCAACTCTATGCGTGTAGGGAGCGTGGCCTCCCAAGGAGGTTGTTCTTGCTCTCTCAACTGCTCCGTTTCCTGCAATATGGTAGACAAGGGTCTCTCCTTAAGTGTACTAAAGAGTCACACTACAACCCTCAGCTTAGCCCACTGGGAAAACCTCAAAACCTGGCTTAGAGTTGCCCGTCATTATATATATTTACCATGAACTATCGGTAACTGTCACCAGATGTGTTAAAAGGTACACCAACCTACCCAGCATGCACAGCTGTACAATAAAACTAATAATAATGACCATTAATTCTCTACCTTGTACAGGTAGGAATATAACAGAATACAATAGAAAATAATATACAGGTTAAAATGTAGCTTCTCAGAGGCAGAGTTCCTTAGTTCTAATTAGAGCAATCATAGATTCAGCTAACGATTTGAATATCGTTTAATAGAAACAAAAACAGTGCAAACAATAAACTGCAGAAAAATATAACAGACAAAAACACAACATAAGCAACAGTAAAACAAAATGGGATGAAAAAGGGAAAGAATACTTAGTTTCAGTCCTTAATGTTCCAGGATGAAATGAAGGAAGTAAATCTGTGAAAGATAAAGTCCAAAGTTGTTTCCAGTTTTATTGGCCCTAAAAAAAAATTAATCCAATATTAGATAGTAAATGGAAAGCTAGATCTTTGGGTTTCATAGCCATTTTTAAACCTCTAAAAAATGGTGGAACCAATTACCCAATCATAGAAAGGGGTGGGCTGAGCTAGGAGTGTAACATACTCCAGGTGGTCTCCCTGACACACCCACAAGGTGGCTGTCCCTGCAAACTCCCTTATGCCAACAGGGTAACATGCCATAACGCGCCAACTTACAAATCTCCATGTTCAGGGCAACGAGATGAATTCGTAGATACCAAATTAAATATGATTACTGCTTATTAACACATAAACCAACCAAAAGTGTCTGCCTCGTTCCACACCAAGTAGACCATGGGTGTTTGGATTCCCGTGAAACAGCTTTTACCCCTGAGTCTACTTTTTAAAACAGTTCACATAAATTCTGGTCACAGAAAGAGATATAAATCCTGATATATAGTTCGCTTCTTACTTAGTTATGACTGGGATATGGATTCCAGGGTTGCTAATTACCCCCAGCAGCACCTGGGAAATGCAGACTGGCTTCACAGGATGTCCTTTCATCCTGGCTAACTATACATAATGAAGTTACCTGTTGGTATCCACATTAACCAAATACACAAAATACCTTGTGCAGACAGAAAACAATACATTTAAGAGACTGGGAACTGAAAAATCACATACAAAAATACAGTTAAAAACATAAGAAATTGGGGGAATCATATGCGAATATACAGATTATTACATTTCCCCATATAAACATACATTAAAGGAGAACTAAACCCATAATACAAAGGCAGCTCCACAGACTATAACTGCCACTTCATAAAAACCATTTGTTTCTTACCTCTGAATTCAGCCTCTTACTGTAGAAATCATTTATAGAACATTTCTGAGTACTGGCAATCTATGATGTCACAGCTGGTTCTAGGTGTTGCCTCTTCCTGGTGTCCAGGTACCAAAACTCCTTCTGCACATGTAAATAGCTACCTTGTGTTTGTTTCCCACTCTACTTATTCTAAGCTGCATGTAACAGTTGAACCCCACCTGCCAGTGTCTCCCAGCCAATCATCAGAGATAGCAGTGAAAATTATTAGCAGATTTACTGCTCAAACGGGGGGGGGGGAAGGTGTTAATCCTTTTCATATGTATATTTAGGAAGCTTGTTAACCCTTTATATTTATGAGCATTTCTGCAAGACTCTGTCTTTCTATGTGTTTATTTCTGCACTACAGTTTATATTAGTGTGTGTATTGCTGCAATGTACATTTAGGGCACGGCCACACTGCAACGCACCTCGCTAAAGGCTCTTCGTTTTTACGTCGCCAGAACTAAGGCTTTCAGATCTTCTGAAGCTCTTTGTTCTCCTGGCAGGCCGCGTCGCAGACTCCTGGCAAGATGGATAAGATCGGCTATCATACGCTGTTACCATCTTGCTGGGGCTGCTCCTCCCAAGCGGGTTTCAGCCCATTCAACCAGGGCCATGTGAGCTTCATGGGCTGCTTGTAAAGGAACCTCTGTGGATCAGATATGCTAAGCAGCAACTTGGTCGTCCATTACGACATTCATAAAATTTTTATTCCCATGTCTTTTGCCTCTGCAGAAGTGTAATTGGGACGTTCTGTGTTGTGGACTACAGAGGGGTAGTTTTCCCTCCCTATTGCTATTGGGACGTCCCCATTGTGCTGGTGTCCCCCTGAGGCTGAAAGAGAAAAGAGAATTTATATACCTAATTACGATGCTTTTCTCTGAAGCCGAAGGGGAGGTTGTTGTTGTTGTTGTTATTATTATTATTATGTTACTCCTTTGCTCCCTCTTTGGGACAAATTGGAGGCTTCCGGCACCCAGGTACTTATAGCCAGGGAATGGGACCGGAGCCTCATTAAAGGGTAACTGATCCAAAAATGACTTTAGGTATATTGACAGGGATTGCTTTCCTGAGGATTTTTGCAATTTACTTTCATTATTTATTTTACATAGTTTTGAAGATAATTACATTTTTATATGTGATATGGTAGCAGCATCACCAGATCCCCTGCACTTCCTGCTCTGAAACCATGTGACAGTCCCTCTTACCTGTGTCTCCTTCTCCTCTTGGGCCCCCATGGCCCCTTTCCTTGCAGCCTCCTGTGGCCCCTCCCACTCATGTGCTCTGTGGCCCTGCCCACTCATGGGTCATGTGGTCACTCCCACTTGTGGGCCACGTGGCCCCTTCCCTTGCAGCCCCCTTGAGCCTTTCCCTTGCAGCATTCTGCGGCCCCTCCCACTCGTGGGCCCCTTGGCCCCTCGCACCCATGGGTCCCGTAGCCCCTCCCACTCGTGGGTCCGGTGGCCCCTCTCCTTGCAGACCCATCCTGGTTCCTTCCCTTGCAGCCTCCTGTTGCCCCTGCCACTCATGGCCCCAATGACCCCTCCCCCTTGTGGGCTCCCCATTGCTTCTCCCCCATTTGCACCTCAGACCAATACCCCCCCTTACAGAAAACTGTAAAAGCAGCCTTTTTAGCAGAGAAAGAATCAGCAGTTTTAAACTGTGTCTGATTCTTTCTCTGCTTTTACAGTCTTCTGTAGGGGGTAGGAGGGTATTGGTCTGAGGTGCAAGTAGGGGAGGGGACACAGGACCCGTGAATGGGCAGGGCCACAGTTGTGAGTGGGAGGGATCGTGGGGCTGCAAGGGAAAGGGGACGGGTTGGGTCTGCGAGGTGGGGGGACACAGGGCCCGCGAATGGGAAGGGCCAGCAGGTGGGAGGCATTAAAACAAGCAGGGCTGTGCTGTTCTCCCCACCCCCCTCCTACCCTTCAGTCATGCACTGAGCATGGGCCAACCACAGATTAGAGGAGGAAGTAGTATTTGTGACCACAGATTCAGAACCTCCCCCTAACTTTATGCAGCACATAGAGAGGTGGTTGATGGCTCGTTTTAAAGGCAGGAACCCGGCCTTTCATTTAAAATAAACTTGTTTGGAGACCACAGTTCCTCTTTAAGTGTCCACTCCTTGGGGTAGAAACTTAAGCCCATTGTCCCTGGGTCCCCCTTCGGCTTCAGAGAAAAGCATTTTACGCAAGTATAAAAATTTATTTAATCTTAACTCTTTCATCCCCGTCCCTAAACTCCCTTGTTTTACACTCTGCGCCGGAAGCAACTTCTAGTTAAAGAGAGAACATTAACTCTCTATGTGCAGGTCGCCACCTGCGGGAGTATTATCTTGTAGTCCCACTACAAGTTTAGAGTCCCACCCGCAATTAGGGATCCTATCAATTTGAGGAAATATATGCAAAACTTGTACAACTCCCAGTTAACTTTTCCAGAGCGAAAACTAAAAATGCAGATCGCCACCTGCGGAAGCCTACCTTTTTATCTCTTTTAGAACAAGGAGCACCAAGTCTTTACATTCCACTCAGGGAATAACTCTTTCAGAATTTTACACTTCACTCTGGGAGCAACTTCTTTAAGAGAACTTGATCGCAGGTCACAGCCTGCAGGTATTCTACTTACAGGACCCTGCCTGTAAGACGTGGGTTATGCGTCCACACTTCCGGCCCCACATTTTAATAAAACCATACCAATGTGCAGATACAAGTGACAGAACAAGCTAGACAGAACTTAAAATAAATAAGCTCAATACCTACAGTCCTGTTGGTTGTATCCCCACTTACGGACACCAGTTTTTAGAATAAAAATCCTGCACTAACCACGCCGGGTCCTGATGCCTGTCTTAGACCCAGTAAAAGACCCTTACAGCCGACCGGGAGAAAGAATTACACCACACACGACATGTAGAAGAACTCTAACTCCGTTTATTCGTTTGGTACATTAGAATATAACAAACCAGAAAAGGGGGCATTGCAAGGATACAGTCAGGTTGACACAATTTGCGAGGCTAAAGACCTTGAGCTCCCTGGGAAGCTTAAGTGTTATCAATACCTAGATATGAGAGAGAACATTTGGAAACAAAACATCTGCAAACACATGAAAATAATATAAGACAAAATGGCAGTTTAGAAAAAAAGATGGCTGCTATTAGGCTAAGTGATTATATAAAAACCTAACACTGTTCATCCATTAAATGATCAGGAGCAGACAGAGAGCAATGAAAACTTACCCTTGATCACGCTCCTCTGCATTTCCTTTGAGAGGTCCCGGCAATGGCCTACCAGGACCTATTGGAGGTACACGATCGACGTTAAGTACTGTAACCCGGCCTGCTTCATGATCGTTTAATTAAAGAACGGGAGTTAAGACATAGCTCCTCTACTTCCAGTTCTTCATTTAAACTGAGAAAAGCTTAGACTATATTACGAGTGGAGAAACCCTTTTATATTGAGACCTGGTACATTCAAAGCCATTTTTTAATATGACCAATGTTTACATCTGATATACTTAACAATCATTTGTTACACGTGAACAGGAATAATTATATCTTTTTTTTAAACCACATCTGGTCCCCCAGTGAATCTTTCAAAAATATTGAGCCAGTCGATCAAACATGCAAACATATGTATGCATCAGGCCTCCTGGCTCAGACATCATTCTCATAGGTGACTTTTTGTTTTAAATCTGATGTGACAGAACCTTAATCAATGTTTTGTATATATGTTTCACTTGTTCTAAAACCAGTTAATATACTCTATTTCAATGTTACTATACATTGTATAAAGGGCTGAAACTAACACAATAATGCACTCCTAGGTGAAATTATTGCTGTCAGAAGTGAAGAACAGAAATCCTGGTGTCGGTGCAAGATTACACAATTAATTCCATTGGATAGTAAATTCAAGGGAAAACCATGTGGACCATCAAGATACAGAATTGAAAATATTACAATTATGAAGGTTTTCTTGCTGGATTTCGGAAGTTCTGAAGTCTTTTCCTCAGCAAGGTAAATTTAAGTCACATTTAATGTACCTCCATTGTTATTTACATCGTTTGCAATTGTTAAATAAAATTATTTTACCCATGAAGCGAGACAGGCAATTCTAGGCAGTTCTCTGAACGCCAAGCAACAGGAGGGCTACTTAAAAAGGTATTATTATCTGTTGTATTCAGTTAAATCAACTGGACGTTCGCCAATCATCCGACTGGCTTTTTTTGATCTAGCAAGGAAATTGGCAGACAAAAGAAACCACCTGCGCTTCAACCTCGGATGCACAAATGTTAATACCATGCATCATATGTCTGGATTCCACAGAAAAAGGCAATAGAGCCTACCAGATACTAAAAAAGACTCAAACACAGTTCCTGAATGAACGCGTGTGACAGACATATTTTCTCTTTCAGCTATGGGGACCCAGGGTTAAGTACTCCACCTCCAGGAGCGGACACTTGAAAAACTGAGACTTTCACAGGCTCAGGTGCTCTTCCCCTTACCTTATATTCTGCAGCACCAGTAGCCTGCCTCAGTTTTTCAAGTGTCCGCTCAGGAGTTTGACTACCTCTCTCTACTGTGATCAGCAAAGGAAAATGTTGTATATTAGAATATAAGTATATTAGAATAGCTGGAACTCCCTACCTTCCAGCCCTTTCTCCATCACTAGTTAACACAGAAATGGCCCCTCTCCCCACTTCTAGTGCACATCCAATTTACCTTAGTCTGGACAGCCCTCCAACTCATGGACCCCCATAGAGGTGGATTGTGACCAGCCTGTTAAGGCTCTCATCACTCATCCAGCTCCTCCACTTGCTGACCGCACTATGGAAGGCCGCGACCATGAAAATTTTAAAATACAGGCACTGCGCAGGACAGCTACCTATTCCGCTAAGGCACCGGGTCCTCCAAGGGGAAGGGAGCTTCTCCTGGCTGGTCTTACGCAGGAACAGTCCCTCTCTTCTCCTGCCAAAGACACTGATCGTGGGGGCGTGACTTCCTCTCTTCCTTTCTTGCCTTTGCTCACTAGCAATCCAGCTGTCTCCTGTACGTCCCGCCATTTCTCAATAGCAAGCCGGCTGCCTCCTGTGCTCCTCTGGCTCACGGTTACTCAGCTCTCCCCTTGCTTATTCTATGCCTCTCCTCTATGATCATGTCTTTTTCTCCTTCTACATATCTAGATCAGGGCAGCATTTAGGGAAAATTTCATTAAGCGCTGGGGAGTTAATTTGGGGTCTCTAGCCCCGTCTCTATCTATTATTGGATTGCCAAACTGCAGGTCCCTGCAGTCATTCTCTGACAAGGTAAAAAAAACAAAAAACTTCTCTCTATGGCCAGCAAGGGGTCGCTCCCGTCCCGTCAGAAGGGGAATAAAAATTCTTCAGTCGCCATATCTTATGTATATGTGAACTGTCATGAAAAATTACCAGCTGGCCAATCTGGTCCCAGCTGCGCTTCCTGCAATGCTACCCATGATCCTCCACCTGTGCTTTCAGGCTCAGCTGGTCAGGAACTCGACTGGGCAAAATCTATTCCGGAATCATTGGATTCCATTAAAAACCAGCAGGGTCCAACCAAAATTCAGCTCCTCAAGGGACCCCTCAGAAGTATGAGCCAGCATGGGCTAAGTCTTTAGCCTCCTCTATGTCCTCTCTGTCTGCTTCTATTTCACAGGTCCTCTAATCTGGACAGCTGATGACTACAAACAGAGAATCCAGACCTAATAGGCTGCAGGAACTGCTTACATCCTTTACGATTGAGGATTCTCCTCGGGAGGACGATGAGATTACAGAGGAAGGTGAAATAGAGTACGATACTCCCAAACAGGAGTCTCAGACAATCTTTACAGCTGAAGCTGTTGACTCTTTAATAAGGTCAGTCATTTGTGTTTTTTCTCCAAAAAAGACTCCTTGATGTTATCTCCCAAGGATATCAAATAGAGTTCACCTCTCTTCCTTTAAACCGCTTCTTTCCATCGATTCTTCCCAAATCTCCATCCAAACGCAAAGCCCTCCACCGGGCAATAGACCTACTATTACTAGCAAAAGTAATAGATCCGGTCCCCATTTCTCACAGATTTTCAGGATTCTATACCAACCTCTTCCTGGTCCCCAAAAAAGACGGAACTTTCCACTCTTTCTTAGATCTCAAGGAACTAAACCATTATGTCAAAAAGGCCCACTTCAAGATGGAATCCTTATGATCCATCATCCTAGCCATAGAACATGTCCCTCGACATTCAGGACGCCTACCTACACATCCTCATCTGGCACAACCACCACCACTTCCTCAGATTCTCGGTAGGGAAGCGTCACGACCCTCCCATTCAGTATCGCGTCAGTCCCCCGTGTCTTCACCAAGGTAATTGCCTGTCAGGCAGCCTTTATTCATCTGCAGGGTATTTTCCTTCTCCCGTACTTGGACGACCTATTAATCAAAGCGTCATTGTTCCCTCTAGCCACAGCACACGTCAACACTTGCTCCCAAGTCCTGACCTCTTTCGGCTGGATAATCAATCCACGCAAGTCGTCTCCCATCCAGGGCCGGATTTCCCACTAGGCCACATAGGCCGTGGCCTAGGGCGGCAAACTAAAAAGGGGGCGGCATAAAATGGCATCACTAATCATAGCTCCCAACCGTCCTTTCCCGCTGTCCCGGCAACCCCTCTCTGTTCCCGCATTGCCCCGTTTTTTCCCGGGCGTCTGGTACATTTTTAAAGCTATAAACGCCAAACCGGAAGTACACTAGCAGGCTTTAGGACCCTGCAGTTGGAGACTCCCAGTCCTGCCTACTGGGGGCGGGGCTATTAACAGAACGGAGCTGCTGGGGATTCAGCATGGAGAGGGAGGAAACTGCAGAAGAAAAGGACTGAGGGCTAGGCCACACTGAAACGCAAACGCAATAGCATGCGATTTCATGTGCAATTTTCGTTGCGTTTGCGATTTCTTCAATAAGTATAGGAAAACGCATGCGATTGCGATTAAAAATGCAGAACGCAATCGCAATCGCACCGAAAAACGCGCGTTTTTTTTGCGTTGCCGCGTTTTCAATAATTTTGGAAAATCGCAATCGCAAACACAAAAAAAACGCAGCAGTGTGGCCTAGCCCTGAGACTGTTACACTGCAAATTCATCTGCACAGAGTTAGAGATAGTACACAGTTACATACAGGCACTAAGGGTTAGTTAGGGGTGCAGTGCCTGCAAAGCTAGGTACAGATAGTAATGCTAGGTACATCTAGTCAGTAGTGTGCCCTGGGCCTGGGGGGGACAAAACTTTGTGTAGTATATCTGTAAGTGTGTGTATTAGTGCATGTGTGTGTAGTGTGTATCAGTGCATGTGTGTGTCAGTATATTAGTGCATGTGTGTGTCAGTGTATGCTGGTGTGTGTGTCTCAGTATGTCAGTCAGTGTATGTGTGTCAGTTTGTGTCCATGTATGTGTGTGTCTGTATGTCAGTGCATGTTTTTGTGTCATATGTGTGGTTAAGCGTATGTATGTGGCAAAGATAGAGATATAGGTTGACACAGGCAGACAGATAGATGGATTAACAGGTAGAAAGATATAGATATATAGACAGGTAGGTAGACAGACAGACAGAGATAAATGAATATACAGGTAGAAAAGATGTAGATAGACAAATAGATAGACAGGTAGATAGACAGACAGACAGACAGAAAGAGATAAAAAGATAAGATAGACAAGTAGGTAGATGGACAGAAAGAAAGATAGACAAATGGGTAGACAGACAGAAAAAGATAGATAGATATACAGACCAGGCTATAAAAATAGATACAGACAAACACAAATAAACACTGATATTAGCATACTGGGTAGTGGCGTATGCATATTTTAAAAAGTGTCCTCTGTTTAATGGGGTTTATCTTTAAATTAGGGGCGTAACCTGTGGAAGACGGGAGTGGTCTAAGAAAATGGGTGTGACCTAATAAAAGTGGGTGTGGCTAAAATTTGCCAGGGGTAGGTGTACTGGTGTAGGGGGGCAGTAGAAGTAAGCTGGCCTAGGGGAGAAAAAAGTATAAATCCGGCCCTGCTCCCATCCCCAGCCCCCGCATGACCTTTTTGGGCATGTTGTTCAACACTTCCCTTCAACAGATTTTTCTCCCTCCAGAAAAGATCTCAAGCCTCAAACACCTAGCTCACCTAGCAATATCCATTCCACTGAAATTGGTCCGTCAAACCATGCGCTTCGTGGGAAAGATGGTATCAGCCATCCATGCAGTCCCATATGCCATGTTTCATCTACGCCCTCTTCAACGTCACATGTTGACAGTTTGGAACAAATCAATGGACTCCATGATTTATCTACCCCTTCCAATCAGTCGGTCCCTAACATGGTAGACAAGGGAACTCAATCTTCAAAAAGGGAACACCCTATGCCTTCCTCTGTGGACCGTGATCTCCACAGAGGCAAGTCTGTCGGGATGGGGGCGGTATACGGGTCACAGACAACACAGGGTGCGTGGTTTCCAGTAGGATCTCTCCTTCCGATCAATGTCTTGGAACTAAGGACCATATTTCTGGACAGAACAACTAACAAACAAGTTTGTCAGGATTCAGTTCGACAATGCCACTGCGGTGGCATACATCAACCACCAAGGGGGCACCCGAAGCTACATTCCGGCTATATTGGCAGTCTTCATCCCGTGGATCCTCAATGTGGAGGCAGACTTTCTCAGCCGACGCACTCTGGACCCGGGGGAATGGTCTCTTCACCAGGAAGTCTTCCTGGCCTTAATTCCTTGGTGGCGAACTCACCATGATCCCTCATGTACTAAAGCCATGATCCCTCGTGTACTAAAAAAGATCAAGCAGGAAGGGACTCCAACAATATTCAAAGCTCCCCGATGGCAGAGAAGGACCTGGTTCATGGACATTCTAAAAATGTCGCTGGACGATCCATGGCCCTTACCCCTTTGTCTCATTTTGCAGGGCCCATTCTTCCATCCAGATCTCCAACGTCTCAATTTGACGGCATGGCAATTGAATCCTCCATCCTGAAGAAGAGGGGTATTCCCCCTTCAGTCATTCCAACTATGTTAGCTGCCCGAAAACCTTCATCCTCAAAAGTCTACCACCGAATCTGGCAGATACATATGTTGGGCCTACTCCAGAGGATTCCCTTCAAGAAAATTCGTTGTATCCAGACTTTTAAGATTTCTTCAGGTAGGGTTAGTGCTCTAAAGGTGCAAATAGCAGCTCTGTCAATTTATTTCCACCAGCGGTTAGCACTAAGAAAAGATGTGCAAACTTTCCTACAGGGTGTGGCTCAAGGGCTCAAGGGCTCCAGAGCATCTCCTTAGACCCTGGCTCGATTGATCCGTATTGTCATTCTGCTATGGGGGTTGCAGCCCGTTCTACCAGAGTGCTAGGGGCTTCATGTGCAGCTCACCGTGGGGCCTCCATCGAACAGATTTGCAAAGCAGCCACCTGGTCTTCTATTACCACATTCATCAAATTCTACAGGTTGGATGTGTTCGCTTCAGCAGAGGTTTAATGCTTCTGCCCCTTCTTTACTGTGCGGGACTTTGGGACGTCCCCTGCCTGTGCCTGGGTCCCCCAACGCTGACAGAGAAAAGGAGATTTTGTTACTTACCGTAAAATCTTTTTTTCCAGAAGCAAAAGTTTTCTAATTAACACTCCTTCGCTCCTGCTTTGGGACAAAACTGCTGGTGCTGCAGAATATACGGTAAGGGGAGAAGCACCTAAGCCTGTGAAAGTTTACATTTTTCCACTCCTGGAGGTGGAATATTTAACACTGCTGTGCCTTGGTCCCCCTTCGGCTTTAGAGTAAAAGATTTTGCGGTAAGTAACAAAATCTCCTTTTACAGTTAATGCTTTGATACAAAATGTCAGTCGAAAAGAACCTCATAGAAACCTGTGGCAATCTAGAAAAGAGTGATGGAGTTTAGCAAACCAGCACAGCTATCTGCACTGTAAGGACAAGGAAAGGCAACAGAACACGTTCTTTTCTGTCATCCCCCAAAGGAGAATAACTACCTTGGTGACAAAAGGATGGATTTTTCACTTTACCGAACAAGGTGGAATGGATGAGAAACTAAGGAATGGGCCCCACTAAGGACTATAGTCGGCAGCATCAACTCCTTTACATGGTGGAAGTGTGTGCGTGGCGAAATGTCCAGCGCGCACACGTCCGTGCATGCACTGACGTCACGTTGTGTACGCCGTGACACGCGCGTATGTAATAAATGGGCCTTACCATTTGAGCCTGAAGAATCAGGAGGTAGCTGCCAATCTCGGAGGGGCAGAGCTAGCCATTCAGCTAAGCAGAGACAAGTTGTCAGGTGCCAAGGTAGACTCTGGAGTGGCATAGGGAAAAAAGAAATATGGCAACAGTAATTTTAAAGCTGCAGCTTTCAACTTAACATAACATGTACTTATCTTTTAATGTTGGGCTCCCACTACCCTTTAGATCACTAGCTGGGTGTCATCAAAACCCTTCAACACAGAGCAGAAAACATCCCCACTAGCACAGAGGCGAAGGCTAAAAAAATTAAACCTCTCAGAGGAACCCCTTAAACTTGTGGATCTCCGGATGGAGCTTTTGTCAAAAGGGGTAGAAGGAAAGAAAAGAACATGAATACCAACAGTGGAGGGTGAAAGCAAGACAGGAGAACATGGTCATCCCATATGTAGCAAGGGTCTCTTAGAAATTAAGAAGAATTTTCAATAAACACTGTATCCCTGTCTGCTTTAAAGGAGAACTATAGTGTGTGTATAAAAGTGTTTTTTTGTGTTTTTTTTTTTTTTATGAAAAAATATAACTGATAATTCCTACCTCTGGGACAAGACATTGCGCCTTAGCCAATTGCAGGAATGGCTGCTGATCGAGCCCCTTAAGCTTGCTTCCAAGCATTGAAATGGCACAGAAGACCCAGCAGAAGGCAGCAAGGGAACGAAGGTTGGTAAGTACATTTGGGGACAGCTTTCAATTAGATAAATGTCACAAGGTTGAGGTTTGTGCCCATTTCCTGCAACGAGCCCCTTAAGCTTGCTTCCAAGCATTGAAATGGCACAGAAGACCCAGCAGAAGGCAGCAAGGGAACGAAGGTTGGTAAGTACATTTGGGGACAGCTTTCAATTAGATAAATGTCACAAGGTTGAGGTTTGTGCCCATTTCCTGCAACGTATTAATTTTTGTTTGGGGGGATAACATAAGGAAATACAGGCAGGGAGATTGTCAAGCTCTGTTCTTATTTAATGTTTATAGCTTCTGTTCAGAAGTCAGAACAATTACAACATGTGCTTCTGAGTGATTTGTTAGAAATTAAAATAATTTAGATGGGGCTAAATGGGAAATTTAGCAATCAATGAGGTCAGACATGGGCTGCAAACTACCATACAGGAGAAGCATGAGCTATTTTTTTTGGCTTTGCCTATTTTTACTTCAATATAGACTGCATTTCCAGTAACTGAACAAAATGTCTACTGTTCTCGTTTATGTATCTTGATTTTCTTTTTAAGATATATTGGAACAGACGTTTCGCAAACAGATGAAATGATACTTCAGTATACAGTATGCAGAAATTTGTGTGACATTCTGAGAAAATTACATTTGCCATCAGAAGCGCCATTGAAATCTGTCCCTCCTCTAGCTGTCCATTGCTCTCTAGTGGATATTGCCCCAGCAAATGCAGTAAGTAAAAATTTTATCACATACCTTTTTTTCCCTCCTGCCCCAAAAAGTCCCCCCCTTAAACTAATAGAGGTCTCAGATCTACGTTTCCAGGCAATTTGTTATTGGATGGCACACTATTGCATCAAACTAAAAATGTATTTAATAATGTGGACCTGGTTAGGTCAACACGCTGCCTAATTGTATTCTTCAGTCTCTGTTCTCCCACCAATCATTTTGAGGAGGATAGCACTAATAGCATTTTCAGAGGTTTCTGTCACAAATTCATTGAGAGTGTGGAATCCGTATGAATAATGGAAATTGGTTCTGGTTAATGGAGTTAGAGGAGCCATCTGTAGAAACTGACAATCACAAACAAAATATTGTACCTCTTTGAGAAGTGGGAGGAGTACAATCCAGAGCTCCTGACACCTTTTTAAGAACTAGTGATGAGAAAAAAAAAAGTCTGTTATCTAACTTAACAGGCTGTGAATGGGTAACCTTTGAAGGACCATTTAACATGAATCTGAAAATGTAGTACATAATTGAGACAAACTACTAAACACTGGTCCAAAAGATGTCTAAAAATGTAAGTTACAAAGTTGTTGGAGTGTTGCAGACACCAAAAGGCGAAGTGAACTTGTCTTTTATTTGAATGCGATTATACCCACTGTGAACCTCTAAGTGAAGATTTTATTGAAACGGAGATGTTGATTGAAATAATGGCTGAGGTTATAAATTCTTGATTATTATTGTTTGAGGTCTTGGTCTATGCATGGTCTTTTTCTCAACAAAACATATACCCATACCAGCAGGAGAGTGGGAATGTTTGATTTTCCTCTGTATATTCTTTTAAGGGCATGTCCAGCCTAAAAAAAGTAACTTTAGAAATATTAGGCACCCCACTTTTGCATTATTTATACGTTTCAAAGATGCCCCTGAAGTTCCTTAACTGACCTGGTCCCTTGCCGCTCCTTCTCTGCTCTCCGTCTGACAGACGTTCCATTTCCTTGTTGCGCTGTCAGTAATGAAGTAGAGCGGCTGTCAGCGCAAAAGCCCTCTGCTCCTGTTTTTGCTCGAAACAGGAGCAGGGTGCTGCGCCCAGGCGGTGAGGGTCCAGGTCAGGTAAGTCACTTCAGGGAATCTTTGAAACGTATGGATAAAGAGAAAGTTGAGTTGCGGGGGTGATTAACATTTGTAAGGTTAAGCTAGACATGCCCTTTAAGGACTTTTTTTGTTCTGGCTCAGAAAGCAGAATTATATTTACAGCCAAAAGGAATGAAAGAACCTAGAAGCAGCTTAACTTTTTATCTAATTCATTAGAAAATTCTGATAGGGAAATGGATAGAACAGATTCAGAAGATATCCATACAATGGATGAAGAAAAACAAGCCTGAGAGCAATATTGAGATTATCCGATAACAAATTTATTATGAGTTTGTAACCATGGCATATCTAAAATCACAGGAAATAATGAAGACATATTGACATCAAATTATTAAAAATTGTGTATGAAGAGTTAATGAAGTCAAAGGAATAATTTGTAGGAAAAACTAATCCAGATTTATAATCCATAACAATTGATTAGGTGAATAAAGAGAATTGTTGAGCAAGTCCAGAATTAAGCAGTTGCATGCTCCTGAATGCACTATAGCTCTTATCTCTGTTGCATGTTTTGGACCCTGTAAGGATAATATTAGGGCGATATAAGAGAGATTGAGAGGACAGGTTCTAACAACGTATCCAAAAGTTTTACAATAGAGGCAAAGTCCAAAACAGAACTGGCATTTAAAGGGGAACTTAGGGGTAAAAAGCAATGTCCATAAGGGAGCACTTACCCCTCTAGTATCCTATTGGTGTCACTATTTGAATTAAACCTCTTTTATTTTTTTGTCCCTTTGTTCATCTTTTTTTCTGGGTCTGGGAGTGGACATAATTGTTATGGGCACTTCTGATGCCCATACTAGGCTTCCTGTCCAATGATGTCATCTGGGTGTGACACTCCTGTACCATCAGCTATGCCATGGGAAAATAGGCTACTAAACTGCTAACCTGAAAAGCCATTTCATGAGCTCTGAGTCTCTCTGCCAGTTAAAATCACACAGCCTCTCCCTGCAGATTTATCTCCCTGCTGGGGGCAGCTCTTTCCTCCACTATCCTCTGCTGCTATGTTTCTTTACTAATGCATTTCTCTCTGTCCCTGCTGTTGACTGCTTTCTCCCCCCTCCATCCTGTTTGCTTCTATCTATGATCAGTACGGCTCCTTCATTAACAGCTGATAATTGTAACCCGATCTCTTCATAGACCTGCTACGCACACAGAGCTGTTAACTGTAGTAGCAGGTCTATGCAGAGATCGGGTTACAATTATCAGCTGTGAATGAAGGAGCCGTATGGATCATAGATAGAAGCAAACAGGATGGAGGGGGGGGGGAGAAAGCAGTTAACAGCAGGGACAGAGAGAAATGCATTAGTAAATAAAGTTGGCACTGGCTCTTACTACACAGTGCAGAGCGATTGGCTGCTTGACTAAAGAGGCGGAGCTTCACCTTCACTTCAGCTCCTTGTTCTACTGTGTTGGCATGCTTGCACCGCATTCTGAGTAAAGCGGTGCATCGGGAAAGCTGTAAGATGTCAGCCTTGTGGGCGTGGCTTTTATGGGCGGTCCTAACAGGATTTTTCAGTGACTGCTGAAGATAGAGGCACCAGAGTTGGATCGTTACACAGGTAATATGATGGCTAAGCTTATGTCTTCATTTCTTTTTTCACCAAAGTTCCCCTTTAAGGGCAGCTTTGTTCCGTTCATCTTGAATATTGTTGGAACTCGAAAAGGCCAGTTGGATGACGAACTAAACAGTCCAATAAATCTAACTGAATACAACAGATGACCTGCATAAATGAATATTAGATATACCATGACCTGCATAACGGCGAGGCCAATAGGAAGACACGCTCTGCAACAAGTGTGCCTTCCTATTGGCCTTGTCGTGCAAGGAGAGGAGGGGGTGGAGCCTACCGGAGCAGCGTGTCAGTAAGTCTATGCATAAAGTTAAGCGATCGGTTCAGGTCCTCATCCTGGGTAGAAGGTACTGACCAAAAAAGAGGAGCGGAGGGAAGGTGAGTATAATTGTCCTTTAAAGATATACCATGACCTGGATGAATGAATATTACAGATGTACCATGACCTGGATGAATGAATATTACAGATGTACCATGACCTGGATGAATGAATATTACAGATGTAACATGGCCTGGTTGAATGAGAAACTTCACAAGCATTTCTTATAGCTACTTTGGCAGTGGAAACTCAAAGGGTCATCATAATTTTTTAGCAAGAGCATCAACAAGGGTCTTTAGAGTCAGACAGAAAAGGGCTACCTTTATCAAGATGAAAAGCCTAGGCCAGGGGGTTCATTTTACCAAAAGGATATAAAGAACCCTTTGTCATGAAAACTTCTGGGGTTTGATGACGAGTTGGCAGGTACTCCCGAACTGTCTGAACTACTTTAGATCCTCAGAGAAATGGTCAAAAGTAGAGCCTTGGACTTTGGAACATTCGACTATACAGGAATCGGAAAATCACTTGCCTGAGGTAGACCATACAGGTAGAACAGGTTTGTGTGCAAAGGACCGGCACAAGTTCAGGGCAGCAGGGGCGTAACTAGAAAATTAGTGGGCCCCCAAGCAAAATTTTGGATGGGGCCCCCACACCAACCAACTACAACTCCCTCCTCCCCCTCACACAACTTAGTTTGCTTTGTGGCTTTGTCCTCCATTCTGTCTGCGATTCCAGCAAATGGGAAGATATGCTTTTTAGAAGCATGTCTTCTCATAGGCCAAGATCGCTAAGGAGGAAGTGAAGCCAAAGCCACAAAGCAAACTTTTAAGTATTACAAAAGATAACAGACAAATCTGTCTCTCTATCTATTATCTAACCTATCTATTATCTATGTGTCTATCATCTATCTATCTATATCTGTCTATCATCTATCTATCTATATCTGTCTATCATCTATCTATCTAATCTATATATCTGTCTATCTATCTATCTGTGCCTGTCTGTCTGTTTGTCTATCCATCCCTATAAAAGTTTGTGTCATTTTCATTCACATATATGAGTAATTTAGTTCTAGACTTACTGGACTGGGATTGGATTGGTTGTGGATTGTGCACACACTGCTCAATAACTAAGCAGCTACAGCAGCTCAGCAGGGGTGCCAGGGGCACTGGGCAGTCAGACTCAGATGACAGGACTGGGCAGGCAGACACTACAATCTCTTAGCCAGGAGGATGGGGCCAGCAGCTCTTCTGCTCTTCACTTTACATGACTTTACCGGACCCCTCAGAGAAGATTTCAGGGTCGGGTCATGAGGTCAGACTGGTAAAGGAAATAGCACAGTATGTATCCACCACCCTGGTGGTGGTGGCGGCAGCACGACTAAAAGTATAAAAGCGGAAAATTAAAAAGGAAAAAACGGGAGACAACTGGCGGATTAATAAGACCTGGTCCCGGGCCCCTTATGCAGTTACGCCACTGCAGGGCAGGCATAAAAGGTTTTTGGATAATTCAATAGGATCAGGTTGAAGCAGGCAGTAAAAATTTTAAATTGAGCAAACAGGTCAGGGCAGGCGGCAAAGGGGAGAAAAGCAAAAGTCTGCGACATTGAGTTCAAACAAGGAATAAGACATAGGCACACCAGTATAAACCACAAACTTGATCTGATGTAACAGCAAGGCATAGGTTTGTAAAGGCAACCCAGAAAGCCACATCATCATCTTTTAACTTTGTTCTAAAAATACAAATAACTTTATTAATAATGTTATTTTACCAATTCAGATAGTTAACTAAAATGTAAATGCCCCCTCACTCTCTTGGCTAATGTTTTCCTTTTCAGGAAGGCTGGAAGAATGAAGCCAAGGAGGAATTCTTAAAGTTTGTAAGAAATAAATGTGTGCAAATGAAAGTAATTAGAGAAGAAAATGGTAAATTCTTTGTTGACTTGAGAAATCCCCATTCGAATAAAAGAGACGGTAACATGCCTGCATCTATTCGCGATGCTCTGGTCTTCTTGGACTTGGCAAGGTGAATTTTTTGTAAATCTTTGTGTAGATACATGAGGCAATGCAACATGCTTTGAATTGAAATTACAAACCAGCGTACCTTACCTGACTGCGATGCATTAAAGGAATACTGTACTGAAAAAATGACTTTGCCTCATCTTAATCTATGATTGAATACATGTAAGCAGCACTTACTCTGGTTTGTGTATGTTGCTGCATGCCTTTAGTCCAGCACACATTTTGTTTAGGAGCAGTATCCCCCCTCCCTCTTTTAACCACTCACACTTCCATCCGACCTGACTTTTTTCCCCACAAACCAACAGTCAAGCCTGCACACAACATACAGCATTCTAACTGTCAAAACTCCATTCCAACTACAGTAAAACTACTCACAGAAGAACAGTATTTAAAAGCCAGTAACTTGATTGACAGCTGAAATATAAGAAGTTTTAAATTGGATATCTAAAGAAATAGGGGTACATCAATGAAAAAATTATACAGTGGTTGGTGGGAAAAAATTAGTTTCCAGTTATGGCCAATTTAAAATAACCTATTTTTCGATATAGATGCCCTTTAAATCACAAACAGATAATTACATCTCGGGAAGGTAAGACATTAAGACATGCTGGTTTGTGTATTGCTTGCCCCAACAGTGCATAGGTGTCAATAAGTCACAAAGATTATATTTAGAAAAGGAAGATATTGAGTATAATTAAAGATTTTAACTTGTAATACGTAAGGGATGCACTCTCTCTATACCGGATTAGAAAAAGTGTGTAAGTTCTCACTAAATGGTCTTGTGACTTTGAGAAAATCTGGTTATGTTTACCGTATTATTGTTAGTTACCCTAAATCTCATTCCTTGATGTATAACATCCAAACAAGCTCATCAAACTTAACTATAGATGGAATGCTCACCCATTGTGATATTTAAAGGGCTAGTTAGCCCTCAAATGCAAAAAATTGCACCCACCAAAACTACAGTAGTTGAAAAGCTGTGAGATGTAAGGCTGAGGCCACTCTGCGTGTCCGATAGCGATTGCATGCGCGTTGCATTGTAATCTCCCTATGATTCGCAATTTGATCACGTGCGATTGCGCAAAAAATGCAGATCGCATGCGCTCCGATTAATGGATCGCACACGCAGCGCTTAGTAGTGCACTGGTGTGGCCACATCAACTGTGCCACACTAGTGTACGCTTTAAAAAGTGCGACTGCGGACTAACCACGATTGATCCACTATGACATTTACAATTGACATTGTATAATTTCTATTACCCTTGTATTGCTTTGAATTTCTTTGACCTAAGTTCTCAATAAAATTCCTCCGGCAGGTGGGCATAAAAAAAAAAAGAAAAGGCGCGATCGCATCATGCACTTAAAAGCGCATCAGTGTGGCCTTGCCCTTGGTCTACGCTGAAATGCTGCCAGGTGTTGTTACCTAACTTTCTGCTTCCTGGTTCTTCCAGTTAGCAGCTGTCAGTCATGGATGTAAAAATGACATCACTAATAATGATTGAATGCTATTCCAATAGCTTACTCCTCTAAGCATGCAAATATTTTTTAAAATTTGTGTGATCGGCAGAGTGAATGAGGGAACATAATTTTGCTGCAAAACAGATTAGCCCTACCTCTGTCAGATTTATAACTATTGTAGTTTTTGGTGTTTTTTTTCCCCATCTCCCCATTTGAGGGGTGAACATGACCTTTGAACTAGTGTGGTGTTTGGATTTTTTACATTGTGGTGTAGGGTTGCTTAGGGATTATTATAACAAGCACCTTTAAGGCACAGCAGAAATAGGATAGCAGAGACCCCTTATTTTGGATTTTACATCATTGATATATAGCATAGAAATGGTTAATTTAAAATTATGTATCTTTTATCTCTTTATGTAACTCCCCCATCTTTATTAACATATGTTCTCCAATGTCACAGATGGGAGAATCGCCATTGACAATGACTGGGAGGAACCAAATTAAAAGTCTGTTTATGCAAGAGTATTCCTTTTTAATGACTGAGAAATGGATGAATAAAAATATAGTTTTTATCTTGGGTTCTCGGGGACATAGTATAGATTCAAGGGCTCCACAAAGAAAAAGATTAAGAGTTTCAGTGCAAGTAAATAGGCAAAAAGCAAATATCCTGTATTATGGCCTCCGCTCCTATTCACTGAATCAGACGTGCTGAGTTAGCTTCACCCAGGGATACTTTTTATCTGCCATCCTAATTCTGAATATTTGACTGTTCGAAATGGATTAAGCTAGTTTCATATTTGCATATTTCCTACTGTAGTTTCATTCAGTTATTTAGAGAAAAGCTCCGGGTTTAATGTCAAATTACCTTACATTATCTCCAATAGGATTTACAAGTTCATAATGCCTTTTTTATTAAAGGGCATGTCCACCCCAAAATTTAACTTTTGATATGTGGTGGGGCATGCTCCCCCAGCCCCAACCGTATTAATATAATTGTTAGAAAGTCCCCCGATTCTTACTTACCTGCCCTCTCTCCCCTGCTGCAGTGTTCAGGCCCTCTGCTTGCATGAAATTGAAAGCAGGGGGCGGGACCGGCAGCCGCGTCCGTGATTGGCTGAGAGGCAGGGAGGGCTGCACTGAGCATGCCTCAACCTTGATGAGGTTGAGGAAGTCTCAGGCACAGCATGAGTCACACACTGCTCCTACACAGCAGTTTCCTGGACTTTGGAGGGGCACAGCAGGGGAACTATTTTGAGCAGGAATGTAAGGTAAGGATTGTTTTAAACTACTTGATGTGGCCAGTAAGGGGTTAAATTTTAGTTTTGGGAGTGGACATGCCCTTTAATAGTTGCTTAAAGAGCATGTTCAGGCCTACCTTTAAAAGATAATACATTCCCCATTCCCCCAAAACTCAGAGATTGTTCTACCGACTTACAGCAGTCCCTGAATCTCCTTTTACTTACCTCTCTACTCTCGGATAAAGCTAGCATCTCCTTCTGATGCCAGCTTTCTTCAGGGATGAAGTTGTCCATAGCGACGGTGCCAGTGAAGCCACAGCCAATGACCTAAGTGCTGTAAACATTCCTTCCTCCTCTTTTGCTCAAAGAGCTGATTGAGCTTTCAGAGAAGACAAAAAGGGTATAATATTGATCTCTGGGTTTGGGGTGGTGGTGGTGGGGTTTAAAGGGTATGTCCACCAATTTTTGAAGTATGTTGCATTCAGTTTAATTAAAGAATGGGAGATAAGAGCTATAGCTTACCTCCCGTTCTTCAGTAAGACCTGCAGGAGAGAAGAAACACTCCAGCGCTGGCTTCTCACTGACAGGTTTTAACGCATCCATGTTCCCTTGCACTTGCAGGACAACCATATGGAGTAGAAGAGAAAGGTAGGGGGTCAACACTACACAATGGGCTCAACACTGGCACAAATTTTAGTTGGGGGGGTAGACATGCCCATAACTCTCTGATCTAGCAATTCGATTGAAGATTTTTTTAATGACATTTCTTTAACCTACTTAAGCTTAGGCTGTTCCTTTGAACCCCATTTGATCATGCAAATAATGGACAAAAGACTGAGTAATGGGGTGCCTCTGTTTTGTTACTCTTAAAAAGGAAAAGTTTTAGGCCAAGCAGTAGTGCAATATATGGTCAGATAAACCTAAACTAATGCAAATAGTGAATATAATGTAGGAGAAAACCTATATGAGAATATACTAATTAAACCTATACAATTGTTCCCTTCAATGTGTTCTAACCTATTCTGGACATTGGACATCTAACAGTACCGGTAATTTGGTATTATTATTTCTTGTTTGCTGTAGATTTCACCTTACTGGTACTCCTGTAAAGAGTATGTTACGAAAATGTTATGACCCACCTTCATTGCCAGAACACAAGACTGAATATACTGTTGCTGTTGCAAATGTTAATAATCCATCCGATTTCTACATCCATGTGGTATGTTTAATATAAAATTAATAAAAGAAAAAGTTGAAATCGCTTGAATTTAGTGACTTGAATGTTACTCTTCATATGACTATATATATCTTTCGTATATATAATGAACTATAGATATAGAGGGGGGGTGCCACTATAGATACAAATAACTTAATACTAGTGTTTGTGCAGTGCACATCCGGACCAAGTGCAGTCCTCAACATGTGATTATCAGCGCTCTGATTGGATTTAAGCAGTTTTCGCCCCTCCACAGTTCTAACCGCTGAAATTCCAGTAGCGCGGTTTGGTCAAACCAAAGTTTGACGGTGGAACTGGGAGTTTCAACCCAAACCCAGGTGCATCCTGTATTGTAACATGATGCATAACATTTGTTAGTACTGTTGTTTTTGAATTTATGGATCTTACGATCATGTAAGATCATAGTGTTGACCCATTGGTGTGGCCACACCAGGTGCGCTGGTGCTGCAATCTGATTTATAGAGAACATGCGATCGCCATTATTGTTGCAATTCGCATGCGTGCCGAGACTAAAATGACAGGGATTACAGGCTTCAGTGCACACGCGCAAGATTGCCATACAGTATGTTCCTTGTAGAAGTGAGCAGTGTGAATGCGTTTCCTAAAGAAATTGAGGTGCTTTGTTATTGTTTATCGCAGGTTGACAACACTGAATATTTATCATTTGTAAATAAAATGCAAGAGGTGTACAATGGCAAAGAATCAGAACATTTAAAAATAATGTTCCCTGCTATTGGTCAGGTCTGTATAGCTATGTTTGAGGATGGTCTGTGGTACAGAGCCCAAGTTGTAGGTAAGAAAACCTTCTCTTAACCCCCCCCTCCCTTTTTTTTTTGTTGGGGTTGTAATATTTATGAATAGCCTAACTTTATAAAATCCCTCCCTCCCTGGGGGTGGGGGGTTGGCATGTCCTGTTTACCCTGCTTCTTGCTTGCTCAGTCAGAAGGGAGATACAACACTTACAGACAAAGGTGTGTGATGTCCTACACTGCTTCATTAGATATGCTAGAGGCACAGGTAGAACACATTTTCAACCAAGAGTTATTTAGTATAAGAATTTTTTATGACTTAAAACAATACGTCAAGTACTTAGATTCACTCAGAAATCGAGGATGTCTTCTCGCCTCTTTGTTCATTTGGCACATTCTCACACTCGCCTGCAAGCAAAAAAAGCTGTGGATTTATATATATATATTTTTAAATATATAAAGCACAGGTGTTGTTCACATATCTTTTTCAGATGTTTTGGAGATTAGAATTCTTTATTATCCTGATAAAGGTTCTCTGTGAAGCACAAACATAAATGTTATGAGATTATTATGATATATTATTTATTATAAGATGTGTGAAAAATGAGCAATCTAAAATGTTGGATACTTCCTAGAAGCACCATGTGAAAGGGTGCAGGTGAACTACAACAGTGTTATGATTTGTTGCATGTATTTGATTCCATTTTGTCCAGGCTTTTCACAGAGACAGGAAGTTGAAGTAAAATATGTTGACTTTGGCAATGTTGCCAAAGTGAATACAAGGAATTTAAGAGAACCAAAAGAGGAGTTTTTAGCCTTGCCATGTAAAGTAAGAATTTACTTTTCAGCTTTCTACCTCTAAAAAAATGTTTCATACTTCACACTTGCTATGTTACAGACACACACACTGTACAGTTCTGTGCGGACTGAACCCTTTCAGACAGGTCCCGATGGAGTTAGTAATCTATGCAAGTGCGATGTGCATGCGCATAGAATACAGAGCCCATAAGGACCTGTCAGACTACACGGTGGTGGAGAGAACTATCAGGTCAGTACCTTATTTTTATTATTATCATTATATATTTATATAGTGCCAACATCTTCTGTGGCGCATTACAATTACATAGTCATACATTCCATACAGGGTAAAACATATTATACAAAGTCCTACATATTACATATGTAGGTAATACATAATATAAGTACACAGAGTGATAAGTTACTTACATCTTTGAAAGATGGCTCCATACAGTCACGAGTGTTCTCTTAAGTATAGGGAGATTGTTTGTGACTGCCTACAATCATGGCCAACTCCCTATACTTTAATACAGGGGGCCAACTGCAAATAAGGGACATTTCTCTTACAGCCTACAGGAGGACCCAGGAACGCAGTAGTTAAGCACCATTCTCCAGGAGTGGACACTTTAAAATTGAAAGGAAGTCAGGCTCCATTGCTCCAGGTATTTCTCTTTGAGCACCGGAATCCTCCTCCAGGAAAAGAACATCAGCAAGTAGAACGTACCTTCCAGGCAGGTGGTTTGCAGGCCCCACTGGCTCCCTACGTGGGATGTGCATTCAACAATGGCCCAGGCCCCTTGCTTATGTCGCAGAACGGGTGCACCCCCCCCCCCACACACACACACTTAGCAGGTAACCAGCAGCCAGACGATGCTTCACACAGACTGCTGCACCGGCTGAGGGAGTTTCGCGGTTTCCGGTTAGCTGGCGGGGATGGGACTTCCTCCTCCTTGGGGACTGGATTTCCGGCTTTTCCCTTCTCTGCACTCCGGTCTCCTCGTGGCGCCCTCAGCATTGTGGTGCAACTGCTTAAGCCTCTCACTCCTGCCTCCTACTCAGCTAAGTGCCTTCAACTCGACTAAATCCCTCTTTTCTATCTGTCATCTAGGCATTCTTCCTCTAGCCTTCTTTCTTCTTTAGGGTCAGCGACCTGGGGTTCCAGACAAAGCCCTTTCACCCCCTAAAATCACCTAAATTCTCCTTTCAGTTTCCTGGTGCCATCCCGCTCAAAACCGCCAAATATGCCCCCTCTATCCCTTACGTCTGTGCTTTATGCCAGACTAAGTTGCCAGTTGGTCACTCTGGGCCACTCTGTAAGCCATGCAGTTCGAACCAAGACCTCCAGCCTAAGCAGACTGTGCTTAGCAGTCAGGAACTCGAGTGGGCCAAAACCCTCCGTGCTTCCATTTATTCTCTATGGAATATCCCCCTTCGGGGTCGGTCTTTCCCCATGAAACCTCCGGGGGACCCCCCCCCCCAGGAGTCATAACCAGTCTGGGCTAAATCACTGAATTCTAGGTCTGTATTATCATCTTTTATTTCCCAGTTTCTCTAGTCGGTAAATCCATCTGGAAGGGAATCCAGGACGCAAAGAGCTACCAGATCCACAGAGTCCCGATTTTGTTCCTTCATTGGCAGAAGCCTCTATGGAAGAAGGGGAGAACTCAGAAGAAGGAGAACTGGACTCCTTATCTTCCGAACAGGAGGTTCAGGCCACCTTCACACCGGAGACCACCAACGATCTTATTAGGGCAGTCTTACAGGTCCTGAACATCCAAGATCCGAATGAACCGGAGGACCCATCTAAATCCTTATTTAGACGCCTGAAGAAAGCAACAGCGACCTTTCCATCTTACGATCAATTAGACTATAATAAGAGGATGGGCCTCTCCAGAAAAGAAATTCCATCATTCAAGGAATTTTCAGAAAATGTTCCCGTTTCCAAAATCAGATGTGGATAGGTGGTCGGTGCCTCCAGCGATAGACCCACCAGTGGCAAGACTTTCCAGGGCTACAGCCATCCCTCTGGCTAAGGCAGCCACCTTTAAAGATCCCACAGATAGACGAGTGGAGGGATTTTTGAGAACATCCTTCGCAGCCTCCGGTGCAGCCTTACGGCCCATCTTTGCCTTCACTTGTGGCCAAGGCAATTGAAGCTTGGCTAGATCAATTATATCAAGTGGTGGCCAAGTAACTCTCAAACACTCATCTAATCGACATTGGCCAACAAATGTCAGATGCAGCTATATATATATATAGGGGATGCGGCCCTGGAATCAAGTCGCCGCAACGGCGGCCAGACGAGCCTTATGGCTCCAAGCCTGTGTGGCGAATTCAGCATCAAAAAAGCTCTCCCCAACCTCCCGTTCCTGGGACACCTCATGTTCAGGCCCAAACTATAGAAGACAATTGCTCAGGAGGGAAGAGCACCTTCCTTCCACAAAACAGAGCTCGACGTTTTCCATCCTATTGACGACCATCATCCATTCGTCCACCAAGAGCTTCCCGTCCCTCCAACCGGATGCAGCCCGAGGCCTCCAATACATTTCCAGAGCATCAGGGACAGAGACCTTTTGCCCCCTGGGCAAAAAAAATGGGGGCTTTAAACCAGGGGGAGACGAGCCCAAGCAGGCATGTGTAAGAGGTTGCCTTCAGCTCTTTTGGGAGGAGTGGCGCCTTCCATCCACAGATGTCTGGACCCTAAACATTCTGTCCTGTGGCTACAGTATAGAATTCTCTTCCCCTCCTCCTCGTTTCTTTCCTTCTCAGATTCCAAGATGCCCAAATCGCCACAGAGCTCTAGACTCTTGCTTGCTATCCCTCCTTCAGGCACAGGTCTTATCCCCAGTCCCAATTGATCAGAGGTTCCCTCCGGAGATTTTCAAAGAACTAACTCGGATATGGGGGAGACCAGACATCAACTTGATGGCCTCACGGAACAATCGCAAAGGTCAGACCTTTTGCGCCAAAACGAGGGTCCCTCTAGTCCTCATAGATGCTCTGGTGGTACCTTGGCACTTCCACTTGGTCTAAATCTTTACATTCATATACCACGATACCCAGGGTCCTAAAGAAAATAAAGATGGAAAAGGTCCCAATGATTTTCATCCCCCCTCGGTGGCACAGGAGGGCTCGGTTCTGGGATCTACTCTCAATGTCAAGCTTGTCCACTATGACCAGACCTGCTATCTCAAGGACCTGTTCGACACGAATTTTCAGCGCTTCCGTTTAATGGCATCCGTCATCCTAAGAAAACGAGGAGTACTGGCATCTGCGATACCTACTATGCTAGCGGCTAAAAAAAAAAATCATCTTCAAAGGTGTATAGTATAGTATTTGAGGTTGAATAAAGACATACGTCCATCCAGTTCAACCCATCTAGCAATATCCTCATTATATGATATATCCTGCCTAACTGTTGATCCAGAGGAAGGCAAAAAAACCCCACCAAATTTATGAAGGGGGAAAAAATTCCTTTCTGACTCCAAGTGGCAATCGGAAATTTCCCTGGATCAACTCTACTTTATAGGATCTGACGAAGGTGTGTAATGTGGAGTGCATCCAGGGGTCCCCCCCCCCCATCCAGATTTGTTCTATCAAGAATCCTCCTTTCCTCCAGAAAGGCTTCGACATTGGTCTTTCGCTTAGTGCCTTTAAAGGTCAGATATCCACACTTTCTATATATTTTAATCGGAGAATTGCAGGCAGGAAAGATGTCCAGACCTTCTTACAAGAAATTGCTCATCTCTTCCTCTGGTCCAACCCCGGGATCTGTCTTAAGTTCTCAGGGCTCTTGGAAAGCCGCTGTTTGAGCCCTTACGATCTATTTCTTTATCGCTCTTCTCTTGGAAGATTGTCTTTCTTTTAGCCATATCAGGAGAGCTTCAGAACTAGCCACCCTGTCCGTGGAATCCTCGTGCCTAATGCTCTGTCCAAATAAGGCCATCCTCCGGCCTCATGTCTCCTTCCTTCCGAAGGTGGTTTCGTCCTTTCATAGTAATCAGGAAATCGTAGTTCCATCCTTCTTTCTGAATCTTTCCTCTTCAAAAGAGTGCAGTTTGCATTATCTCGATGTAGTGAGAGCTCTAAGAATCTACATTACTCGCACAGTAGGTATCCAGAGCATCTCCTCAGACCCTGGCAAGGTGTATTCGATCTACTATAATCTACTGCTACTTGGCGGTCGGAGCTGTTCCTCCCCTGCAGGTTACGGCTCACTCTACCTGGGCAGTCAGAGCCTCTTAAGCAGCTCGCCACAGCGCCTCGGTAGACCAGGTACGTCGGGCGGCAACATGGTCTCCCATACGCACCTTTGTCAAATTATATCACCTCCATATTTTTGCAGAGAAGGATACAGCCTTGGGTCTCTCTATCCTTAAGACTGTGGAGGTGTAAGTCTTTATATTTCCCACTCACCCCTGCGTTCCTAGGTCCCCCTTTAGGCTGTAAGAGAAAAGGGGATTTTTGTACTCGCCTGTAAAATACTTTTCTCTAAAGCCATAAGGGGCACCCAGGTACTTCCCTCCCTGTTTTGACATGTTTGTCTTTTGGCTAGTTGCCTATTGGTTCTTGTTTTTCTACATGTTTGTTTGCTTATGCTCCCTCTTTGGGACCAACTGGAGGAGGCTTCTGGTGCTCAGAGATCTGCCTGAGGGGAGGAACACTGGAGCCTCACTTCCTTCCAATTTTTGTCAAAGTGTCTGCTCCTGGAGAATGGTGCTTAACCCCTGCGTTCATGGGACCCATGGGACGGCTTCAGAGAAATGGATTTTACAAAAATCTCTTTTTTTGTTTGGAGTGACTGTTCCCACCACAGAACATTCATCTGCCTTGGAAACTATAGTTTCAGTCGTACACACTTTACTGATAATCATTACATTGCAGCTTATGCTTATCTTTAACAAAAAACTGGTGACTTGTCGGTTATCTGCCCACAACCCCAACTATAACAATTTATTATTTGCATTTATAACTAGATATTTGTTGTATTCCTTACTAGCAAAAGTTTTTGCCTTCTCCCTCTGCTCAAAGAGCTTTTTATATGGTTGATCAAGTGCAGACGAGACAGCAGGTGAAAAAGCAGTTGATCATGTCTGTGATGTCATGGCCTTGATTGACTGCCTAGAAGAAGGGGACAGCTTATGGTGGCCATAGACGCTAAGATCCCTGTTGTATGATTGACAGATTGTGTATAGACAATTGTCCAATAATTTTCCCCATAAAATTTTTATGGCCGACCGTACAATCTGATTGTATGGTCTATGCCCACCATTATTCTACTAGAATGGGGACAATAATTATCCTTAAATATCTGGCTAGTAGCGCAGGTAATAAAGTTCAGAATATATATATCGGGGGTGGGGGTTTGGTAACTGACAATTGACAGTTTTTAGGGTGGGCATGCCCTTTAAAACCCTTGCAGTACCATTTACCCCAATTCTCTATAATTTACTAACACGTTTTTTCTTTCTCAAATACAGGCAATTTGGTGCCGACTCGCCTTCATTGAGCCTTGTGAAAACTCACAAGTATGGAGCCTGGAAGCATGTAAACTCTTTGAAGACATGGTTAGCGATACATTTCTGAAATGTAAAACTATAGGTGAATAACCTGCAAAGTGTTTGTAAAGTTTGTAGATGTCTATGTTTTAGTCTTCATAATTTTGTTTCTTTTTCTGTTTCTTTAAAGGTGTTTTCCTTGATAACAAACTCTCTGTTGAACTGTTTTTACCTGAAAATGATACCAGTGTCAATGCATTGCTGGTTGAAAATAATGCAGCCTCCTTCATTCCAGGGTTAGTATTTTAAAGGAGATATAAGACTAAAAAGCAAGGTTTTCAGGAGTTTCAGCCCACAAATTTCAAAAGACGATGATGTTACAGAAATCCATCCTACCCCCCCATGTATAGTAATCATTTGTTGTCAATACTAAATAGAGGGCACTTGTATGGAGACTACAGTTCCCCTAAAACCTTCATTAACAGATATCTGTTTTATTCCGTTAGATCAACTGGACTTGAAGTTTAGTTCTTGAAGACGCTAGTCATCCGACTGGCTTTCTCAATTCAGAATGACTTGTACAAGAATCTGTGGCAATTATGTACCCTGGAAAATCCCAGGTGTTAAGGACATATGAAAGTCAGTCGGATGACTAGCGAAACGTCTTCAGGAAGTCCAGTTGATCTAACTGAATACAACAGATACCATGACCTGGATGAATGAGAACCTCCAGAAGCTTAATTAATAGACTAACCAATTGGCTATTTTCTGACAGTTGTTCAGATCGAAACACTACTAAAGTCCTTATGTGTAAAAAGGGTTCACCCAAAGAAAATGTTTCAAGCTGTTATTTCATCTATAAGCATGTTAATAATGCTGGGTTCAGACCCTACAATGGCATTGATTAAAGGACAACTGTACTCCCCAAATCCACGCTCCCTCATCGGAAAGTACGCAGGGTGAGGTCCTATAGAAGCATCTTGCTTCTAAATACACATATTAAGAGGAAAATATAATAAGATATACCAATGTCCTTGGAAAGCCTCTTGTTATAGCAATTAAAGAAAGTTATCAGCCCTTACACTTGAAAAAGGCCTACTTTAGGGAAGAGATTCTCAAACCTTTTCAGCTTGTGGCACACTTGGCAAAGTAAAATTCTCACAGCACACCTCTGTTTTTAATGTTGTAATCATACATACAGTGTAATAACTATTGTAGTGTAAGGTTATACTACGTTGACTGCATTGAAATGTTAATGTAACAAAAATGTAAGTAAAACTAATAAAATATTTCCACTGTCAAAATGCTGAGGCACATCTCTGGATGTCTAAACACGCACCCTTTGAGAAACCCCTTATAAATGGCCTGCTAGTAAAGAATCATGACCATGATGGTTTGATAATTTTGCAGATGATTTGATAATTTTGGCCCTGGCATAGCTAAAGAAAAGGAAGTAGGGCACATTAATCCTTTTAGAGACTATTGGGGCGATTTACCCACTGGTGCTGGGCAGCTCTTTGGGTTTGCTACCACTTAGCGTGACTTTAATTCCATGTTGGTGTCGGCTGTGCGTGTTATGTAAAAGACACCTGCACATCCACCACTCGCAATTCAATTTAACGTTTGCGCTACCTTAAGCGCGTGATTTTAATGCCGGCAAATAGCCGGCATTAAAATTACGCTCTGGGTAAATCGCTTTTGGGATTTAATATCACGTTTGACGTATTTACCCAGAGCCATTTTACCTTTTTTATTTCCAATTATACATATACCGGTACTAGTTTGAATGTAGAATTGTCACCCTCCCATTTTTAGAGGTGTAAGATTATCACATGGGTATTTAAAATTAGGGTTCAGTTCTCTTCTAGTGAAGGGGGAGGTTTCACAGAAATGTGTTTTTGTATTTTTTAAACTTTTATTCCACATAATTAACCATATTGGATGTCGGTAGATATTTGTTTTTTTCTGCATACATGTAAAACAATGTTTGGCATTATACACCATATGTAATGTTAACTTTTATACTCTTAACACTATACATTTTTCCTCCCCCTATATTATAAAGTGGACAAAGCCTTGGAAATCCTCATTCAAGAAAAAAGGAAGTTTGGGAAACCTTAACAAATCTAGAATATGTAAGCATTACAGCGCAAAATAAAATGGATACTCAAGATGTTTCTTTGCTCAAAGAAAATGCTCTTGATGTTAGAATCTGCCATGTAGTATCACCTAGCAAAATATATGTACAGTGGCTGTCTTCAGAGAAATGTATAAACAGGTAATTAAATTCTATTTGCAAATGTGACCGTAATGTTTTCTGACTTGGAAACTCCATTCTAGTTATGTTTTATGTTTTTTAATGAAGAATAGAGTTTTAAAATCACATGAGTATTTGTGCTGTTACTGAGAATCTATAGCACACGTATTAAACTGAAGGCCCGCGGGCCGAATCCGGCCCTTCTGGACGTTCTTTGTGGCCCCTGGTGACTACAGCATCCAAGACTTACTACATTGGTATCCATATGTGCAGTGGCGTAACTATAGATATGCCCGCTAGACACTGCGATAAGTTATTTTTAAACAGCTGTTTTTGTGCACCTTTACTAAGAGCTGTGATCATCTGTAAAAAAAAAAAAGCTGATTGTGGTATCTAGCGGGCAGATCTAGACTGCACAAATGGATAGCAGTGTAGTAATACTTGGATGCAGTCACCACTGTAACAACTGATCATGTATGTAGCCCAGCACTGGGGAGGGGAAGGAGGTGTGAGAAAGGGTTGGCTATTTCATTACCTCGCCAGAAGAGTAAGGTGGTTGTTAGCCATTGTCAGAGGTCCCAGTCCAAAACAGTGTGCCTCACACCCTTTCTGTGCCGAAACCCAGCACTAGGCACATTCCTGCACTTGCTAAGTATCTTTAAAAAAAAAATATCAGGCCCCCACTTAGCCTGATATTTTTATTTTGGCCTCTTATGTGATTGCGTTTGACACCCCTGATATATAGGGAGTCTATCGTGGCCATAAACATCTGTTTTAAATCTAAATTTCCCAGGGATGAAGGAAAGGGCATACATCCCTATGTCCCCATTTAAAGATTCCAATATTCTGCATAGTTTTGCATCATCGGCAAATAGACTATATAGGTGTGCTTCAGGGTTCTGTACTAGGGCCACTTCTATTTAACCAGTTTCTAAATTACTTCAGCTGGGTACACACAGTAATGCTAAAATGACAATACTGTTGAAACAGACTTTATCGCCGCTTTATCGTTACCATGTGTAGCGCATTTTCTGAACAATCGCAAGGCCAACTAACGTTCCTGTCGGCCTTGCAGTCGTTAGGAAAAGACTGAAAATTTCCCTCGCCCGGGGGTGTCTCCCTGTACTAAAGCATAGGGGAGTGGGCAGCGGTTGTGGTAAACATGCAGCCCCAAACGTTCTCCCTATGCTGTGCAAAAAAATCTTGCAACTCTTTTTTCTGTCATCTTTCAAATATCTTTGATGTCTGTACCCACCATTAGAAGTGGGAGCTGATACTATAAAAGGGGAAAAGAAATGCCTGTTCTATCAAACTGCAACCAGATGTTATCTAATCGCAGTAACCCAGTAAAAAGCGAACATCTGATTGGCTGCAGAAAATTAATAGCACAGGCAAAGTTTTGCATCTCTTAATGCATCAGCCCCCTTTGTCTCAATACCCATTTCTAAGTCATTTCAAACCGATTAAATAGTACAGATCTCTTTCCAGAACTTCTTTGCGACCGACATACGATCGCAAAATGAACGGGCCAGACAGAACCTTGTCATATGTCGATTGCAAAGAAGGCCTGGAAAGGCGGTACCTGAAATATTGATTGAATGTGGGGGATCGGTCAGCGGGCATATACTATTGTAAACTTTAGTTACCTTTGCGCAGAGCATCAAAAGCTTTAGCAAAATCCACATCCACTGCTATGTCAGAATCTAAATTCTTACTCCCATCTTCATAAAAACAAGCAAGTTAGTTTGACAAGTTTTATTTCTCATAAATCCATGCTTATTACTACTAAGATAATTTCTTGAGACAGCCAAGAAAAGGACCATTTCCTGTGTCTTCCTAACCACTGATGCTTTGCAGTAAAGCTTTTGTTTTGATCATTAGTCCTTCCATAACATAGATAGACATCCCAGTAGACAATAATTCACACCTTCCTTTTCTGTTTAATTGTTATATGCACAATATAGTTGTACGAATTGCTGCTGGTATCCCAATCTGCTCTGTAGCTTTCACTAGGCTATTTTGGTGTGCACTGTTAGTGCACCAATATGAGGATGGTGGTGACCCTACTGTCTTAGCTTCCCTGCGATGCCATGTCTACCCTTTTCACGGTGCATGTGATGCGCACCAAAAATGGCTATAGGTTAACACTAATGGAATCACATTGCATGCGCAGGGTAGTTCTCATGAATCGCGCGACATTGCGATTGCCCTGCGTTGCACGGTTCTTGTGTGATGCCTAGTGTGGCCTTCCCCTTAGGCCAGTTCTGAATGTGGTTGATACCCATTTAACAATATGAATTTGATTGTTAGGAGATTGGGGCCCTAGTTTAAGTGGCCCTAATTATAGTGCAAGTATATTTTATATAGCTCAACATTTAACCTTATATGGATCTGTTATTTGTAAGTGATACTTGTTTTCTTATTAATCTTTTAGTATGGAGTCAAAGATGTTTAAAAAATATGGAACCACCAATCCTGAAACAATCCATTGGAAGATGGATATGAATGTTGCTGTTCAGCTTCCTGTTCTAAAACAGTGGAGAAGAGGAAAAATTACAAAGATTGTTTCTGACAACCTAGTAGAGGTATTTTTGCTATTCCTGTGATCTCCTATTATTAACAGAATGAGCTTTAAGTAAACTAATTGATAGAGTAAGTAAACATTAAAGCAGTTTTGTTTTTAGACCAATAATTATTTTTACTGCACTGCAGTTTTAACTGAAATAGTATATTCTCTTCAAACACTGGTCATGAGTAAGATGGATTGATTACACACAGTGGTTAACTATTGCTTTCCTCACTATAATAAAAGCTTCCAGTAGTATATTGGAATATATACCGTATATACTAGAGTATAAGTCAATCCGAGTATAAGTCGAGGTACCTATTTTTACCTGAAAAATTTGTAAAAACTGATTGACTCGAGTATAAGCCGAGGGTAGAAATTATCACCACTACTGCCTTCTGATTCTGTGTTGTTTTTAGGCTTTAGTTGCCCTTTAAATGAACAGCAGAATTCCCATACATGAATCCCATACAGTAATAGCCAAATCCAGTACCAGTAACCCTCCAATTTCTTGGCACTCCAGATGTTTGGATTGGCATGAGGCCAATCCAAATGGTCTCAAAGTCTGGGATTTGGAAAAAGTGAACAAACCACCATGTGGAGGCGATTGGGATAAACTCATACTTTAAAAAGAAGCACCCTGGATATTTGAAACAAATTCTTTAAAGGTTATCTCCACTGAAGAAAAAACTTTTTCTTTTTTTTTTTTGGTTTATTTTAAAGTACACCAACCCCCAACCCTCCCCCCTACCTTTTGTTCCCCAGAATTCCCTTTCGTTTGATTGCAGCAGCATGGGAAAGTTGTGCAGGTTCCTGGGGGTGTGTCTTCCCCTGTACCGAGAGTGCTGTCACTCAATGTGCATCATCATGGTAGCAGACACACCCAATTGGCTGCAGTAAAAAATCCTTTCCTCCCTGACTCTCTCATTTTTACAGCTGATCATGCAGAGAGAGACGGGAGAAAAAGTTAAAACCCTCTTCCCACACTACTATAAGTAGGGGGAAGTTTGTTGTTTTTAATAAAGATTTTTTTTTGTGTCTAACTCTGAGAGGGATGGTTGAAAAATTGATCAATGATTGATTTCATAGGGGATGCTGGGAATATGAGGCAATCTGGTATGGGAGGGAGTGGGAGAGAGAAAAAGAGTGAGTGTGTGTGTGGCAATCTAGTATGGGAGGGAGTGGGAGAGAGAAAAAGTTTGTGTGTGTGTGTATTATCCCAGTCAGATCACAGAGACAGCAGGCAGTCCCGACGGATCAATGATTGATTTCATAGGGGATGCTGGGAATATGAGGCAATCTGGTATGGGAGGGAGTGGGAGAGAGAAAAAGAGTGAGTGTGTATTATTTACATTGTTGTTCTCATGAAGCAAGTCTTCCAAAGTTTCCAACACTACTACTACTTCTGCCTCTCTAGAATATTTAGAGAGCGCATAAAGGGTATCAAGGGCAAGGTAGTCGGAAATGGTGTTAAGAACCTTAATGGATACTAATTTACATTGGATATGTATGTGGTTTATTGCCGTTGTTATGCAAGTGTTTTTTTCTGCTTCTATACTTTTTATTTATTTATGGCATTTTCTTTTTCAGGTATATTACTATGATTATGGAATTCTGGATTCGGTAGATGTAATCAACATAAGAACACTTGAGGAATGCCTTCAAGATCTTAGCCCAATGTGTCTGGAATGTTCTTTAACAGATATAAAGTATGTATGAGGTTTTTTTTTTTTTGTTTTTTTTTTAAAAGCTGCCCCAAACCCAAAAATGTAATTTAAACCAGATTTAAACTCTTCACAAAGGAAAAAAACGATGCACTCAAGTATTGTGCACACCCCTAAGGAGTAACCATAGAACAAACAACAAGACAAAGTAGGGGATAACGTGCAATAAGAAATATTTATTGTACATAAACAATAGAGTCCCAAACTTGGGGTACTCCCATGCCGTCTGCCCCCTACAAAATTTAACCTGAATGCAGTAATATAGTCATATAATAAACATAATACTTATCAGTCCGGTCACTAATCAGTCCAGGAGTGAAGTGTAAGTGCACGGAACCCCAAGAGTCACATCTTAGAGCAGGAAGACCAGAAAATCCACAGAAACAGATTCAATATGCTGGCAAGGGGGTAGGGGACTAAGCTCCAAATGCATTTCGCTCTCCTATTGAGCTTTCTCAATGGCACGCGTTTGGAGCTTAGTCGCTTACCCCCTTACCAGCATATTGAATCTGTTTCTGTGGATTTTCTGGACTTCCTGCTCTGACTAAGATGTGACTCTTGGGGTTCCATGCAAGGACACTTCACTCCTAGACTGATTAGTATAATCATAAATATTTCTTATTGCACATTATCCCCTACTTTGTCTTGTTGTTTGTTCTACAGTTTTAAACTCTTGTTAGCCAGACTAAAGATGTTCGTGTCGACCCACATAAAATCTATGTGGAGTGGCTTTGGAAGTTCTCTTGTGACCGAGCATAGAAGCTACGGTAAGTTTCTCCTGCTCTCCGGTAAGTTTTACTGAAGGACAGGAGGTAAGTCATCGCATTTACCTCCTGTCCTTCAGTTAAATTGGAAACATAAAAGTTTAAAATCACAGTGGACATACCCTTTAACAAGGCCTTAACCTCACAAACACCCTCCCCTATCACCCAATAATATCCAGGGTGAGGATCTTAACAGCTAGGTCTTCAACCGTTGGTTTGCCTTAGTTCCCCCATACGATCCCGGAAAATTCCCTACTGCTGGTCTTACCTTACCTCCTTGCGCACTTATTAGGAAGATGCGCACTGCAAGAGTGTCTTCCTATTGACCAGTCCAGGATTGTGAAAGAGACAGGGCCAGGTCGGAAATATGAGCTGGTTTCTGAAGAAATCTTATGAGGAAACTAGGGCAAACAAGGGCACACAAAAAATAGAAGTCTAGTGCAAATCCAATTGAATTGCTTTTATTTTATATTTTTATATTGTATTGCTACTTAAAAAAGCATGCCCTTCTCTCTGGATAAATTAAAGCAATTAAATAAGTTCAAGTCCTAAGGACCCAGCAGAATAAAGCAAACCTTGAAGTGGTGGCTGTGCTTAAAATAATTTGGCCAAGTTATTGAACTAATTGCTTTAATTTATCCAGTGAGAAGGACAGGTTTTTCTAGTTTCAATACAGTAATATAAAATGGAAGCAATTTAACTTGATGTGCACTAGGCTTCTAATTTTTGTGTGTGTTATATTAATTTGGTCACTAGTTACGCTGGAAAGTGACCTTTAATGTAGTGTGTGAGTTTCTGCTCTGGCAATAATCAATATTTTTTTTTTTTTTTTGTAGGCCAACTGGAGGAAGTGAAAATTGGACTGCAACTGCCTGTGATGTTCTTTCATATTATCTAAATGGCGCTGTGGGGAAAATTATCATAGAAGTTAGTACTGATGTTTGTGAACCACATATGGAAAAGGCCGAAATAACACTAAACGTTGGTGGCTGCTTGCTCTGCGATCCCTATCATTTTGGGGAATCAGAGCGCATAAGAATCTCGCAAAAAATGGGGATCGCATGTGCTCCAATCACCAGATCGCACCGCAAACCGCCCCAGCGCACTTAGTGTGGCCACTCTAAATTGCACTGATATGGTGTAACCCTTAATTCTTCTCAGATTCTGTCTTGTGAATGTTCTGTTCTATGATCTCTTCTACTTCACTCCTCCCAGGAAAATGCATCACAGTGGCCTCTACCTGTTAAGCTTTTGAGAAATGATGAAGCAGGTCAGGAAGTTGATATTTCCAATTTCCTCGTAAGAAAGGGCTTGGCACTAAAAATAAGGAGGTAGGTATTAGGTTGAAGTAGCAAAAAAATATATTTTTTTAAAGAATTGCAATTTTTCTGCTGCACAACCACCCCCATATCTCCATTGGCACCTGCGCTACTCTTCTCCCCTTAGTAGTAGGATAAATTCCCATTCTCTCCAGCACCACCTAACAGTCATTAATGGTACTGCAGTGGGTCCAGCATCCTTGGATTTATATCTTTTTTTAGTATATAAGATAGTTAATAAATATACAGGGAGATGTAATAAAAGTTCTTATCTTAAATTCTTAAGATAAAGTTCTTATCTTCAATTATATCAACTGGGCTTGAAGTTTAGTTCTTGAAAGAACTAAATTTCAAGTCCAGCTGATCTAATTGAATACAACAGATATACCATGACCTGGATGAATGAGAACCTTCATAAGCAAAAGTTCTTTCAATAAAAATGGTGCTATTTACCCCTAAAATACTTTAAAATATTGGAGACAATCCTCAAATCTTTTGTATGGGGCACAGGGCGTCATAAATTAAATTGGAACACCCTTAAAAACCCCTCGGCCTGGCAGTCCCTGATTTAAAGGGCATGTCCACCCCCAAAACTATAATCCCCCCACTTCTGGCCCCATCATGTAGTGTAGTTTAATACTTACTTCACATCCCACCTCCATATGGTTCTCCTGTAGTGTACCGTACCCCCCCCCCCCCAAAGTCCCAAAAACTGCCCACCAGGAGTATAGCAGAGTCCATATAGGACTCTGCCTCCTACCTGGCCTCCGGGAGAAGTTTGGCATGCGTACTGCAGCCCTTCTCCCCCTCCCTCTCCCTCCCGATTAGGATTCCCTCCCCCTAGTGTTAATCCCTTTACATATGTCATTCCCCCTGTCCCCCCAGCCCCAACCGCTCTATTTATTTTATTTGAAAGTGCCCCAAACTTTTACTTACCTCCCCTCTTTCCTCCGCCGCAATGAACTCCCGGCAGCCGCGTCCGTGATAGGCTGCCGCTCAGCCAATCACAGACGCGACTGCCGGTCCCGCCCCTCTGCTTGCATTTTCTCGCAAGCAGAGGGCCTGGCAGCGCGGCAGAGGAAAGAGGGAAGGTAAGTAAAGTTTGGCGCATTTTCTAATAAAATAAATAGAGCGGTTGGGGCTGGGGGGACGGGGAATAACATATAAAAAAGTATTTTCAAGGGTGGACATACCCTTTAAGAATCTATTACCTAGCGGCACAGCTATCCCACCTAAATCAATGGTCACTAGAGAAGTGGGATAGAGTCCACAATTTATTAGAGATACCAACTCTAACATCCTAGAATTTATTGTAAGAGGCCACAGAGGTACACTCCTGAATAATAACCCACATCCTCTCCTGGCTCTGATGAGAAAATGTGATCTGGCAATCAAAACAATGGCCACCCCATTAATCAATAGAGATACACCGCTATGGCACAACAAACTACTACCAGAATTTATCTCCATACCGAATACAGAATTATGGATCAATTACAAAATAACTGGAGTCTCTCACCTCACGAACAATAATACACTTTAAACCTTCTACCAATTGAAACAGGAATTCACACTGCCAAACAATATGCTCTTCAGGTATTTCCAGGTACCCTTCAGATTTTGTAAGAAACCCTCTGTTTGACACACTAAGTACTTCAACCTCCTCAAAACTAATCTCAAAAATATACCGCTGCCTCAGATTTCCCTCAGCAAGTGTACTTGCCCAATGGAAAAAAATATCCTGGGAACGGGATGTGGGAACGATAGACTGAGAGGACTGAACAGAGGCTTTAACGGCCCACACCCTAGCTTCTCCCAAAATGTCAGACAGATTAACTCAATTATACATTCTCCACAGAACCTCACCCCAGTCCATATTTCCAGCTACAAACCCAACTCCAGCCCACACTGTCCGAAATGCCTACTAGCACCAGGTAACTTTTACCACATGATATGGGAATGCCCCAGAGTTCAAGGCTTTTGGCGCCAAATAATCAAATTCCTGTATGACCCCACGGTGGGACAAGACCCTAAAATGTCTTTTAGGAATTATAGAAAAAGCAATCCCCGACAGGTTCTTCCATATTTTTCTGAACGAAACTCCTCTTCTATGCAAAAAAGTTGATCGCCCAAATATGGATCCAGCCAACCCTTCCTTCATTGATAAACTGGAAGACCGCCATAAACGCAACCCTCCCTTTCAAGAAAATGATTTATACCCACCAGGGCTTCCCTACCAAATATGGTCCAGATGAGCACACACACACACACACACACACTGAATAAATGTCTCAATAAAACAAATGGCTATAAAGATATTGGTTTCAAATCTGTTTCTTAGGATCGTCAAGCAAAATAAAAAAGTATGTTACAAGACAGAACGGGTTTTTCCTTTTTGTTTTAGTTAATGTTTATCAATGTTATTACAGTAACTATATAGCGATACAGAACATTGACAATTTCAACTGTACATTGTTTGCAATAATTGAGCACTGAGTTTATCATAACATTTGTAATCGTCTTCCTACGAACTTTACTACCTATGGTATGTAACTGTATTTTTTTTTTTTTTAAACTAAGTTGTAACTGTATTTTTTTACTGTATTATCAATAAAACACCTCCAACAGGAGGGGATTTTAAAAAAAAAATGGTGCTATTTGAAAGCTAATATGTTTGGTTGTGGCAAAATTAGCACCATTTTTAAAGGGTATCTCCACTTAAAAAATAAAGTTTGACCATTTAATTTTATTAAAGAATGGGAGGTAAAGGAGCTGTGTCTTACCTCTTGTACTTCAATAATACCATCAGGAGAGAAGGTAAGCTAATTACCCGATCGCTCGCTCCCCTGCCACTTAGTCTGACAGGTCCCAACGGAGTCTGTCTTCTATGCGTGTGCACAAGTGAGATGCGCATAGAAGATAAGAGTCTGTCGGGACCTGTTAGACTTCTTATCTTCTCTCCTGGCTCCTGACACAGCTCCTTTAGCTCCCGTTCTTTACTAAAACTAAATGGACAAACTTTATAATTTCAGTGGTCATACCCTTTAACGATAAGAACTTTTATTAAATCTCCCTGTAATAAACCCTAATAATATAATAAATATTCTCCACAAGATGAGGACCTGAGCTGCTATATTTTGACTCAAAAAATGCTTGTTTATGGGACTGGTACACACAGGTCAATATTTTTGTACGGTAATTTGGAATGAAATATTGGCCATAATTGGTCACTCTGTCTGAGGAATTGGAAAATATCTGTAAATCATGTTTGATCCTGCTGTCTTTCAATCTGATCGAAATTTTGGCAGCCAATCATTTAATTCCCAATGGACTAACTATCTTTGATTCAGCCATAAAGCTATACAGAAGTGTAATGTGTAAAGTTTACTGAATGTTGGTTTAAGAGCAAATTAATAGATTGCTGTAGATACCCTCGTTATACTAATAATTCAACAAAACGCATTTTCACTGTACCGAACGCAGATCAGAATCGAAAAACGTGGAGGAAGAAAATGAAAATCCTTCATCAGTTACCGAAGTTTATAGGTTAATAAAAGAAGTTGAGTCACAATATGATCAAGTTGTTTCTGAGGCGGATAGTACAACTAAAGATCCTGAATCTGAAGAAGCCATGCCAAAACAAAATGATAAAGATCCTGAATCTGAAGAAGCCATGCCAAAACAAAGTGATAAAGATCCTGAATCTGAAGAAGCCATGCCAAAACAAAGTGATAAAGATCCTGAATCTAAAGAAGCCATGCCAAAACAAAGTGATAAAGATCCTGAATCTGAAGAAGCCATGCCAAAACAAAGTGACATTGACCACTACTTACCTCCTGTTCTACCGGATACTGAAATATTCAGCGCCAAAGTTAGTTTTGTAGAAGATGGAACTATATATGTCATTCCAGAATCATCAGGTAACATGCATAGATACATTTTCCTATCTCAATACTTATATTGGTATCCTTACTTAACTCTCTGCAGTCCCTAAAGCACCTTGCACATACTGATCTCTGCCACAGTCTTCCCCTGGTTCTAGGTTTCTTCCAGGTTACAGTTGTTGGTCACGCTTGTGTCAACACAGCAAATGATTTAAGGCTGCATACAAGCCTTTCCTCTGCAGTTGCCCAAGCTTTCACTCAAGAGACGCAAACCAGGTAGACCAGTGGCAGTGGAGACCAGGCGGTATAATGAGCTTTAGGGACCATAGGAGGTAAGGAAGTATAACAAGCTAAAGGTGGCCATAAACATTTCCGATTATGGGGGGGGCGTGGTTAAAATTTCCAAAAAATTCTTGCATTATTGTGCACTTTTCAAAATCTTTTCCAAACTTACTGTTGCCTTTTTGTGTGCCCCTTGGTCTGTGACAGACTTCTCATTTTTAGCACCAATGCAAAGTGTTTTTGCCGTTGTGAATTTGTGGACACGCACAAGCTCTTGGGGTGGTCTCGCAGAAATAATCTCAAATTTTCACAGAGAGGATGCCTCTAGACCACCCCCAAGATTTAGGAGTTTTTTCTTATTATCGTTCCCTTGAGTATTCTCATATGGATCATGGTTTGTACGTCAGTCACCGAATAAGTAGCCTGGGCAGTTTTTTGAACATTGTGGGAATTTCTGGAGTAAGAGAGCGGTGTATGGCTCGCTTTACTCTATCAGTGTAATCTTAATACATAAAATTCTACACAAAGGGACTTGTTTAATAAGAGGTGCAACACTTTGCCTGAGCTGATCATTTGCCTCAATGAATCAGATGTTGCCTTCTACCTACTACAGTTAGGAGACATTTGACAATCTTAATTGGCTACTGTAGATTAGGAACATGGGCAGAATTTTCAGGCACGTTTACTGATATTTTTGCTAACATAACATAACTGGTCTATGCATGTCCTAGTACCTGGCACATTTAGGAAAATAAATTGATGTCTTCAGTTAAATGTGCATACATTTTTTCTTATTTTAGAGAGAGAACTAACAAAAATGATGAGTGAGATTCAAAACTCTTTTAAATGTATTGGATTATTGCTGCCATATAACTGGAAGAAAGGAGAAGGCTGCATCATTAATGGATCAGACTCCAGGTTATACAGAGGAATAGTCTTGGAGATTCTTGGAGGTGATATGATGAGGGTAAGAGAACTTTGTATTGGGTTACTTTTAAATAGATTTATATTTTATATACCGTATACTCCGGCATAATAGACGACTTTTTAACCCCTTAAAATGTTCTGAAAAGTCGGGAGTCGTCTTATACGCCGGGTGCCAGGTCGCCGGGTGTAAGAAAAGTGTGAGCGGCCGCTCGCGTACCACACGAGCGGGGCAGCTTCCTGGTTCGGCCGTCAGCTGATTGATGACACGCGGGGAGCGTAGTGTAGAAGGAAACTTTGGGACAGGCTGGAGGTGGATTGCCGGATTACTGTAAAGCGTTTGGCTGCTACTCATGCCAGAGGCTGGTCACATGAATATGAGTGGTTGTGTTTCTCCTTTGGAACCTGCATTTGGTATGTCTTATATGAGGGGTAGTCTTATACGGTGAGAATATCCCAAACTCTATATTTTAACTGGAAACGTTGGGGGGTCGTTTTATATGCTGAGTCGTCTTATATGCCGACATTTATTTTTTTTTTTGTTGCTAAAACTTAAGACTGGGTTCACCAAGCACTGTGTTTGCAGGCTGTCTGGTGTAGCACCTAAACCTAATGCTTTCTCTTAAGGATATTGCTCTATGTCAAAAATTAAAGCAATGCCCAGTTGAATAATCAGGAAAGCTTGCCCACCAAGTTCTTGCTGTCAAACCCTAGATTAAACATGTAATATAAGAAAAGTAAGCTTATTTAATTTCTGTTAAGCATATCTTCCCCAGTGACCTTTAAAAAGTACATAGATGGAGAGTGTACACTATGGATAGTACAGGAGGTGATGGGTGTGCAGTTTGGATAGTACAGGGGTGGAGGGTGTGCAGTATGGATAGTATGGGGGTGGAGGGTTTTCAATATGGATAGTACGGGGATGGAGGGTGTGGAGCATGTGCAGTGTGGGTAGTATAGGGGTGGAGTGTATGCAGTATGAACAGTATGGTACGGGGGTGGAGGGTGTGCAGTATGGATTGTACGATGGTGGAAGGTGTGCAGTATGGGGTTGTAGGGTGTGCAGTATTGATCATACGGGAGTGGAAGATGTGGAGTATGGGTATATGTATATATATTTTTTCCCTGTATTGTAGAAATAAAATCTGAAATTTACTATACAGTTTCATTCGCAGTTTCATTCTCATTTTTCAGGATTTGAAGGGAAATGTGGAATCATTGGTATGCACTTTTTAGAGTGATGGAGGCCATGTCCACCCCCACCACTAAAATATTTACTTGCCATTCTCACCCCTAGATTGCTATAGTTCCCTACATCCGTATGGTCCTTGAAGCTCTTTCTTTGTGCTGTGGTCTTTCCCTGGGGGAGAGAAGTAAGTATAAGGAGCTTCAGGTACCGTGGAGATTCATGGCCATGAACAATGTCATGACCAATGACTTATGGCTGCATACCTCCTCTGTTTGAGCTCTTTAAGAGGAGGAGGATTGGGGAGACCAGCTCTGACAGAGAGAAGAGTAAACACCACTGGGAGTAAGTATGTATAAAGATCTTTGGAGTTGGGGAAATTAAGTATAGATTTTAGTGAGTGGGCATGCCCTTTATTCATTCTGCAAAAGTAGCACGATTAGCTTGGAATTTCAATTAAAATGAAGCTGTGATGTGCAGTATTATGTATAGAAACTAATGAAAATCTGATTTAACAGGTGAAATATGTGGATTTTGGCTACACTGAGAAAATCCTTAAATGCCATGCATCTCCAAACATGGTCAATGTGGACATTCCACTTTGTTGCATTCCATGTCAGCTGCATAAAACTCTACCTGTAAGTAATAAGCCCAAACCAAAGATCATTTGAATTAGTAGTGTTTACAAATGGTCACTGTATGTTGCTAACATCAAGGGTACTGCTACCTCTCGGTGATTTGTCAGGACTGTCGGAGCCCCTGCTCTATGCAGGTCTCGGAAAGAAAAATTGCTATGACTAATGACTCTAAAATAAGAACTTGAAAACTTTTGTGGGAGATGGAACAAAATATTGCATTTAAACACCATTCAATGAAAGGGTTCAATAAAAAATGTTTTTAAAAAAATTGTAGACCATGAAGAATTCATGACATAGTGTTGTCTCTCACACTTCTGTGTGTTTTTTTGTTCTGGTTAAAGCTTTTCTTTTTTTCCCCCATTGGGACAGACTATTTCCTGTAATTTCGTTTTTGTTCTTGTTTCTCATAAATGAATATTCAGTTAGTGCTAAGTATGATTGGCAAGCAGTATACATTTTATAAATAAATTTATTATTAATGACATATGCTTGAGAAGGTTCTCATTTATCTAGGTCTTGGTATATCTGTGGCATTCAGTTAGATCTAACAAACAAACAAGGAAGGCACAAGCATGCTCTGAAGTGAGAAAGCAAAATTTAATGAGGTTCCAAACACATTGCTGTTATATGCTGATTGGGACACATTCCAGAATATCTATTGCTTACTGATTCTTGTACAAGTCATTCTGAATTGAGAAAGCCAGTCGGATGACTAGCGAAATATCTTCAAGAACTAAACTTCAAGTCCAGTTGATCTAACTGAATACAACAGATATAAACACATACACTATATATGAGGAACTAGAGCACATAAAAAGGTGAGAGGCAGCTCACTTTAATTTAACTCTCCCCCCCCCCCCTCCCACACACACACACACACACATTATATGGTAGCCATCCTGCCTTCTGGCTCTCTCTCTGTTGCTTGCTCTTTACTTTGCAGCACACAGGTTCGGGCGCAATTCTCCCTGCAGGATATATATAATGGGTTATAAATAGTTTAACCACCCCAAAACCACAATAGATAGAAAGCCGTTTGCCTAACTTGTTTTTTTCTTTTTTTTTTTACATTTTCTACATGTAGCATTTATTCATGTTTATTATTCCAGGTTGGAGAAAAGTGGCAGACTGATACTATAGAACTTCTTAAAGAACTTCTATTGGAAAGATATGTTAAAGTTCATATTATGGTAAGTCTTCATCATTCATTTCATTTTCTTGCTATGTGCCTGTGCCCAGGGGTTTTATAAAGCGTGGACTTATTGGACTGTAACGTAAACACTAAGATAGGTGGGGTTAATGGATGAAAACTATACAGAGGTCTGGTTTTTATTGTTATGGTAAATCCTTCTTTGAAACACGACTGATTCTTACATGCATTTTGGGACAAACCAATAGGCCTTTTCCGCTATATGTGCACTGAAAACTCGAACACATGTAAAGCGTGTACAATTGCGCAAAGAAAAAAAGCCCACAACAATTGGGCCTCACTAGTGTTCGCTTTTTAACACGCCGTTGGATTGCGTGTTAAAACGTGCTCATGTGGCCTAGCCCTAATTGACATGAAGCCTCTAGAAGTAAAATCCATTTTCTCTTTCAGCCTTGGGGGACCCAGGCACAGCAGGGTTTAAGTACTCCACCTCCAGGAGCAAACACTTGAAACATTGAATTTTTCACAGGTTCAGGTGCTCCTCCCCTTACCTTATATTCTACAGCACCAGCAGCCTGCTTCAGTTTTTCAAGTGTCCGCTCAGGAGTTGGACTACTCTCCTCTTCTATCAAGAAATTACATGAAACAGCTGGAAGGTAACCCCCTCCAGCCCTTTCACTTTGACTGAAACACAGACCTGGGCCTCCCTACACCCTATCTCTGATGTACTTTTTTTTCTCCTTGGAACAACTGGAAGGAAACCCCTTCCAGCATTTCCACCGTATACTGGCTACTAACACACAGACCTGGGCAGTTCCCCTCACCTCTGCTGAGCATCCAGCCTGGAGACAGAATCCTACCGGTGAATGTGCTTGCCTGCCAAAACCAGCTCCTGCACTCCAACAGGCTGCATTCGGCTCCAACTGCGGTCTCCTGCCGTGGAAGCCAAGAAGAAAATCCTTAAATCAGGCACTCTCCCGGACGCCTCTGAAGGTAAGACTTCGGTCCTCCCTGCTGGTCTTCTATCTTGCGCGCCTTTCTCCTTTCCTCGCATTGGCGGGACTTCTGGTTTCCAGGCAGAGATACATATCTTAACCGCTCTGCTCCACTGCACGAGTCATCCACGAGTCTCCTGCTCAGCTCCCTTGCCTGCATATTCTTCAACTCCTCAGCCAACCTCTGCACCTTCTCCTCAGCCAGATAGGTCAGGTTTTTTTACTGGGATATCTTTGGGGTTAGGGGCCCTGTTTGCCTTTTGCCCTCAAACTTTTGTATGTGGATATATATATATATATATATATATATATATATATATATATGTGTGTATGTGTGTATTTTTATTTATATATATATATATTTTCCTTCTTTACTATCTTTCTATGGCCAGCAGGGGGTCGCTCCCGTCAGAAGGGGAATAAAAAGCCCTCGGTCGCAATATTCTATATATGTGCGACCTGCCATTCCAAATTCCCAGCAGGCCAATCTGGGCCACAGTGTACTTCCTGTAATCCTACCAATGATGCCCCTCCTGCGCATACTGACTCAGCCAGTCAAGAACCCGACTGGGCAAGAGCTATCATGGAATCCTTAGATCCATTTAAAAACCCACCAAATTCCAGCTCCTCAGGGGTCCCCTCTGGAATATGAACCAGCTTGGGCTAAATCTTTAGCATCCTCCATGTCTTCTCTGTCTGCTTCTATTGCACAGATCCTACAATCTGGACAGCCTACTACAGACAGAGACTGCAGACCCACTAAGCCTCAGGAACCTGTCACTTCATTTACGACTGAGGAATCGCCTCAGGAGGAAGATAAGATCACAGAGGAAGGTGAAATCGAATATGATACTCCCGAATATTAGTCTCAGACAACCTTTACAGCGGAAGCTGTCGACTCTATCATAAGGTCAGTGCTTTCTGTTCTTAATATCCTGGGTACGGAATCCCAAGAGGATCCTTCCAAAACCCTATTTTCTAGAGTTAAAAAAAGCCCTAAGTCCAGTTCCCATCCTATGAACAACTGGACAGGATCGTTCTCCAAGAATGGTCCGATCCAGAGCAATGGCCTCGACAATCCCGTCTCTTTAACATTGTTTCCCTTTCCCAAGGCAGACATAGAAAGATGGCCCACCCCCCCAACAGTTGGACCCCCCCCAGAGGCTCGGCTCTCAAGAGCCACCACCATCCCTCTTTCTGAAGCAGCAAATTTTAAAGATCAGAACGATCAGGGTCAGCACTAAGACCCACCTTCGCCTTAGCTTGTGTGGCCAAAGCCATGGAAATATGGCTCAACCAATTATATCAGGACATCCGTTCTGATCCATCCAAGTCCCATCTGTTAGATATAATTCAGGACACAACCTTAGAGTCCATTAGGCTGATCCCTCGATCATCCACATCAGTTACTGCGATTTGGAGGGTCTTATAGCTAAAGGCCTGGGCTGCTGATGCCGCTTCAAAGAAGGCCCTTACTAGTATTCCCTATTCAGGAGGACAATTATTTTGCCCAGAAATAGAAAAGATAATATCGCAAGCAACGGAGGAGAAGAGCCATTTTCTTCCCCAAAACAGAACCCAAAGGCTACCTACTTTTCACAGACACCCTTCTTTTCGGCCCTTTCGCGCCTCATACCAGGCCCCTCCTAGGAGACCAACCTCCCGAACTTCCTGGCCCAACAAGAGAGGTTCCTTTTGGCCTACTGGCAACAAACCAAAGTCAGCATGACTATCCCCCCATCTCTTGGGTGGGAGGACATCTAAAAAAAATTTGCGAGATGTGGAACAAACTGTCCACAGACTCATGGACTTTTTGGCCAATCTTGGACCTCAAGTAACTAAACACATATGTCAGAAAGATCTCCTTCAAAATGGAATCACTACAGTCAGTCATATTGGCCATAGAACTGGGAGACTTCCTAGCATCTCTCGATATACAGGACACATGCCTACACGTTCCCATCTGGCAGGGTCACCACTGATTCTCAGACTCAGTGGGGAAGGGTTATTGCCAGTTCACTGCACTTCCATTTGGTGTCGCATCGGCCCCTCGCATCTTCACCAAGGTAATGGCCTGTCAGGCTGCCTTTTATTTGTCTGCAGGGTATTTTTCTCCTCCCATACTTGGATGACCTATTAATCAAAGCGCCCTCGTTCGCCCTGGCCTCAAACCAGGTCAAAAGCTGCGCTCAACTCTGACCCCCTTCGGTTTGCTCATCAACCTCCGCAAATCGTCCTTCATACCCAGCCCTCGCATGACATTTTGGGCATGTTGTTCGACACTTCCCGTCTCCAGACCATCCTTCCCCAGGAGAAGATACAAGCGCTCAAACCCCTAGCTCTCCAAGCCCTTTCGGCTCCCCTAATCTCTGTTCCGCCTCTCCGTCACATTGACGGTTTGGAACAAATCAATGGACTCACTAGACTCCATGATTTACCTACCCCATTCAATCAGACAGTCCCTAGTGTGGTGGACAAAAGACCTCAACCTCCAAAAAGGAAATACACTCTGCCTTCCTCAGTGGACCATAATTTCCACAGACACAAGTCTGTCAGGATAGGGGGGCAGTCTTCGGGCCCCAGACAACTCAGGGTACATGGTCAATGGAGTTGCTCCTTCCAATCAATGTCCTAGAACTACGGGCCATATATCTGGCCCTTTCTCACTGGACAGCACAACTGACAAACTGTTTTGTCAGGATACAGTCGGACAATGCCACCGCAGCAGCATACATCAACCATCAAGGTGGCACAAGAAGCGACATGGCAATGGAGGAAGCCCATCGCATCCTTTCCTGGGCAGAACACTTCATTCCGGCAATCTCGGCGGTCTTCATTCCGGAAATCCTGAATGTGGAGGCAGAAAATCCGTACAACCATGGAACCTCTCCTTGGTCCTTCGAGTTCTGCAAGGTCCCTTGGAACCCTTAAAATCAATAGTATAGAAAAATATTGTAGTGCAGAATTAGTCCAATATATAGATGTAAAAAATAAGAGTACTGTGATTTTTTTCTATGGACTAACAGTTTATTTAGTAGACAAGGTTTCGAGAGCTAAAGCCCCTTCATCAGGTCAGAGCAGTATTCATTTTAACAAAGGTTTAACAAAGAAAAAAGCCAGTTCCAAAAGGTAATAAGATAAGCAAAACAATAAGGGGGGAGGCTCAAAAAAGTAAAGAGCAAAAGGTGCCCAGAAAAGTGTAGAGGGCAATCTCCTCTCTTGGAAAACTCTATTCCTGCTAGATACCTGAGGAAGGGACATTGTAGTCCCGAAACGTTGTGTGTTGCTCCCTCTCTTGCATCTTTGTTCTGGAATTATCTAAGCTTGTGGAGTAGAGAGCTGAGGGATAGCACCTAACTATTGTCTGGCAGCAAGCCAACAGCAATGTGCTAGAGTGTTTCTGAACTCTATTCCTGCTAGCCATTTCCTTAATCCGTAGGGCATCGGAACTGGCAGCCCTATCAATAGACCCATTGTGTCTCTCCTTTCACAAGGGCAAGGCAGTCCTTCAATCTCATCCATCATTCCTACCCAAGGTCGTCTCTTCCTTTTACCTGCATCAGGAAATCGTCGTCCCAGCTCTATGTTCTTGGCCGTTCTCCCCGAAAGAAAAGAGGTTGCACTCCCTGGATTTAGTCAGAGCTCTCCGGGCATATATCTCCAGAACGGAACCAGTTCATTCTTCAAAGCTCTGTTCATCCTCACAAGGACTCAAGAGCGTCTCCTCAGACTCTGGCTAAATGGATTTGTAGTGTCATCATACGATGTATTTGCTGAAATCGGGGATGCTCCTCCCTTGCAGCTCATTCTACCAGAGCGCTAGGGGCTTCATGGGCAGCTTTACGGGGGGCCTCCATCGACCAGATTTGCAAAGCAGCCACCTGGTCTTCGATTAACACGTTCATAAAACTTTACAGGTTGGACGTGTTTGCTTCAGCAGAGACAACCATAGGTCAGCTGGTGCTGCAAGCAGCAGAGGACTAATTCTTCTGCCCACCTTTTACTGTTCAGGATTTTGGGACGTCTCCTACTGTGCCTGGGTCCCCCAAGGTTGAAAGAGAAAGGGAGATTTTCTTACCATAAAATCTTTTTCTCTGAAGCCGAAGGGGGACCCAGGCACTACCCTCCCTATAAGTTAAGAGTGTTAAGCTAGTTAGACAAATTGTCTGGTTCTTTTCGATCAGTTATTCTGAAGTTTATTGTGTGGTTTTGTTACCAAAAGTTACAAGTTTATTAATAGAATTCCTTTTCTCCCTCTCTGGGACAAAACTGATTCAGGCTGCTGGTGCTGTAGAATATAAGGTAAGGGGAGGAGTACCTGAGCCTGTGAAAAATTAAATGTTTCAAGTGTCCGCTCCTGGAGATGGAGTACTTAACTTCTGCTGTGCCTGGGTCCCCCTTCGGCTTAAGAGAAAAAGATTTTACGGTAAGTAAGAAAATCTCCTTTTTCACAAACCTGATCCACCTGTCGGCTAATTACATTTAACCCATTTCTCCACCATTGAAATTTTGCACATTGCAGCAAAATGTAATGCTTCATCTTTAAATAGATATTCCATGCCCTCCAATATTACCCTGTAAACTGATGAGAAATGCATTGTATTGGGTTGTGCTAATGTCAGGTTTACCTCTATCCTCCACCACAGCTGATTGGTGATTTAAGACAAAATATTTAAGAATGGCTAAATAACTCATCAATTATTAACACTAAATCAAGCCCCAAAGTAATTTGATGTTTAACATGTCTGTTATTTTTCATGGTAATACCGGTTAGTCCTTAGAAGTGAATCTATTTATCTATAGAAAGGAGCTTAAATCTATTTTTGTTTGCAGGAACCTCCGGCAATAGCTGGAGGTATTGCCTCTGTTCATATATATTGTAATGGTGCATCCGTATCCGCCATTTTGGGACTATATTCCCACTGTGTTCCAACAAATTCTGACAAACTGAAACTTGTAAGTGTCTTTTTGTTGTTTTTTTTTTTTATTATTTTCTCATTAATCAACAGTATGATTCTGAATCTAATTTACCGTTAAGTAAGGGCTAGACCACACTAGCACATTTCTCATGTGTTTTGTGAGAACCGCATGGCAATGTGGGTGTTCCGCTATCAAAACATATGCAATCAGTGGGTTTTCCCCCCCCAAAATCGCATAAGCTCTGATAATGCTAAATTGAGCAAATAAGCAGTAATCTGTACTTAATGTGTGCTTCTTCCTAACCAGAATTCTTTTACACTAGCCAGCCCCACAAAGTCACACTAACAGATATAACATTGGTTACCGTGACTTAAACTCCAGAGCAGGAGTAGCTCATTGAACAGCTCTTATCCTAGTCCCATGGTAAAATGTCTTTAACAGGCCAAAGCTAGTGGCTTGAACACAAGGATGTTTTGAGCACACTTGGTCTGAGTTAAAGACCCTTCACTTACCAAGTTACTGAACCTCAAGGGCACATTTCCTTATGTTTCCTTACACTCTATGTAACTCTCCCCTAGCACACCATAGCTCCACCTACTCCCAGCCTGCCCCTTACTCCACCATCCCAGCCTCGTGGGATGTAGGATTTCATTACTGAACATTTGTTTGTAGTGTATTTTTCTAAATTTACATAATTTACCCCAAAAGGCACAGTTTTAGAAGATAGTATGGTTGTGTTCAGTTAGAGCAAATGGATTTGAAATTTAGCTCTTGAAGACGTTTCGCCAATCATCCGACTGGCTTTCTCAATTCATAATGACTTGTACAAGAATCTGTTGGCGATAAATACCCTGGAAAGTCCCAATCAGCATATACTGTAACAGCCAGGTGTTGGGGACCTTCTGAATGCAAGGTATTGATTGCATTCTGGCTAAAGCTAGGTACACACCGTTCCGAACAAGCGTGCGTTCACTGAACGTTCAGGGCGGCCGTGTTCAGGAAAGTCCATAGAGAGTAGGGTATTTTCAAAAATCTGTCCTGTGTTCCCAGCTTAAGAGGTGTTATCCACACTGCCCAGGGTAAGGCATCAAAACAGCATTGTACATGGCAGACAGTTGGTGTGCCCCACCCATAGTCGGCAGCATCAACTCTGTAACATACAATGTGGCGAAATACCTAGACAACATTGGTTGGAAGGTCTAAGCATCACATCCAGAACCAGGATTTCACAAACAACATTTAAGATGTAGTATTTGGTGCTATAGAAACTATGGTATCCTATGATGTGACATCGCTTTTCACCTGTATACCCACCATGGAGACTGTTAAAATAGTGAGACAATTGCGGTCTTGCAACACCCTTACCAACAGAAAATATCTTAACCCAGAACAGGTGTGTTTCCTGCTGGACTTGTGCCTGAATACCACATATTTCAATTATAAGGATAAGTTCTACAAGCAAAAACATGGATGTGCTTTGGGATCTCCAGTTTCACCCATTGTGGCAAACATTTACATGGAGGAAGAACAAACACAGGCTCTTAATACCTTCAAGGGCATTGCACTCAGCCACTGGCTGTGGATAATACCTGGGTAAAATCCACCAGAAGGAAGTACAAAACACACTGGCTTTCGTGTGTGTCATCAGAAACACACACTGTAACACAAACTCTGCAACACAGAGCTGAGAACATCACCACTAACACAGAGGGAAAGGCTTAAGAAATAAAACTCTATGAGGAGCCCTTAAAACTTATGGGTATCTGGATTGGGCCTTTGTCAAAAGGGGTAAAGGAAAGAAAAGAACACAAATGCCAATGGTGACGGAAAGGAGGATAGCAAGATAGGAGAAAGAACATGGTCATCCCATATGTAATGGGGGGCTCCAAGAAATTAAGAAGAATTTTTAAGAAATAAAATGTCCCTGTCAGCTTTAAACCAAACACACTAAGGCAGCAACTGGTACATACGAAAGACGCAATACCAAAACATGTAAGCAACATCATATGTGCAGTGCAGAGTGCTCCGATTTGTATGTGGGGGAGACCAAACAGCAGCTCCACCAAAATGGCACAAAAGAGCCAATTACTCGGGTTAGGACTCAGCCATGTTCCTGCATCTTAAAGGGGAACTCCAAACAAGAAAGTCCAGTTTCCTACCTTTAAAACGAGCCATCAACCACCTCTCTACGTGCTCCACAGCCCAAGATATAAAGAAATGACTGACCAGAAAGTTAATAGGTGGGAGGCTGACATGTGACATTACTAAGGCTTCTCCTACACAGTGCCGCCGGTGAGCACAGCCTCAGACTCCCTCAGTGTGTGAAGGAGACAGGAAGTCCCTCCCCCTCTCTGCTGTGTGAAGGAGGTGGGGGGGGGGTAGGGGGAGTGTCAGAGTAGCCCACAGCACCTGTGAGCGGGCAGGGCTTAGGCACCTGTGGGTGGGCAGGGCCACGGCATCCGCGGGTGGGCAGGGCCACATTGGGCTGTAAGGGAATGGGCCAAGGGGGGCCTGCAACTGGAGGGACCATGGGGTCCATGAGTGGGAGGGACCAGGGGGACTGCAAAGGGGAGGAGACACAGGGCAGTTTGACTGACAGGTTTCCGAGAAGGAAGTGCAGGGGACCTGGTGATGCTGCTGCCATATCACACACAAAAATCTAAATATCTTCAAAATTATGTAAAATAAACAATGGAAATAAATTGCAAAAACTCTCGAGAGCAATTCCTATCAATTTACCTAAAGTCATTTTTGGACCACAGTTCCTCTTTAAGGAAAAGCAAAATAATTTTCAAGATTGTAATGTCAAACAGGATTGGTTTAAGAGAGACGTGAAGGAGGCATTTTTTGTCAAAATAAAGAAGCCAAGCATGAATAGAGTTAGGGGAGGAGGTTTCAACACCAACTGTCTGCCATGTACAATGCGGTTTTGACATCTTACCCTGGGCAATTTTGAAAACACCTCTTAGCCACAATGCAAAAAATAACTAGCATTCACGAGGTACCTAGAACCTTGCTGTTATATGCGGATTAGGACTTTTCAGGATATTTGTTACCAACAGTTTCCTGTAGAAATCATTCTGAATTGAGAAAGCCAGTCAGATGACTAGTGAAACGTCTTCAAGAACTAAACTTCAAGTCCATTTGCTCAAACTGAATACAATATATAAATTATATATATATATTAGTTTTTTGTTTTGCTGTTGTGTCCCTCCCTCCATCAGTATGACATTTTTTGTTATCTTTGTCATGTGCCTTTTTTGATTAGTCAATTAAGTCTCATTTCTGTTCTGAATGATGCATCACTTGCCTACTTACGAGCTTATCTCAACTTGGCTTTGGAGGCATGCTAGGTTTAATACAGCATCCAACACAGCAAGTTAACTCAACAAGTAGGTTTTTCAAAACATCTTGGAGAATTAAGGCTGTGGATACACAAAAATGTGTGGGAAAAGCACAATAACAATGCAGTGCATTCACAATTCAATGGTTTTCACAATATTCTTTTATCTAAGTGTATGATAACAGCACAAAAAAGCTGATGTTATGTGCTAAAATAATGGATTAACATGCAGTCCAAAAAGTGTGGCCTGACACATTGCAATGCATTGGCATGCAATTCGCACATGCTAATGGTTTGCAACCAAATTCACACATGCTAATGGTTAGGAACCAAATTCACACATGCTAATGGTTAGGAACACTAACTGTTCCTCAAATTGTAGTTGTTATAAAAAATAGTTTTTTTAAATCCCTTGCATAGGAGGAACTTTTATTAAAAGTGGATAACCCAAAGCCGGGATGGATACAGCATGGTGTATTTTAGATGCAGATTGTGTAGTCTTCGCTTAATATCCATGTATTTAGCCCTTTGTTCTCTCATTAGACACAGCACTGTGTCTCTGTAGAACAGGAACTTGGTGATGAAAGTGCATGGTGGGGCACTGAGGGGAGGGGTGCGTGGGGTTGCTCTGTGCACCCTTTCTGCAGACACGAGAGAAGCTGTTCTTTCTGAAGGTGGAGAGAAGTAGGTCTTAAAGGAATTTTGCTGGGTCCCAAAAATCTAATGTTGTTTCTCCACAGCCTCCCGTCGCCAGGTTGGGAATACAACTCGCGGATAGCTGTGTTGCTTCTTACATTATAGGGCCGGGAGATGGTCTTACCTGTCTCCGTTTCCGTGACTCTATCCTAAGTTCTGTAGGTTCTGCCGAAGCAGCAATGTATCGGTTTACCTCCTCTATTTTAGAGGGGAGGGTAGATTGGCAAGTGGAGATTGCCTCTAGCACCTTGTGCATAGCCTCCGACTGAGATGTGTCCTCTAGTTTGGCCCATTCCTCATGTGTTGCAGCCCTCTCGCGGCCACCTTTATCTTGGTGCCGGAGGTTTTCCAATTTATTAGGCATGTCCTGGTTCTTTTTCGAGGAAGACATCGCAGCTGGACGGTAAAGCAGCTTCCAGAGAGCTTTGGGGGTGCCTTCTGTGGTCGTCTTTAAATCCTGTAAGGAAAAATGAGAGGGAAATAGGATTATTTAAAAGCTCTCAGGTTTGCATCCTGTTTTGAGGCATACCAGGCCACACCCCAGTCATTTATATTTTTGAAAGCATTCTTAGTTTACAGCGTTTTTTCACACCGCATAGGATAAAATTCAATAGACTGAAAATAGAAAAAAACCTTCCAAGACAAATGTAAACATCCCTATCGGTCTCCCTCTGGGGGACAAGGGAGAGATGGGGGAATCCTTGAAATTGCATAGTAGCTTTAATCACAGGTATAGAGCATTATCTGCTTCAGATGTGTACATTCTATGTGGTTGAGGAATTTTTGCAATTTACTACATTTCTCCTTAAATAATAAACTAAAGGGCATGTTCACCCCTCAAATGAAAACTTGGAAAGCTGATCTTTTATGCAGCAAAATTATGCTCTTCCCCTTCCCTCTGCCCAGTAACTACCACCCCCATGACCACGGAGGGACCTGGACGGTAGGAGGGCCCGCCACAAGCCCACAACCTCCTGTTTAAAAACAGATGATTGCGTGTATGAATAAAACACTCTCGATCAGCTGTTTAAAAGACCGCCTGAACTCCCGCAAACATACCGGAAGTTCGGGTCTGGTCTTTTAAAAAGCTGGTTGCGCACATGTTTCATTCATACATTCGATCAGCTATTTTTAAACAGGATTTTTGTGGCCTCATGGAGGGGTGAGGGGAGTGGGTCAGGGGCCTGGCCTCCAATCTCGCAGGGGGGCCTGGGCCTCTGCAGTTACACCTCTGCCTCTCCAATTTTCCTCCCTCTTCAAGCTTTTATATTCTCTGAGGAGAAAGCTAGGTTAATAGGCTTCCATCACTGGCTAGGATGTCAACTATATACATTACTGACAGCTGCTAACTGGAAGAACCAGGAAGCAGAACTAGAGGTAACAAAACATCAGTTTTCTAACTATTCAGTTTTGGGATTTGGTGGGTGATTTACCTATATGAAATTTTTTATTTGAAGGTTGAACTTGCCCCTTAAAAAAGCATCCTCAATAGTTAGGTGAAATATAAAGGTAATGTAAAAAAAAAAAAAAGATTATATTTATAGGATAATTAATTGTATTTTGTTTTTATTTTAGGATGGAACAATAATGGAAAAGTCTGTATGGGAAAATATTGTTGATGATAGTTTTGAGGTAAGATTTTATTCTATATATGTTATTGGTCTAGGTAAACATTCACAAATTGTTCATCAAGAAGTTGCACCTATGGAATACAGGGCACGCTTTAATCAGATCAGCAACTAAATAGGTGACTGCAATAGGGATTTAAAGCAATAGTTCACTGAAAAAAAGGGAACTATTCCTGTAATGTATTGATTGAAGGAGCCTGAAACGAAGGTGAGTATATTTACCTTACACACGTTCCACCGCTGCGGTGGATCACATGTAAGGTAAATATACTTACCTTCGTTCTGGGCTCCTGCACAATTGATTGAAGAGTGGAAGGTAAGGCATAGGTGATTTTCTCATTACAATGTGAGTGGGGTATACTTAGCTGGAAGTGAACATTTTGTATTACAAAAGTTGGTGTATTGAAAAAGTGTGGATTGGATTGACTTTGACAAAGGCCAAACTGATGGCTAGACGACTGGTTCAGAGCATCTCCAAAAATTCAGCTTTTGTCAGGATGTTTGTGGACTAGACTTACTTTTCCCTATATTATCAGATCCAATAGAAGAGCTACTTCACCTCGAATTGTTGAATGTGTTCTTGCTGGTCCTGATGGAAGGGTGTCACAGTGCATCACTGTTTGTGTATAAGGCTGGATAGCTACAAATCAGCCAGGGAGCTTATACTAACCAGGCCCACCCCCCAAAAGTGGCTACAATAGATACAAGAGCATCAGAATGTGGTGTGATCTGATGAATCCTGTTTTCATTATGTGGATGGCTGTGGGGGTGTTATTTTGTTGTATTGGTTTGTATTGGTAATTTGCATGTCCTCATTAACAAAAAGTACCTGTGTGTCAAGTTTACTTTTTTTCTTGTGGGGAGTTAATAGCTGTTCACCTCTGCCCAATAAGCTATATTAATTTTATTTAGCCTAGTGCTCCAGTAATGGTTTTAAATATTTGGATGTGTGTGTGCTTCACATACCTGGAGAAGACATGGCACCATATGCACTTTTAATAGAAGGCAAACTGATGGGGGCAGTTTTATGCTTTGGGCAATGATTTGCTGGGAACCTGGGCCCTGCCATTCATGTGGATTTTACTTTAACACAAACCATTTACTTAAACAATGCTACCAAGTAAAAAAAATACACACTAGTATAGTACTATAGTATTTGAGGTTGAATAAAGACATACGTCCATACAGTTCAACCCATCTAGCAATATCCTCATTTCCTGCCTAACTGTTGATCCAGAGGAAGGCAAAAAAAAACCACCAAATTTATGAAGGGGGAAAAAATTCCTTCCCGACTCCAAGTGGCAATCAGAAATTTCCCTGGATCAACTCTACTTTATGTATCAATACCAGTAACTTGCAACATTCCTTGTTTGCAGAAACTCATCCAGCTTTTTTTTTAAACTGACCAATGAACCTGCCATAACAACATCCACTGGAAGACAGTTCCATAGCTTTACCGTTCCCACAGTGAAAAACCCTTTCCGAGCTTGAAGCCTAAACCTTTTTTCTTCAAGTCTTAAGGGATGTCCTCATGTCCTTTGACATGTTCTATTGGTGAACAATGCCCCAGATAGTTTATTGTATGGCCCGTTAATGTATTTATACACAGTAATCATATCCCCACGCAAGCGCCTTTTCTCCAGCGTACATAATTGTAACTTTTCCAGTCTCTCTTCATATTCAAGCTCCCCCAATCCCCTTATTAATTTAGTTGCCCTTCTCTGAACCCTTTCCATTTCAAAGATTTCCTTTTTGTACACAGGATTCCAAAATTGCACTGCATATTCCAAATGAGGCCTTACCAATGCTTTGTAAAGAGGGAGAATTACATTTTCCTCCCTTGAATCCATACCTCTCTTTATACAAGACAATACCATGCTGGCTCTGGCTGTTGCCGCCTGGCACTGCTTGCTACCTTTAAGTTTGTTATCCACCAAAACTCCAAGATCCCTTTCCAACAGGGATTCACGTAACACAGAGACATTTATAGTATAAGTAGCACAAGTATTTTTAAGTCCAAAATGCATCACCTTACATTTATCAACATTGAATTTCATCTGCCACTTAGCAGCCCAATATGACAATCTATGTAGATCCCCTTGCAACGATTGCACATCCTCTGAAGTTTTTAATGGTCGACAAAGTTTTGTGTCGTCAGCAAACACAGAAACCTTGCTGACAATACCCACTTCCAAATCATTAATAAATAGATTAAATAGAAGAACAGAACCCTGTGGCACCCCACTTAGCACTTTAGTCCATAATGATGAAGCCCCATTAACAACTACTCTCTGCATCCTATTCATTAACCAATTTTCTATCCATGTACAAATGTGACTCCCCAGACCAACAGACCTTAGCTTATACATTAGTCGCCTATGGGGGACTGTATCAAAAGCCTTTGCAAAATCCAAGTAAACTACATCTAGTAGTTACTAGATTTTGTGGTTACTACTTATAATGTCAGTCCTTGAAACATACTTTAGAACACGTTCCCTTATTAAACTTTCCAGGATCTTCCCCACCACTGAAGTTAAACTTACAGGCCTGTAATTACCCAGCTGTGAACGACTACCCTTTTTGAATATTGGAATAACATCAGCCTTTTTCCAATCCAGAGGCACACCACTGGACATGAGGGAATCAGCAAAAATAAGAAACCATGGCCTAGATAAAACTGAACTTAGCTCCTTAAGTACCCGAGGATGTATTTTTTCCGGTCCAGGAGATTTATTAATATTAAACCCCTTGATGGAGGGGGTATTCCTTGGTGGCAGCAAAATGTAACCCCTACACTTCACTAATGGTTTGAGGGACACAAGTTTGCGGATGACTTTGGAGTCAAAGGTCAACTAAAGCCTCGGAACAGCACTAAAACACTTGACCTAAAAGCAGTAACGCGTCTCACCTCTCAATTTACCTGGTTACTATTTTTTTTTTTTTTTCAGCTTTGGTCACTGATCATCATATTTTTCAAACTTGCCCAATCTATTGCAGGAAACTATTATTGCCAGTCACTACTATTAATAAGTCTAGCCAATCGTCTTACAGCCCAGTTTAGGCAAGGTATCATGTGAATGAAGTCAGAACACTTGACCAGACAGTACACATAAACACGGTTATCTTATCCTTTTCTTCATGGGCAATGGCGGCTCCAGCTCTAGAGTTTTGGGGGGTACAAAGATGGTCACAAAGACTAATAAACGGGGCACGTAAAAAAAAATCAATAATAATGTCAGTAAAATACAAAGTGTATGGAATAGCTATTACCCTACAGGTAAACTGAGTATGTATTTAGCTAAGAATTTGAAGTTTAAAGAATTAAACTACAAGATTACTTAAAGGCTATGTCCACCCTGAAAATTTTTTTTTTATATATGGTCCCCCCTGGGCTCCCAGCCCCAACCGCTATAATTGTTTTTTTAGAAAGCCCCCCAAACTCTACTTACCTCCCCTCGATCCTCCGCCGCGCTCCCGGCCCTCTGCTTGCAAGGAAATGCAAGCAGAGGGGCGGGACCGGCAGCCGCGTCTGTGATTGGCTGAGCGGCAGCCAATCACAGACGCGGCTGCCGGCAGCTCACTTCGCCGAGGAAAGAGGAGAGGTAGGTAAGAGTTGGGGAGCTTTCTAAAAAAAAAAAAAATGCGGTTGGGGCTGGGAGACATGGGGGAAATGATTACTTAAGGGGTTTTATGCTAGGGGGAGGGATAGTAGAACGGGAGGGAGAGGGAGGGGGAGGGAGGGGGGAGAAGGGCTGCAGTACGCATGGCAAAAATCTACCTGAGGCCAGCTAGCAGGCAGTGTCCTATATGGACTCTGCTAGCCTCCTGGTAGTCATTTTTTGGGACTTTGGGGGGGGACTACAGGAGAACCCTATGGAGCTGGGATGTGAGGTAAGGATTAAACTACACTACATGGTGGGGCCAGTAGTTGGGGGGATTATAGTTTTGGGGGTGGACATGCCCTTTAAAGAGCATTGCCTGACTATATACAGTAAAAACCTTTTAAAGAAGCATAACATACCATTCTTGCCCCAGCTTGAGCCAATAGAGCAGTAGATGAGTTTGAACTGTGTCTGACTGTAAGCAGGGGTGATCCTAGACTTTTTGTCACATGGAACAAATATTTAAAACCACGCTAGTATCTTCCTGTACCAAAAAAAGTACAAGCAAGTGGCACTTTAACGGTAGGTCGTGGCTGCCCTCTATGCTTCTCCTTCATGTGCATCTGTGTGTTGCCACTGTTTATTTCCATCTTGGGTGCAGGGCAATCAAAAGCATACTTCCAAACGTTTTGAAATGCAAAAGAGGGACAAATGGGAGAGAGTGTTTTTTGACCACACCCACTTTATTTAGATTACATCAATTAAGACATCTATTCGCATTTCACATTGTTGCCTACAAATTTTTTGTGTATGTTGTGTTTAACATAACAGTAACAAACTAATAAACTGAAAGGCTTACAACTTTGGCTAATGAAGTCGAGGGCTGATTCACACTGCATAATGAACTCGAGGGCTGATTCACACTGGCTAATAAACTGGAGGGCTGACTAACACCGGCTAATAAACTGGAAGGGCTGATTCACACTGGCTAATAAACTGGAGCGCTGATTCACACTGGCTAATGAACTGGAGCGCTGATTCACACTGGCTAATGAACTGGAGGGCTGATTCACACTGGCTAATGAAACTGGGAAGGCTGATTCACACTGGCTATGAACTGGAAGGGCTGATCACACTGGCTAATGAACTGGAAGGGCTAATTCACACTGGCTAATGAACTGGAAGGGCTGATTCACACTGGCTAATGAACTGGAAGGGCTGATTCACACTGGCTAATGAACTGGAAGGGCTGATTCACACTGGCTAATGAACTGGAAGGGCTGATTCACACTGGCTAATGAACTGGAAGGGCTGATTCACACTGGCTAATGAACTGGAAGGGCTGATTCACACTGGCTAATGAACTGGAAGGTGATTCACACTGGCTAATAAACTGGCTGGAAGGGCTGATTCACACTGGCTAATGAACTGGAAGGGCTGATTCACACTGGCTAATGAACTGGAAGGGCTGATTCACACTGGCTAATGAACTGGAAGGGCTGATTCACACTGGCTAATGAACTGGAAGGGCTGATTCACACTGGCTAATGAACTGGAGGGCTGATTCACACTGAATGAACTGGAAGGCTGATTCACACTGGCTAATGAACTGGAAGGGCTGATTCACACTGGCTAATGAACTGGAAGGGCTGATTCACACCTGGCTAATGAACTGAGGGGAGGGCTGATTCACACTGGCTAATGAACTGGAGGGCTGATTCACACTGGCTAATGAACTGGAAGGGCTGATTCACACTGGCTAATGAACAGGGTGCTGTTTACACTGGTTAATGAAATGGAGTGCTTATTTATTATCTCTGAGACCCCATACATTGCTTTGCTCGGGACTTCCTACTGAAAATCTACACTTAAGACTCTGCTGTAACAGGATCTTGGAGAAAAGACAAGGACTGGCAGCTCCCAACACCTCCTCCACATACATTTTCCAAGACAGCACATAATTAAATGTCAGCGTCTCCCAACCTTTACTCAGGTGTAACTAGAAATCCTTGGGTCCCCCGACATGACCCTTTTGGCTATAGAGAATGAGAGATTGATGATAGACAGACAACAATATTAGAGAGGTACTGTCACTGACACTAATAACATGGTTGGCACAGACACTGGTCATATGCTTGGCAAATGGCACGAATAACAGTGGCACAGACACTAGTAATGCTTTCCACACTGGCACTAATAACACTGGCACAGACACTAGTAATATGCTTTCCACACTGGCACAGACACTAGTAATATGCTTTTCACACTGGCACTAATAACAGTGGCACAGACACTAGTAATATTCTTGCCACACTGGCACTAATAACAGTGGAACACACTAGTAATATGCTTGGCACTAACATGGTGGCACAGACTGGTAATATGCATGGCACTAACGTGGCACAGACTGGTAATATGCATGGCACATGCTACTGATAATAGTGACACTGGTAATATGCTTGGCAAATGGCACTAATAACACTGTGGCACAGACACTTCCTAGGCTCCTTCCTTGGCTCCTTAGAACGGCACACGCCGTAATTTTGTGCTGGCAAGCACCGTGACATGCCCACGCATTTCTAAAAGTCATCGGCCTGAATTTTTATTTGGAGACCGGCCTACCGGACCAGTCTACCCCTGCTTAAGAGTCCTGCCCAAAAATATCCAACAATATCAAATGTAACCGGGCATACTGGGCCAGCAGAATACACCTATCGGTGGGTGCAAGTCCTGGTAAGAGATATAAATAATACAGAATAAAGAATAGAAATAATAAGAATAAGGCAAAGTGCAAAATAAAAAATAGAGAGAGAAAACAAGACAAAAGTGGAAAGAAAGAGAAAAGAACCAGGTTTAAACAAGGGGACCGAGTTTTTAAGGTTAAAAAAATACCTTAAAAACCTAGGCTCGGTTTATACTCGAGTCACTGGGGAAATCTGCCTGAAAAAAAAACTGTGTACCTTACTTTTGATGACCGGGAGCTGTGAGTCCGGGAGCTGTGTGTCCGGGAGCTGAGAGACCAGGAGCTGTGAGCCCGGGAGCTGTGAGAGCGGCAGCTGAAGAGGCAGGGCTGTAAGAGGCAGACCGGGAGCTGTTAGAGGCAGAGCGCGTGGGACGTGCGTAACTTACGTGCCCGCGCGCTCTGCTGACGTCATCAGCCTGGACCCTTTCAGTACCGGACCCTTCCGAATGGTATGATGGAGGAGACTGCAGAAATGCCTACCAGAGAACCGGTTCCTTCTACCAGCACTCAGCCCAATAGTAAGGGTGTCAATTTAATTATGCATGGGGTGGGTGGGGTAGGGGGTGGGTGGGCTGTGGGGGTGGGGGGAGCTCACTGCACATAGGTATAGAGTACAATTTAAAAAGTTTGCCACAGGTGCCAAAATGTCTAGCAGCACCCCTACCAAAACAGCTATAGCGGTACTTAAGGTAACTGTCTCTCCAGTGCTCCAAAATGAAGAAATTCACATTTTATTATGTTTATGACCGTATGCTTGTTGTTATTTATACTGTAGCTGTTTTACTTATTATAAGTCAATTTAAAGGGCAACTAAAGCCTCAGAACAATCTTGAATCAGAAGGCAGAATACCTTGATATAAAAGCAGTACGGTAATCAGTGCCTCGTTTGTAATTTTAATGCGGTTGCTGGGAATTTTTTCTTACTGGTTCTTCTGTGTTTTTTTAATCTGTTAGAAACGGTTGGTCGTGTAAAAAAATTGCGCAGATCATACGACGCTGGCTTTAAACTAAGAGTTGTGTCAAGAGCAGAAGAAAGCAATAATTCTGTTGCAGGCCGGGAATTTGGCGTTAATGAAAGACAGGTGCGAGACTGGCGAAAAATTAAGTCAGAATTGGAGAAGATGCCGAAGTCAAAAAAGGCTTGTCGTGGTTTAACAACCTCACATGGGGCTCTAGAGACTGACTTGCATAAATGGGTTGTGGAATGTCGTCAAAATGGATACTGTGTAACACGCATGGGAATCCGATTACGTGCCCTTCAAATGGCTAAAGACGAGCAATATAAAACAGTGGGTATTGAGAACTTCGTTGCTTCAGCTGGAGGGTGTACCCGATTCATGAATCGGTTTGGACTTTGCTTGCTCCAGAGAACGAAGATATCACAAAAGCTGCCACAGAATCTGGAAGAAAAGGTGATGTCTTTCCATCAATTCATTATAAAACAAAGAAAGCTTTATAATTATGACCTCGGAAGTATCGGGAATATGGATGAGACTGCAATGACTTTTGATCTTCCAAGCAAAAGGACCGTGGCATCCTTGGGAGAAAAAACAGTTTTCCTTAGAACAACCGGGAATGAAAAAAATCATTTCACAGTGGTTCTGGCATGTTTGGCCAATGGAGTCAAGCTGCGGCCTGTTATTATATTTAAAAGGAAGACCTTGCCTAAAAATGCCAAATTCCCCCCACGAATCACTATCCGTCCACATGCTAAAGGCTGGATGGATGAACAAGGAAAAAAAAAAATGGCTAGAGGTCAAGCCAAATTGACGAAAGGTGGAAATCTTATGAAGCCTGACATAGAAATAGTAGCAAAGTGGGTACGAGATGCATGGGAGGACATTCCAGAAGACATCATCAAGCGTGCTTTTCTGAAATGCCATGCCATGGATGGTAGCGAAGACAATGTTTTGTTTCAGCACAGCAGCGGTGATGAAGATGATGTAAATATTGATGATGGTGATGATGATAATGTCTATGCAGATGACATTACACCAGCTGAATTTGAGGCACTATTTGGAGAAACCGATGATGAGGAATACGATTTTGAAGGATTTTAATTTGTTTTATGTTCCAGTATATTGCTGTTCAAGCCATTGAACTTTGGGTCCCCCAGTTAAAATATTTACGGTACCATTACCGTACTAGTTTACCATACCATTGTTATGGTATGTACCGGTTATGCTCCGGTAGATGTTCTTACATACGGTAGTTTTGTGACTTTACATTATGCTGCTAAGTGCATATCCTTCTGAAGTGAAGTGACTACTGAATAAGTTGTTTTTATTTCAAATAAATACTTTAATAGACCTCCTATTTATTCATGTTCATTTTCTAATAATTTTTACTAATTAAAGGTTTGCTTTAGTGTTCATATTTTCTACCCTCGGTTTATACTCGAGTCAATCATTTTTGCTAGTTTGTTTAGGTAGAAATGGGTACCTCTGTTTGTACTTGAGTCGGTTTATACTCGAGTATATACGGTAAGAATAGTACAAAACGACACCTTTATTAGACATCAGAATACCGACATATAAATAAAATAAAATCACGGCGCAGTGAACTCCCTAAAAAATAGCATATAACATGTAGCCTGGCCAATTCTAACTGTGGCTAAAAAGATATGAGCCACAAAAGTGAAGTAAGGTAGAAATCCAATGGTCCTCACATATTATGTCCTCACATATAAGCAAAAGTACGGCAGGTCATGGCAGTAAGATGTAGTTAGTGCATGAAAATTAGTAAGCTTAGCCTTTAGAAATCAGTTCCAAAACTCGCGTAACACAGGTATGCCAAGCAAATAAGACAGGCACTGGCGGCAGAGTTAAAGGCAGTGAATAAGGTTATTAGTCATATAGCATACAAAAAATTGGATGGATCTCACCCAAAGAAGATAGATTGCCCCAGCGGGCACAGTCCGTATCGCCAAATCCGGCCCGCTTCTTAGCGAGCATGCGAAACCAAAATCAAAAGGATTCCTACCTATAAAGCCAGGTTGGGACGTTTCAAGGCAGAACACGCCTCTTCTTCTGGGTCACATGATGTCCAGTCGGCAATCTGGGATTAAGTACTCTGTTGGTGCATCTCAATATCAGTACAGACGGAAACACATGGTCTTTTGCAGTTCCTTCCTAGAACATTCAAACAGTTGAGCCCAGATACTCTTTTTATATAAGGATACCTATTTGAATACATGTTGTATGTTTAGATACAATTATTAAAGCTCAAATCTTACAAAAATAAAAAACAATAGATGTGCACATACAATTATATACATAAATATAAAGGGCTGTCATGGCATTCAAAAGAGCTAAAGTTGACATATGGTTAAAGGAACATATTAAACTGTAGATCCTCATTCATCCCTAAAGGGGATTTACTTCTCATTAAATAGATCCATCTAGATTCTTTCTGAAGGATCTTTTTATTCCAATCACCACCTCGTAGTGGTGGTAACACCCTTTCAATCCCCCACACTGTTAAATCCATGGGGTTTGAAGCATGTTTTTCAGCAAAGTGTCGTGCAACTCTCTCTTCCTTTTTGATTTTATGTCGCGTACATGTTCAAGAATTTTCAATGGTGGATTTCTTAGCCATGAAGGGGCAAGCCTTACACATGCCACATTTGTGGCTACCTTTTACACTTGCTTTATCTAGCCATGTATTATTTTTTGGTGTTTTAAAATGACTTGACACTAAGGTTTGGCCAATTGTGGGAGCTCTACGGGGAATTATCCTAGGAATTTCTGCCAAATGATCACGAATAGATTCATCAGACCGCAGAATAAACCAATACTTTTTAAAGAGCTGGTTCACCCAACACCCAATCCCAATCGTTGTAAAACTCGGTTATTAAATTCACCGTGGGTTGGGTGTTCTTATTGATCTTACCGTATATACTCGAGTATAAGCCGAGGTTTTTAGGTCTAAAAATTGACCTAAAAACCTTGCCTCGGCTTATACTCGAGTCAAGAGAAAACTTACCTTAATTCCAGATGCAGCTGCGAGTCAGGAAGGAAACGGATAAACAGTTCAGAGGCCGCTTATTCAAATTTCTCCATTGATGTACAGTTACGTCTAGCTCTTAAATATTGGCCAACTGGAATGCCTTTAAGAAGTGGCGTTGGGTGCATACTTTGGGCTCGAAGGAGACAATTTCCTGCAGCCTCCTTCCGATATAATTTAGTATGTAATTTCCCTCCTACCTTCATGATATTTAAATCCAGAAAGGGAATACAGTGAAGATCAACCTGATAGGTAAAATGTAAATTCCAGTCATTTTTGTTTAACATTTTAACAAACTGGTGTAGCTCTTCAGTAGAAGCATCCCACAATAAAAGTACATCATCTATATCAATAGAACTGGTGTAGATACTCAAGAGTTAATTGTCCTTTTCGGCTTCAAGTCTACTCCGCTCCATCTTAAGTGGCAAAATAGAGCTTATGGAGACAAAATGTAGACGAGCCACAAGCAGCAAGTGTGAGCTTACAAAATAGTGCAAGGGGCCTTCCTTTATAGAGGTAAGGTCCCTCCCTCCATTAACATATCAATAGTGGCAATAGCAATTAAGGTGATCAAACACAGTTGATGGATTCACAAACATCAAAATTACATCAAAACACTTCAACAGGGAAGCAAACCTGTGACGATATAAAAGTGTCTAAACAAAGTATAAAATTCTGGCAGTTACTATACTTTACGTTTTATAATCATACATGTGATATCCATTTACTTTATTATAAAAGAAAGACAATCTTTCTAAAGTGCGTGTCTGAGTGCTAGTGATAAAAGTGTTAAACAGTGTTAAAAATTCCCAGTGGGCTGTTAAAAAGTCAATAAGATAGTGAATAAAATTATCGTTTCTCAGGAGCATATTGCTCCATGGAACTGCACAATCTGTGCCTACCAAAAAAAACAGATAAAGAAACATTGTTTCCATAAACACTATGCTTAATACTCTATGAAGAGCCCTATCTAAGCTAATATAAATTATCTAAGGATAGACGTCAGAATTGTACATGAACGGAGTTTGGTGCCCCCGGCTGCCCCGGGACTGCCTCTTAAGGGTGAGTGACTCTTTTCTCTTCTCTTCCTCTTCAACTTTTTCTATTTTACTATGTTATAAATGCTTAAGGTCAGATAAATTTTTTTTTTTATGAACGGGTTTTTTTTTTTTTTAGCACAATGTTGGCTAAATATAATTAGTAATAGTTTGTTGTAGAAATTCAGATTGCGACACAAAAACACTGGATACGAAGGGTAATATTCTGCAATATCAATAGAACTGGTGTAGATACTCACAGAGTTAATTGTCCTTTTCGGCTTCAAGTCTACTCCACTCCGTCTTAAGTGGCAAAGTACAGCTTATGGAGACAAAATGTAGACGAGCCACAAGCAGCAAGTGTGAACTGCAACAATCTTTAATGTTTACAAAGCGACATGTTTTGGAGCCACATGCTCCTTTATCAAGCTTACAAAATAGTGTAAGGGGCCTTCCTTTATAGAGGTAAGGTCCCACCCTCCTTTAACATATCAATAGTGGCAATAGCAATTAAGGTGATTAAACAGTTGATGAATTCACAAACATCAAAATTACATCAAAACACAGCAGGGAAGCAAACCTGTGACAATATAAAAGTGTCTAAACAAAGTATAAAATTCTGGCAGTTGCTATACTTTACGTTTTAAAATCATACATGTGATATCCATTTACTTTATTATAAAAGAAAGACAATCTTTCTAAATTGCGTGTCTGAGTGCTAGTGATAAAAGTGTTAAACGGTGTTAAAAATTCCCAGTGGGCTGTTAAAAAATCAATAAGATAGTGAATAAAATTATCGTTTCTCAAGAGCATATTTCTCCATGGAACTGCACAATCTGTGCCTACCAAAAAAAACCAGATAAAGAAACATTGTTTCCATAAACACTATGCTTAATACTCTATTTGTTTCTTTTCATGTGTAATATATTTACATTGATCCATTTGGTCATATATTTAGATGCTCCTGTTCCACTTAAGTTTGCTCTTTACTTAACTAGTTTTGTAATACTCTTTAGCCATTATGTTACACATGCTGTTCTACATGTATGTTGTACATCTATTAAGCAGCAGACAATATAACAAATAATAAAAAAAGGAATTTTATAACAAAGCTAGGTCACACTAATTGTGTATACAAAGTCTGCTACTGAGTTCAACTTGGTGCTCATGCATCCGATTATTTGAAGGAATCTTACTACGATCCATTGGATTTCCCTTGTTTTCGTCCATTATTTACTGGATCCAGTTACGGGATCACAATCTGTTGGCAAATGGAATGTTTAATTACTCCTTTAGAAAGGGTTTAATCGACCATGAATCATTAAGCCCATTTGGTGTAAGTGTATCTAATCTTTTATCCAGATCGCTAATAGCAAGTTTTTCATATTACCTCCTCGTTTTGGTTTCCTAACTGTGTCCAATACACACCAATTTATTTGGGACACTTAAAGTTTTTGCTCATGGAAATGTCTGGAGACAGATGTATCATGTCTCCCTTGTGGTACATAATTCCTAATATTCTTATGTTCCTGTATACGCACCTTTATGCTTCGACTAAAGGTCCTACATAGCCCTTACCACAAGGGAATTTGATCAGATAAATTACGTTTGCTGTTATACAGGTTGCAAATATCTTTATTCCAATCTTATGTCCTTTTGTGGGGTGGCATATATATTCACCCCGCAAAATGGAATTACAGCAATTGCATGACATGCATGAATATGTACCTTTGTGTCTAACAGTATTTGTGATGTTCTTTTGTAGTACAATGTCTGAAGGACATAAAATGTCCTTAATACATTTGCCTCTTTTATAGCTGAAGATGGGTAGTGTAGAAAAGACTCTTCCATACTGGGGATCTTGCTGAAGTATACCCCAGTATTTTCTGATGACTTTTTCAATATATTTACTTTCGTCTGTATATTGTGTCACGAGTACTGGTCTCTCTAGTTTTTTAGCCCGATCCCCCGTCACAAACAGATCATTTCTTTTAATGAGATTCACTTGATCTCTGGCTTTTTGTATTACTCTGGGGTTATATCCCCTTTCAATAAATCTTGTAGTCAATTTACTTGCTGCTTCCACTTATCCCAGTTCAGTCGAGCATTTCCGTTTAGCTCTCATGAACTGGCTGCGTGGAATGCTGGAAAACACTCTGGGATTGTGATAACTATTGGCATGTAGCAGATTATTTTGATCTGTTTCCTTTCGGTACAGTGTAGTGCGTTTGTTATATTTATCTACAAACAATTTTACATCAAGGAAGTTTATTTCTGTTTTTGAGTAAACATATGTGAATTTTATGGACTTGTGATGTTGATTAGCTCGTAACATCATCTCTCTTAGGCTCTCTTCTGGTCCTGTCCATAATATCAATATGTCATTTACAAACCGAAAATATGCCAATATATATGGTTTGTATTTTTCAATCAGAAAAATCTCAGCTTCTAGTCTGGCGACAAATAGGTTGGCAAGCGATGGAGCTACCGAAGCACCCATTGACGTGCCTTGGCACTGCCAAAAGGACTGGTCGCCAAATTTTTCTGCAATACAAAACCAAGACAATCAAGTAAGAAGTATACTTTGGCAGTAGGTAAATTCTCTGTCAACAATAATTCTTCTATACACTCCAATCCCTCATCTTGGGGGATTGAGGTGTAAAGGGATTCAATATCGATCCCAACTAGAAGTATCCCATCTGGTACATTTAACAATTTTTGTAATTTTAGTAGAAAATCGTTAGTATCCTTCAACACGTTTTTAACTGTAAAGCAATAGGTTGTAGGATCTGATCTACGAATTGGGATAATGGCTCTAAGACTGAGCCAATACCCGATACTATCGGTCTCCCTGGTGGTTTTGTTAACCGTTTATGGATTTTTGGGAGTACATATATTATTGGGGTCCTTGGAAACTCAGTGGTTAAGAAATACATCATCTATATAGCGTCCCCAGAATGTAATCTTATTCAGGGCTGCAGTAAATAAGATCATCTGAAAATACATAGTTCTCCCATGCTCCCAGGTAGAGGCACGCATATGTAGGGGCACAAGCAGTGCCCATTACTGTGCCTCTGACCTGGTGGTAGAACCAGGTCAGAGGCACAGCAGAACTCAAATGTGAAAAAATTATTGGTAAGTTCAATTTCCAACATTTTTAATATCAAAGAGGAGTGTTTCTCATATTTAGAGCTTCGTGTGTTAAGATACCTTGCAATCACCTCTATGCCTTTCGAATGGGGAATAGAGGGATACAGAGCTTCGAGGTCAAGGCCCACCAGTTAAGTACTCTCTTTAACCTGAATCGAGTCTATACGTTTTATGACGTCGAGGGTATCTTTCAAATAGGATGGTACTGTACCTAAAAAGGGACGTAAAGCATGATCAACAAATTTTGATATGCTTTGAGTAGGGCTCCCAACCCCGAAATAATAAACCAGGGCGGACTGGTGGTCTTGTGGAATTTTTATGTAATATGGGTAGCCAATAAAGGCAAGGTAATACCGGATTCTCATTAAATATGGAGCGAAAGTCTGATTTATTAATGATACCGTCATTCATTGCTTCCAAAAGGCAAGACTTTACCTTTAAGTTAACCTCCATAAGGGGGTTAGACTTAATTCTGGTGTATTGAGAGGTATCACCTAGTTGTCTAAGAGCTTCTGTGATATAGTATGCTCTGTCCATAACTACAATCTTACCGCCCTTGTCTGCTGGTTTGACAACAATATCTGTGTTACTCTTAATTTCTAGAAGTGCCCGCTTCTCGTCAAAAGTAAGATTAGAAGATGATGATCCCCGACTGAACAATTTCTTGTTCAATCATATTGACAAAAATTCGGACACAGGGAACTGTCGACAAGGGCGGGAAGAAACTGGACTTAGGTTTAAGTCCCAAGTGGTCTATTAGAGGGGATGTTTCAGGTATTACACCTGTTAGATTATCATTACCCAGTTCATCATTGAACATTGTAGGGACATTTACTGATTCCAGATCTTTTAATATGTCCAGAGTCAAATTATCAAAGAAGTCAAAATTAGTCTCGTGGTTGGTCCTATTTGTAAATAGTTTCTTAAGAATTAAGCATCTTGCAAACAGATGTACATCTTTAACAAGCATAAAGGGATCTAGTAGGACAGAAATTAAGTCCTTTATCTAGCAAATTAATATGTCTATCTCCCAAAGTCATTTTTGACAAATTAACAACAGTACTTAGTTTCGTTTGTTCCGCAGATTGTATTTCTGCTTGACTTTGAATTAGCTTGACTATTGAAGAGCTACACCAGTTTGTTAAAATGTTAAACAAAAATGACTAGAATTTATATTTTACCTATCAGGTTGATCTTCACTGTATTCCCTTTCTGGATTTAAATATCATGAAGGTAGGAGGGAAATTACATACTACATTATATCGGAAGGAGGCTGCAGGAAATTGTCTCCTTCGAGCCCAAAGTATGCACCCAACGCCACTTCTTAAAGGCATTCCAGTTGGCCAATATTTGAGAGCTAGACGTAATTGTACATCAATGGAGGAATTTGAAAAAGCAGCCTCTGAACTGTTTATCCATTTCTCAGAAAGAGGCTATCCATCAAATTGGTTTAAAAGGGCCTATAAAAGAGCTAAGTACTGGTGTTTAGAAGTACCGTATATACTAGAGTATAAGCCGAGGTACCCATTTTTGCCTCCAAAATCAGAAAAACAGGATTGACTCGAGTATAAGCCGAGGGTAGAAATTAGGACCATTAACCCTTAGCTCTTTTGAATGCCATGACAGCCCTTTATATTTATGTATATAATTGTATGTGCACATCTATTGTTTTTTATTTTTGTAAGATTTGAGCTTTAATAATTGTATCTAAACATACAACATGTATTCAAATAGGTATCCTTATATAAAAAGAGTATCTGGGCTCAACTGTTTGAATGTTCTAGGAAGGAACTGCAAAAGGAGGCCATGTGTTTCCGTCTGTACTGATATTGAGATGCACCAACAGAGTACTTAATCCCAGATTGCCGACTGGACATCATGTGACCCGGAAGGAAAGGCGTGTTCTGCCTTGAAACGTGCGTTGGTCTTGTAGCTGAACTGGACGCGTGACTCCCAGCCTGACTTTATAGATAGGAATCCATTTGATTTTGGTTTCGCATGCTCGCTAGGAAGCAGGACGGATTTGGCGATACGGACTGTGCCCGCTGGGGCAATCTATCTTCTTGGGTGAGATCCATCCAATTTTTTGTATGCTATATGACTAATAAGCTTATTCACTGCCTTTAACTCTGCCGCCAGTGCCTGTCTTATTTGCTTGGCATACCTGTGTTACGCAAGTTTTGGAACTGATTTCTAGGCTAAGCTTACTAATTTTCATGCACTAACTACATCTGACTGCCATGACCTGCTGTGCTTTTGCTTATATGTGAGGACATACGACCATTGGATTCCTACCTTACTTCTTTTGTGGCTCATATCTTTTTAGCCACAGTTAGAATTGGCCAGGCTACATGTTATATGCTATTTTTTAGGGAGTTCTGCGCCATGATTTTATTTTATTTATATGTCGGTTTTCTGATGTCTAATAAAGGTGTCGTTTTTGTACTATTCTTAATATGCATTTGTTATCAGTGTCTACCGTGGGGGTGTTCTATTTTATTTATGGAGGCGATTTGTCCTCATGATTTTCTATTTTTGGTGCCTTATATGCGACTTGAGTGCCTTGTGGGCTTTGGGCCCCTTGTTTAAACCTGGTTCTTTTCTCTCCCTTTCCACTTTTGTCTTGTTTTCTCTCTCTATTTTTTATTTTGCACTTTGCCTTATTATTATATTATTATTTCTATTCTATTCTTTATTCGGTATTAAGAGTCCTGCCCAGACTGTCAGAAAATGTAAATAACTGAAAATCTAAAATGCTGTACTGCTTCTATTACTCTGACAGCCTGGGTTTGGAGGAAGTAAAAAATAGAACAATGGGGTCTCAGAGACCCAGATGAGCAGATTCCCCTCCCCACACACAATTCATATTAAACGGACACAGATGTCCAAGTCAGTGAGTCTCCCAAACCTACTGACCTTCTATCTATAGATCTTTTATATCAGCAGCCCAGTCCAGTCTCCTGTCAGCCGTGCAGGATCAGATCAATGACTCAACGGTGGAGTGGGAAGTTCCATCCTGTCCAATGAGGTGCCCTTGTTACTCCACTAACTTCCTTCCTGGCAATGTCAGGTCTCAAGTTTTTGTTTTGAGGGGGAAAGAGTTTGTATTAAAAATAGGTTTTTTTTTATCCTTTAATTACTAAATATCTTGTGGAATGTGCAGGGAAAAGTCAGAATGTGAAGGCCCCACCTTGTAGCTTAAAGGACAATTATACTCACCTTTTCCCCGATCCACTGCAGCATAGTACCCAGGGTGAGGACCTAAAATCGCTAAGTCCTCACCCTGAGTACTTTCCCTAACTCCTGCACTACTTACCGCAAATCTGCTCGTCGATCCACACTGTTCCACCTCTCTTCTACTGTCAGTGACAGTCGCGAGGCAGCCAATTGGAAGACAGCCCCTTGCAGAGCGTATCTTCCTATTGGCTGCCTCGCGATCTGTCACTGAAGCAGGAAGAGCGGAGGAATGAGCGATCGGCGAAGCAGATTTGCGGTAAGTAGTGCAGGAGTTAGGGAAAGTACCCAGGGTGAGGACTTAGCGATTTAGGTCCTCACCCTGGGTACTATGCAGCTATGGAGGAAGAGGAGCGAGGGTGAGGTGAGTATAGTTGTCCTTTAAGCGATTGGTTACTGACCGCTTGGTACCAGAAACTACAGTATTAGCTCAGAGGTCTAGTAGAGTCCACCCTGAATGGATCAGGGCTGTTTTGGTGGCAAATTAGGGACACATTGAATATAAAGCTGGTAAGCATGTTATGTCTGATTGGGGATTGGTACATGCTGTGCATACACACATGCAAAGAGGTGGGTGACATAATGTAGATAAAAATAAACACATTGATTTCTATCCAGTCATTTTGGAGCAATTGAATCACAGCAAAAAATGTAAGCACTTTTCTTATTTACTTAAAGGGCATGTCCACCCCTAAAACTAAAATTTAACCCACTACTGGCCCGCACTGTGTACATTTCTTACCTTACAGCTCTGATTCTTATGGTTCTCCTGCAGTGCTTTACAAAGTCCAGGAAACCAAAGAGTAACTGAAAGAGCCCTTTATCCCCCATCTGGATCCCTCCCTTCCTGTCTGCCTTTCCACCTAGCATTAAAAGTTTTTTTCTGTAGTGTAGTTCACCACCCCCAACCTCCATGTCAGACTACTAAATAAAAAGCAGCACAAACATACTTCAAGCCATTTGCTCCCATGGCGCTCTGCATTGCTGGCAGCCATGTCTGTGATTGGCTGCTTCTCAATCCGTTGCCAGGTCGGCCCCTGTTTGCAGCTTGGGCAAACAGAGGCCCGGGAGGAGACGGCAATAGGAGCGATGTATGATTGCTGTTTTTTTAGTAATCTAACTTGGCAGTTGGGGGTGGGCAGGGGTGCCTTACAATATAATAAAACCTTTAACCAACATTTTTTGCAAGAATTATTTTAAATATTCTATTGAAAAAAAATGGCAAATGGAAGTTTTTTCACTATTTTCGAAATTGACCTCCTTAGTGATTTTGTTTAATGCATCGTCTATTGTCTGTTATTTTCTAGGGTATGCTGTCCCCTGACCTAGATACACTGTTTTTGCCTGGTATACTATGCCAAAAATTCCACCTCCTGGTGTGCGGTTTCCAGTGACTGTTCGTCACATTATAACACCAAATGAAGTAAGTTTGTGAGTGGGTTTGTTTTAATGTGGGTCCATATTATAATAAACTGTCTTTATAATACATTTTACAGAACACGTCAGTAATATTTGATCACTTTAGAAACATTTCCGTCAAAATAGTACATTTTTATTTGTGTTAATATTTTAATTATACTGATTGGTTCAGGTTCAAATACAGTCTTGTTTTATTTAAAGGGTATCTCCACTCAAAAACTTAAGTTGGTCCTTTCCTCCCATTCTTCAATAAATCAGATCAGGAGAGAAGGAACAGAACTTAGCCAATCACTCGCTCCCCCAGCGCATTGTCAGACAGGTTCCGACGGACTCTGTATTCAATGCGCATAGACAGTCCGTCGGGACCTTTCGGACTACGTGCTGGGGTAGCGAGCGATTGGGTAAATTCTGTTCCTTATCTCCTGGCTCCTGATTGATTTATTAAAGAACGGGAGGTAAGATACAGTTCCTTTACCTCCTGTACTTCACTTAAAAACTAAAGTTGGTCATTTAGATTTATTGGAGATACCCTTTAAGAAACATTAAATACAAGTAAATAACATAATAATTAAGGTTGAATAAAGATATACGTTCATCAAGTCCAACCTTTTCTCCCTCCCTTTAAATCCTACCTAACTGTTGATCCAGAGGAAGGCAAAAAAAAAAAAAAAAAGCAAAAAATGGGGGGAAATTCCTTCCGGACTCCAAATGGCAATCGGAAAGTATCCCGGATCAACCAGTACTACGTATATGTATTAATACAGTAATTCACAATGTATTTCAGTTTTAGAAACGTATCCAGACCGCTTTTAAAGCTATTCAATGAACTTGCCATTACCACAACTGCTGGAAGACAGTTCCACATTTCACACCGTTCTCCCTGTAAAGAAACCTTTCCTAACCTGAAGATGAAACTTCTTTTCTTCCAATCTTAAAGGATGTCCATTGTCCTCTGATATGACCTACTGAGGAACAATGCACCAGAGAGTTTATTGTATAGCCCATTAATATACTAGTATAAAGTGATTATATCCCCACACAAACCTCGCTCCTCCAATTTAACAGCCCTAACTGTCTAATCTGTCTGCATATTTAAGCCCTTACATTCCCCTTATTATTTAGTTGGCCTTCTCTAAACTGCTTCCATTTCCAAGATGTCCCTTTGTATATGGATTCCAAACCTGCACTGCATATTCCAAATGAGGCCTTACCAGTGCCTTGTAAAGAGGGAGAATAATGTTTTTCTCTCTTGTTATCTACTAGAACCCCCAAATCATTTCCATTAGAGATTCACTTAGCACAGAGTTTATTATGGTGTAGGTAGCACAAGGATTGTTAAACCCCAAATGCATCACCTGCATTTATCAACATTGAATCTCATCTGCCTTCTGCTGTCCATTTGGATAATCTATCTAGGTCTGCTTGCAGCAATTGCACATCATTTGAAGTTTTCAAAGCTCTGCAAAGTTTAGTGTCATAAGATCTATTTCTCATAAATTAATGTTGACTACTGCTATTAAGATCAGTTCTGGAGACAAAATCAGGGATATGATCCTGTAACAAAGTTTCCAGCACCTTCCCTACCATTGATGTTCGGCTTACAGGTCTATAGTTACCAGGATGGGAACCACTACTTTTTTTGAATATTGGTATTACATTACAGACAAAAGTGAGTCTAAAAAAAAAGATAAGAACTGTGGTCCTAGATAAAACTGAACTAAAGCATGGAACACACCATGTAACTTTTTCCACCTGACCAGGTTCTTCTGACCAGTCGGTCAGGAGGAAGGACTGTCGGTCGGGCAATAGTGGCTGCAACCGAGCATGGGGTGTACTAGCCTTAAGCTCTCTTAAGATCCGAGGATATATTTCATATGGTCCTCTGGCTTTATGATATTAACTTTGTCTAATTGTTTCCGCACCATATCCTCTCTTTAGCCAGAGTGAATATTCCTTATTATATGCTTCATATTATTACAGTCCCTGCTATAGGGATTAGGATCTCTATACTGAATACCAATGAAAAAAATTGTTTAGCCCATTTACCATCACAGCCCCGTTATTAATGATCCCACATCTCAGTCCTTTTTACTATTGATATCCTATAAAAATTTTGGGTTTAAACTTGCTTTGTTCTGCTATCCGTATTTCATTTTCTATTTTAGCTAGTTTAATTGCTTTCTTGCACTTCTTGTTACAATGTTTTTGTTTCCTAAAGGTATACATTTAGAAATGTAATTGTTTATACCCCTTTAAGGCAGTCCACTTCTGCTTAATATCCTTACCTGGAACAAGTCTATGAGCAGGAGTGATTCCTTTAACAGCATAAAGTTAGCTTTCCTAAAGTTAAGTTTGTTTACCCAGTGCACTTTTGTTTTTTGCAACCTATATTAAATGACACTATATCATGGTCACTATTCCCTAAATATCCCATTACTTTCATCTCTAAAATGAGCTCAGGATTATTACCATAGATCTCACCAGATCCAACAACGCATTCTGTCTAGTAGGAACGTCTACCATCTGTGAAAGAAAATACTCATAGAAAATGTAAGAACTTGATACCTTTTTTGGTGCTGGCAGTTACCTTACTCCAATCTATGCCAGTGTAATTGGAATCCCCCATAACCAGAATATACCCCATACCAGCAGCCTTCGCCAACTGCATATGGAGATACATATCTACCTCCTCACTGGCATTTGGTGGCTTATACACCAACAATTAATGTACTTACCTTCCTTACCTTACACACAGCTCCACCCATATTGTTTCTGTGTTATCGTTTATACTCCCATCTATCTATCTCATCTTTTAATTCAGGTTCAATTCTTGTTTAACATGCATACATACTCCCTCCTCCTTCTTATTAACTCTGTGTCATATCTAAATAAGGAATATCCTTCAATATTTACTGGCCAGTCTTAAGCCATGTTTCCTCTATACCGATCACGTCATACCTTTCCTTAACCCTTTCACTGCCAGGAGATTTTCATTTTTTTTTGCGTTAACTGCCAGAAGAATTTTCAGGATTTTGCCCTTAATCGCTTTAGACTAATTTACAGTAGGAAACCTGCTGTAAATCAGGAATATTATACATTGTTTTTTCAGCACAAAGTGTACTTTAACATGGTAACAAAATTTTGTAACTTTTCTGGAAATTTTACTGGAATTATGGGTAAAATATGTAAAAAAAAATGAAAAATTTGCAAATTTTCACGGATTTTTTCCCATTTTTACTTATAGTTATCTTAAGGTTACACACAAAAATCTCTGATTTTTTTTACACAAAAAGCTCTGATACTCCCGAGTACAACGATACCAGATATATGTAGGTACCCGACTTTTCCTGTACAGGAGACCCCCCCAACTAAAACACTGCGCCTTCAAGAATATTACACCAAATTAAAATGTATAACCACTTCTGACGGTTAACATAGAATATCTACCAAATTAACTAAAATATCCCCACAAGTGAGATATTTTTAGAAACTACATACCCGCAGGATTTTATGAGTGAGGTTAGTTTCGATCAAAATGCAGATACCCTGACGCAGCTCTTCGTCCAATTGTAAGTTATTTTCTCCCATTTTCCTTTTTTTCCTCAACTGTAAAATCAGAGACAAAATCAAATGCGAATTTCAGCTAAAAACTGTGGAGGAAAGTTCAAACGCATCTCAAATATGAAAGCCTAACCCCTCCGAATAAACAGTATGCCATATTCATGGGTGTACCCAGAGACATGGCTACCAACTAACCCAGAGCGTGACCAGTGCCAAATGTCAGTAGCAGCAAAAAAAAATTTGCCAGTTTTGTATTTGAACAGTCTGCAGTTTTTCCACAAAACGCCCCCCCCCCCAACTCCAAAATACCCCCACAAACTATATATCCTGAAATCTACCACCTTCAGCTATGTAACGCTGTAGTTTGTTTATTCATACCATCAATGGTGTGGGCGCAGTTTCTTCGAAGTTTGCACTTTTACCAGATTTTCCAAAAAAATGAACATCAAACAACATTCAAAAAGGTAGAAATCATGCCAAAACCCCATGGAATGTAAAAAAAAGTTACCAAATATCAATCTCCCAAATGTCCTGAATCAAACGGTATGCCATATGTGTGGTTACACACGCGGACGTGGAAGCGAAAAGCCACAAAGTGAGACAATGCACGATGGCTCAGAAACAGCGAAAATATTTAGCCAATTCCGAATTGGACAGTCTGCAGTTTTTTCCACAAAACACCCCCGTAACTTAGCAATAACCCCTACAAACTATATATTTCTGAAATCTACACACCTTCAGCTATGTAACGCTGTAGTTTGTTTATTCATACCATCAATGGTTGTCGCGCAGTTCTTCGTAGAAGTTTCATTTGTCTGAAAAAATGAACAAAAAACAACTTCAAAAGGTTGAAATCATGTCAAAACCTGATGGAATGTAAAAAAAAGTTACTAAATATCAATCTCCCAAATGTCCTGAATCAAACGGTAATGCCATATGTGTGGTTACACACGCGGACGTGGAAGCGAATGGCCATGAAGTGAGACAATGCACAATGACTCAGAAACAGCAAAAATTTTCAGCCAATCTGAATTTGAACAGTCTGCAGTTTTTTCCCCCAAAACAACCCCCCACAAACCATATATTTCTCGAATCTGCACACCTTTATCTACGTAATTCTGTAGTTTGTTCATTCGTACCATCAATGGTGTGGGCGCAGTTCTTCGTAGAAGTTCATAGTTTTCAGATTTTCTAAAAAATTTGAAAAAAAAACACTCTCAAAAGGAAGAAAGCATGCCAAAATCCCAAGTAATGTAAAAAAAAGTTACCAAATATCAATCTTCCAAATGTCCTGAATCAAATGGTATGCCCTATGTTTGGTTACACACGCAGACGTGGAATCAACTAGCCACAAAGTGAGCCAATGAACAGTGCCCCAATTACAGCAACTTTCAGATTTGTCAGACTAAACACCCCTCTATATTAGAAATACCCCCCAAAACTATATATTCTTGGACTCTACACACCTTCAGCTACACAATGGTTTGATTCTTTTATGCATACCACCAATGGTGTGGGCGCAGCTTCGTGTACAATTTTGCTTCTTACAAGATTTTCAGGAAAAATGTATAAAAACACAATTCAAGCTTAAAAATCATGGCAAATTTCCATGTCATGTAAAAAAAACTTGTCAATTATCAATCTTCCAAATGCCCTGAATCAAACGGTATGCCTATGCGTGGATGCACACAGGGACGTGGCCACCAACTAATGGGACACATGCACAAATGAAATTACAAGAAAAATCTCTCTGTAATTTGAACAGCCTACCCTAATTCAAGGAACCCGCCCGAAACTTGGAAATTTCCCCCACAAACTATACATTTTTGGAATCTACACACCTTCAGCTATGTTACGGTACCATGCTTTCATACATACATGAAGAATTCCAGACCCAGTGATCCAAAGAACTGTGTTTTAGGAGGTTTTGTGAAAATAAAATAAGATGATTCAAGGGTTGAAATCCTACCTAAACCCAGGAAACAGCCCTAAACTTGGAAATACCCCCCACAAACTATATATTTTTGGAATTTATGCACCTTCAGCTACATTACGGTACCATGCTTTCATACATACATGAAGAATTCCAGACCCAGTCATCCAAAGAACTCCCTGTTTTTTGCAGGTTTTGTGAAAAATAAAATAAGATGATTCAAAGGTTGAAATCCTACCTAAACCCACTTGACAAGCAAAAAACCCACTAAATAGCAATTTCCCACATATCCTGCATCAAACGGTATGCTATATGTGTGGGTGCACACAGAGACGTGGCCACCAACTAGCTCAAATGGGACGCATGCAAAAGTGTAATTACAAGAACAAAATCAAAGTGCTCTGTATTTCAAACAGCCCCAAACTTGGAAATGCCCCCCAGAAATAAAGCCCCCCACTAAATATCAATCTCCCACATGTCCTGAATCAAACGGTTATGCCATATGCGTGGATGCACACAGACGTGGCCACCACTAGCTCAAATGGGACGCATGCACAAATGCAATTACAAGAAAAAATCAAAGTGCTCTGTAATTTGAACAGCTTACCCTACTTCTAAGGCAACAGCCCCGAAACTTGGAAATTCCCCCCACAAACTATATATTTTGGAATCTACACGCCTTCAGCTACGTTACGGTACCATGCTTTCCATACAATACAAAGAACTCTGTGTTTTTAGGAGGTTTTGTGAAAAATAAAATAAGATGATTCAAGGGTTGAAATCCTACCTAAACCCACTTGACAAGCAAAAACCCACTAAATAGCAATCTCCCACATATCCTGCATCAAATGGTATGCCATTTGCATGGGTGCAAATAGAGACAAGGCCACCAACTAGCTCAAATGGGACGAATCTAGAAGTGCAGTTACAAGAAAAAACACCCAACCCACCTCACACACACATACTCTCCCCCTTTTAGTGGTATTTTAGTGAAAACTGGTTAGTATGGAGAGTCACACACGTTTTTACACACTTTACTGATCCTAAAAATTTAGTCTGGTCTTTTTTTGGTACCTCTGCAAAATTTCCTTATAAAATAGGCTTAGTTTCCCGTGAAATCATACAAATAAGTATCTGCGTTTACTTTACCGATATAACCGGGGACATTGGGAAGCTTGGAGAAGACAAAGTTTTTGCTAATTTATAGTTTTAGGTAAAAAAAAAAAAAAAAAAAAAGGGTGTGTGTATCACTTTAAGATTTTTTTATGTGCATTTCCCCCCTTTTTTTTGATATTCCCAAAGATTATCATCAAATCATCTTTGGGAATGATAACGAACTTGGAATGCGGGCATAAATGTTTTCCAATTTGAAATCCAATCGGAAAAATCACTTTCCCGAAATCATTTTCCAGGAAGTGATTTTTATTCATTGGCAAAGATCAATAATTTGGTGATCAGAAGTGATCACCAAATTTTGATCTCTGTCCCCATTTTTTTCCTAAGTCTTCGCTAAGTAGCAAAGACTTAGAAAAAATCCTATTTTGAATGGAACTTTGAGTTCCATTCACAAAATGTATAGTAAAAGCTGTCAGCATGACAGCTTGTACTATACTAGGTACTGCAGCATGATCTGGAGATCACGTGCAGTACCTCAACTAGACCACCAGGGGGAGACCAGGGGAAGCCTAAGGGAAGACCCGGTGAAGCAGGAAATCCTGTGATGTCACCGAGGTTTCCCTTATCGCACGGACCTGCTCTTCCTCCTGCTGCCGGCTGCTGCTCTCTGGCTCTGCAAGAAAGGTAAGTTATCTCCCGATCCCCACATCAGTTTTGGACAAAACTTATGGGGGATCGAGGGGGCTAGGGGGGGAGTTGAATTCTGCCCCTGATCTCCCCTAGTGCAGGCAGATTTTTTTTCTTTTAAAGGGGAAAGCACAGATCGTATATTCACGATCTGTGGCAGTTAAAGCATTCTCTGCACAGATCGTGAATATACGATCTGTGGCAGTCAAAGGGTTAAGCTATTAGTTCTAGTTTCCCATTTTTTCCAGCCAGACTTTTGTAAACATACATTTAGAAGATTAACTTTCAATTTACTTCCATACTTGAACGTATATGCCTCTTATCCTCTATCCAAATGTGGGGGAGAAGTGGCGTAGCTACAGACTTACGGGCGTGATGCAAAATTGGGCATGGGCCCCCCAACACCGCAAATCGACCTAGCAAATACAAATCGCCACTGCAAACCAAATAATGATTTCCATAAAAAACATCCAAATTCATCATTAACATTTTTTTTAGGCACTCATTTTATAACAGACAAACATACTTCACCCATACACCTAGCAAAACGATTCAATCAGATTCCAACAGTATTTCTAAACGTAGATCCTCAAACCTTCTAAAAAACCAACTGATGCTAGTTAAATGCTTTGTATGTAACCACTGGTAAAATAGTTGGCACAAAGACTGGTTTAAATGCTTGTCATTCTGACACTGATAAACTGGTTGGCAAACTGGCACTGCACACAGCCAGACACTGGTTAAATGCTTGGCACACAGACAATGGTAAAAAATGCTTTGTACACATACCACTGGTAAAACAGTTGGTTTTGGAACCTTAGCACAAATGGGGGGGCCCCTTCTTGGCCAAGGACCCTGGTGCAGTCGCATCCCCTCACCCCTGGTAGCTGCACCCTAGCCTAAAACATTCTGTGCCATCATCATTAAGGTGCAGTCCATCTCTACTAAAGTGCCTGTAGCCAACAGAAAAGTCAGCCAGTCAGAAAAGTCAGTTCTCTAAATACCCAAACACCATCTCCTTACAACAACCCCTTAGCCACGCATTTATTACTTTAAGCTTAGTGTTTATGAAAACTTTACCCTTTAGGTCCTTACATTTAACTTAACCCCTAACTCTTGGAAATAATTTTCAAGGACCTCTCCTAATCTAACTTTGTCATTGGCACCAAACGTAAACCAAGCCTCGGGTCACTCCCAGCCCCACCCAATATCTGTCTACACCATCCACCTAATGTCGAACCCTAGCACCAGGCAGGTAACACACTGTTCGCCATGCAGGGTCTTGGTGGCAGATTACCCATCTACCGTTTCTAATAATGAAGTCTCCTACAACTACCACCTGCCTACCCTTCCTAGCCGCCATTTCTCCCTCCTTTGTATTAGAGATGTGGTCAACTGGGTGCTTAAGGGAATGGCCTGTTCCATACATGCTACTTCTGAGCCATTATCCTCCACATCTTCACCTAAGGCTGGGTACACACCAGCAGATATTTTCGGCCGACCGATTCATGGCACTTTCGGTCAGTTGGCTGAAAATATTTGCTGGTGTGGGACGGATGGCCGTGACCAAACGAACAAATGATCGACGTGTCTGTAAATTACAATCAATCATGCGGTTCCCTATGGTACCGCACGATCGGTCGTTCGCACTTTCAGCCACGGGCGAATTTGCCACGGCCACCTAACATTTGTCCCAGCCGAGTGCTTGCTCATAGAGAGCGCTCGGTCGAGGCAAATAGTCCCTTCGTGTGCCCAGCCTAACATGGCAATAAGGTATTTGTGATTTCTGTGTTTTAACTGCTTTGAATACAGGTTGTGAATTTTAGTAATTTACGGTGTATGTAGCTTGCTGCAACGTATAGGGGGCGCTTTCGGCCTGAGGTGTCTATGCCCCAGCAATGTATATTGTATTATGTTTAGATAGGCCCCAGTTTGGACCGCACCATGTGCGTAGCTACACCCCATACTAAGTAGTGCACGCTTCACGTTTTTTTATCGATTTAGAAACCTATTGTTGTGTTGCACAAACCTTAAACATTCCTAAAACCATCAGAAGGCTCGACTATACACTGTATATGGCTGTCTTCTGCAATGTTGCTACCTCTTCTTGCCCTGCTGTCAATCATGGGTATGATCACAACTTCACTGCCATTAATTGCCTGGGCTTCCTTGTGCCACACACACTCTTTACTTAGACTCATAAAGATCTGGAGTTTGGGGAAACCAGCCATTATACCCATAATACTGCTGAGTACAATTGATGCTAATTGAGTGTTAGATTTTATATTTATTTGATATAAAATATACACTGTGAACATAAGTATAAATGTACATGTTTAAATCCCAAACCCAAAAAAAAATCAAAGGATTTTTTTTTGTTTTGCATGTTCCTGTTAGGTATACATTCACATGGAAGTAGAGAATGACTTGGATCAGCATTGCGATGATGAAGAAGAAGATTACAGATTTAGCTTCGACATTAATGAAGATAACTTAGAGTCAAAGCTTAAAATAATAAACCTTACACTGACAAATTGTTGGGACTAACTGAATTTAGATCAGGTATTGTATAAATAAGATTGCATGTTCAGGAAGCTATTAGAAGTAAAACTTGCTAAATTCCACTTTATGACCCGTTGTAAAAGAAATAACTGTATATGGTCGCAGAACTTAAATATTCGTATAATACATCAATGGGGATGTGCAGTGGAATATATAATTATAAAAAAACACTACGTAGTTAAGAGGTTTGTATAAGAATATATCCACTGCACCTCCCCATTAAAAAGCCTGTCCCCGTTAACAATAAAGAATTTCAGTAATTTCACATATAAATGTATTATAGGACACAGACCAGAACGTAATTTATCTCGGGAGACCCGGATGTCTTCCTATGAGTCATAGAAATGGAACAAGGCCTTCTTTATCAGAAGGTATCTTGCAGTCACATGCTATATGAATAACATTGCCCAAAAAATCTAAGAAACAAGGAGTAATTTCTCACTCCAAGGTGTCCCAGAGTTGGGGGCAGAGACCATTTTCATGTTCTGATATACAATATCATAGGAAAGACATCCAGGTCTCCCAGGCTGTAGTGAAAAGAGTCACTGCAGATACCGGCAGTTAAACTCAAACTCAATGAAGGGGAAAAGAATGCCGGTGCGGTTGAAGTGATAAATTATGTTCAGGTCTATGCCCTATAATACATTTATGCGTGAAATTAATGAAATTCTTTACTTTTAATGATAACATTAATGTTCTGTTGGGGGGGGCTTAATTTTTAAAATAAATAATGGCCTACAACACCATTTTATTAAGATAATTACCTTATGTATTATGAGTAATAATACACCCATTACAGTGTAATAAAGGTTTATAAAGTCAATTCTTGAGTTCCTGCCCTGTATAAAATCACATGGCCACAGGTCTTTTATATGGTCCTCAGTGACTTTATATCCTTATATAGACTATAATGGGCTTATTATCTTATATATTCCATAGCAAAGGGTACATGAGTATATACTAACTACTTTACTGTGCTATAGAGTAACTAATAGATCACAGAAGACACTAACTAAAGTGGCTCACTATAAATATTCCCGAAAACTTATTTCTTACATAGAAATGCATGGATTAGTTTTGTCGAATTCAAGTAAAATATGGGGTAAATTTTTTTTGAGTTGTCATAAACTCCTTAAAGGGAAAGTTAAGTGGAAAATATCATTATTTTTAAATTTCTTAGTCTGTTATGCATACTAGTTTTGTATAAATTCTTTTCCATTTTGAACAATCGTTAAATATGTACCCCTTGCATTTCCTGCTGTGGACATTAGTGAGCTCCAAATCTTGGAATGTCCCTAACAGTATTTCTATGATTGGTGTTGATAGGTCAAACATGTTTAGATCTCTACAGAGCAACTGAATCAACCCGGTGCTGGGTCAAGGGCAAGACCATAAACGGGTCCTGTAAACAGGAAGTCAGTATTTCAGAAGCATTTACTTATATACAAAATACTGAATGGGCAGGTTAAGGTCATTAGGATGGAAAAAAACTCTTTTCTTTAAAAGTATATGTGTTTGCACTGAACTTCCCCTTAACCTACTTGTGTTTGATTTTGTAGGCATAAACGGGTTCTCACATTCAGGCGTAACTGCAGGGGCTCGCCCCACTGTTTAAAAAATGCTGATCGCAGCAGAGCGGGCTTGTGGCGGGCCCTAATACTGTATATGGTTGTTACATCAGTGCTCATGTTTTTCAGACTACAGCACACAAATTTCAGTTGCAGCTCCACCTGTGCTCTGAGGTGGAGCTGCATTGTATTGTAAGGCTGGGTACACACCAGCCAATATTTTCGTCCGACCGACGGATTCACAGCACTTTCTTCCTCGGCCTGAAAATAACGGCTGGTGTGGGCCGGCCAGCCACTACCGACCTCGTTCGTTCATTTGTTAGATCGGCCGAACGAATGATCAGACGTGTTGGAAAATTACGATCGATCTTGCGGTTCCCTATGGGAACACTCGATTGATCGTTCGCATTTCATTCGCGGCCGACGGACATTTGCCCCGGCCGAGCGATCGCTCTGGACAAATAGTCCCATAGTGTGTATAGAGCCTTAATGTAAATTACACTAGCTAAAACATTTGTACTATTAACATATAGGAATCTCTGGCTCTCAGTGTATTCCAGTTGCAATTGGAGAAGCCCAGAGCAATAATTACAATATTTATCTGAGATCATAGCTCTATTCCAGGGATCTTTTCATAGAAAATTGTATTTAAAAACCCAGTGTACCTTATGAAGTTAACCAGAATTCTTTAACCTATATAAAAAGGTGTATAATTAGAACACTATTTAACTTCCTACTACTATACATAGTCGTTAACCCAAATTACCATCATCTTGGTCATTTTAATGGTTTCAAGAAGTGTTTTATTTTACTACATAACAGCATACCAAAATATTTGTCATATTTCTTACAGAAATACCTTGTCTTGCAACATACATTGATGACAAAATATACAGAGCAAAATTACTTACTGTTTTCAACTTACGATCCTTTGACATTTTTAGTGGAGTTTGTAGATTATGGCTCTACGAAAGCAGTTGAGTCAAATCGGTAAGTAGTCACAAGAGACATTTAGAGGTTTTATACAACAAAAGGATTAAAATTATTGCAAAAGAGCTGGGATAGCGCTTACAGGCACACTAGTGTGGCCTAGCCCTTACTGCCAAAGTGATTAGAGCATTGCGGGAGCACAGTCAGGTAAGCTGCAATTTGTAATTTTTCCTGCAGTGTCTGAGAGATCACATTGGAATTAACCATGAGATGTAGAATTAACCAGAGAGTAGAAGAGTATAAAAAAAAACAGCATTAGCATGTAATGCAAGGGGTATTGGGATAGACTCACCTGCATTTGTGGATCACAAACTGCGATATTAGCGGAGCACAGAAGGGCTTTTTGTCAGCAAGATTAAACAAATACGGATATTATTACAGTTAAAATGGGGAAAATGGCAATGCTTAGAGTATATAGTACGTAAACAAGGAGATTCAATATCCCAAAACTCAAGGTAAATCCAATGTTTACTTCAAATTGTGTTATTATTCGTTCTAAACTTATTTTACAATTCCCAATGTTACGTTTTGCGCTACCTTGTTTTGGGTCTTTAAAAGAGCGCTAACATGAGCGATCTTACCTTTCCGCGATGCAATACTGGACGTAATCGTGTGTACACCAGTGATAAAAAGAAAGAAAAATGTCCGTGATGCCGCTATTAATCTCCAGGGGTATACTTTGTACTATTAAATGTAAAATTTTGTCTAATTCTAGATAATTAATTTGTCCATATGTAAATTTCATTGGTATAATTTTTGAGGTTTAATAAAGACATGCGTCCATCTTATCCAACCTACTCGGCAATACCCACATTTCCTCAGATCCTGACTCCAGGTGGCAATCGGAAAATCTCTGGATCAACTCAATACTAGTAACATGCAAAATTCCATTTTTTTTTTTTACAATCCAATGAACCTGAATTGTACTTTTAACAAATATCAAACATGTCTAGCTTGTTCCAGCTTCCTCCCGAACTGATTCAATATCCTTTGGAAGCCATTAAGGTCGATTATCTGGATTTAAAGCATCTGCAGAAGATTTAGAAAGAGTAGACTTCCCTACAGGCCTGAATGGAGTTTCAAAGCCATGACAACTATGATGGATATCTTCAAGTAAAAAAGCTGTCTGCTTCTGTGCTGTAAGAATAACATAGCCTTTTAAAATATTCTCCTTTTATTTGAAAAAAAAGTAGCAGGCATTGACGAGTTCAAGGAACTTCGAACTTTTCCTTTATTGCATTGATTGAAGACTGGAGGAGAAAGTGCTATGCCTTACCTCCAGTTCTTCAATCAATCCAAGTGGAGCCAGGAACGAGCTTAGAGCAAACTTACCTGTTATGTGATCCGCAGCAGCACTGAAATTCCTGACCACTTCGGGTTCTGTACAGCTATAGCACGCATTATCTACCTCCCATTCTTCTCCCAACGGATTTGGTACGCTATGCACATAGAATACAAAGTCTGTTGGGTCCTGTTAGAGGCCGTGGTCGAGGTAAGTTCTGTAACTTGTTCGCGGCCTCTGAACTTTTTATTGAAGAATGGGAGGTAAGACACAGCCAAATTTATTTTTAAATCTGCTGATAATAATCGAAATAGTTTATTAAACATTCACAGGTTAGTATTTTTTAAATCTGCCTTTATACATCAAGTGAAAAAAAATGCTCCGATGACCAAATTAAAGGAGCACTGTTTTATGGGAGTAGGCACTGTCATTTGGGGTTGTAATAGCCTATTATTTATACTTTAGGAGGGACTATATTTGTTCTGAAGTGAAAGACTAGCTTATATATTGAAAAATTAATTGGACTAATACCATATTATTAATTATATATTATATGTGGGTTGCTACCTTTGCCTGTAAGACCCAAAACACACAAGCTACACAACAAAATGCTAGCTAGCATTTCCTTTGAAGTATAATTATGAAGTATCCTGCATTGATTTCAGTGTAGCCATACTGCATGTATTTAAGGCAATGTCACTTAGCACTGCAGCGTGTAGATTTCATACGTGTTTGGGTATTAAAGGCAAAGGTAGCCGCATTAATTGTCAGACATGGGTGCACCTGCCATGAGGCAGGTGAAAATCAGAAGCAGCATTTTAAAGAAAATGCTTTATGGCACTGGAGAGTTTGAATTCAAAGTGCCCACCTTGTCTCTTTGATCCTCATTCGTTTTTTTTATTCTAAACCAATTGAGATTAATCTCTAATAACAAATACTAAATACAATAGTAACAGCCACTAATAGCAGAGATCACTAATTAAAACTGAATTTGTGAATGGATGAACTGTTGAGTTCAAAGTTTTGATCTATGCCAATGGAGAGAAAAAACACTTCCTGGAAAACCACTTCCTGGAAAACGCTTTCCAGGAAGGGATTTTTCTATTTGAATTTGAACTTGGAATATGGACATTAATGCCCATTTTTGAAGTTCATTATCATTCCCAAACATGATCTGATCGTCTTTGGGATGGTAAGCAATTTTAAGTGATCACAGTTTTATTTTATTTTTACAAAGTGGCAAAATTAATGTTCTGCAAGTCTCTGGCATCGTTAACTAAATTTCTAGGGAAACTAAGCTTCACTTACGGATGCAAGTTTTGTTCAGGTATCATTACATATAATTATAGAGGGAAAAGAACATTATGGTGCTATAACTAGCACCTAAAATCTGAATATTAATATAAGTTAAATGGCACCACACTTAATTTGCTTGTTTATGTCCGTTCAGATTTCTCACCCTGTTGATAAATAGATATTTTTAGGGTGGTGCCCTAAAGTACAAGCATCTGACGGGTTAGCGTGCTACCGGGCTAGACGCCTTAGTCACTTATCTGCATAATGCGGGGTTCCGAAGCCTCTGCTACCTTTCCAGGAGAAGGAACGCCGACACGCGTTTCGTCACGATCCATGTGACTTCGTACTCTTGATGGATGGGTATCGTATAACTATCACGCTGTGTTTATATATGCTTATGATAGAGGATAATATACATTTTTAGCCGGCAGTAATACAGCTAAACGGTACACTGTAACAGCAAATATTATGTCCGATTATGGGCTGGTGGATACTAATATCTATGCACGGTCCAGATATGGTTGAAATCACAAGTGTTAATTTTATTGTGACATATTTGGCTTTATGCTTAACGATACATCGTTGTAGTAAAGTCCCATGGTCAGTAACCTCGTAAGTCTACCTTCCAGGTAATATGTTGTTTTTTTGTGTATGAGTTTGTACGTTTTTGTATGTCCTTGCACGCTATGTGGTATAATATACATGCTCAATTAGTGTGGATAGGTTTTGAAGGTTCGAGGGCGATTTTGTTTCAAAATAGGTCACCTCATTAGTTTCAAAATAGGTCACCTCATTATAGTGTATATATAAAGTCAGTATAATGATGAAACGGTGCCAGTATACACAGGAAGAGCACGCTGTGTAGGCACCACCCTAAAGATATCTATATATCAACAGGGTGAGAGATCTGAACTGACATAAACAAGCAAATTAAGTGTGGTGGCATTTAACTATATTAATATTACCATTACATATAACACAAAACTGGTATTTAGTCAGCAAGTGCTAGATCCAGAAGATGTACTTAAAGGGTATGTCCACCTTAAATCACACTTTTAATATAGGCTTCCCCTGGTCCCCCAGACCAAACCGCATTATTTTTTTTAAGAAAGCTCCCCAAAACTCTACTTACCTCCCTCTTTCCTCCGCCGCGCTCCCGGCCCTGCTTGCTTGCGAGAAATGCAAGCAGAGGGGCGGGACCGGCAGCCGCGTCTGTGATGGCTGAGCTGCAGCCAATCACGGACGCGGCTGCCGGCAGCTCACTCAGCGGAGGAAAGAGGAGAGGTAAGTAAGAGTTTGGGGAGCTTTTAAAATAAAATGATGCGGTTGGGCTGGGGGACCAGTGGGAAGCCTATACTAAAAAGGGTTAAATGCTAGGGGGAGGGAATCGGGAGAGGGAGGGGAGGGGGAGAAGGGCTGCAGTACGCATGGCAAAAATCTACCTGAGGCCGGTAGGAGGCAGAGTCCTATATGGACTCTGCTAGCCTCCTGGTGGGCAGTTTTGGGACTTTGGGGGGGGACTACAGGAGAACCACTATGGGGCTGGGATGTTGGGTAAGATTAAACTACACTACATGGTGGGGCCAGTAGTTGGGGGGATTATAGTTTTGGGGGTGGACATGCCTTTAACTAAATTGGCATGTGGGTCCAGCAAGTACGGTAGTGTCCAGTGGTTCTCTGTAAACAGCCGCCTAAGTTAATTATTTGGAACACACAAGTTTTACAAAAAGACTGAACTAACATCCTAGTGTGAAAGAGCCCTCAGTGTTTTCAGCTTTATAGCAGGATATTGTATTCTGTGGTGAAATCAAAAATTAAATTTCATTTCTTTTTGCAGGTGTCTTCACCAGATATATCTGTGTTTTTGTATGACAGAAGTGATGAACAGCTTGTTCACAAGAAGCTGGTATCAATGGGCTTGGCTGTAGACTTGAAGTAAGTTTCATTTATTTAAATCTATTTTAACAATTTTTTCATGTAACTTTTGTGACAAAATAAGTTCAAGCTGTGGCATGAAAGGCTGAGGCCCCACTGCAACACACACAAAATGCGGGTGCGTTTTGAGCATTTTGACATGCGCTTGATTTTCTTGTCAGAAAGACAAAAAAAGGGTGATTTGCATGCATAAATAAACCGCAATTATTGCAGCAAATTGCAAAACTGCAATATCATGGTAGCCTTACGTGTACTGAATACCTCATTTTTCTGGGACGTTATCCTTATTTTTTTCAAAAATAGTACCTTTAGATAAAGCAAGATTCAACTCCTCCAAAGATTTTAAATCTGAGCAGAGTAGATTTGAGAAATCATCATTTTAATCACAGCATTTACAGGGAAAGATCTGTCACTGCAGAAGCAGAAATCATAATATGTAACCCATGCTTGACCTCTTTGCCTGCCTGCCAGCACACTTTCTGCAACATTTAAGAGAATCAGCAGAGAAAAGGCAGCAGGGGGGAGGGAGGGGGAGATGTGTAAGCAGAGCAGAGTCCATGGTGAGGCTGTGCTGAACACATAAGTGTTGCAGACACTACAAGAAGGCAGTTGAGTAAGAGGGTGGAGGGAATTAGGAGTACTCACTAAACATTAATAATTAATGACAAACCAAGCACAGATAAATGTGAGTACCATAATTTTACTGTCTCAAATTGAGTTTCAGAAAATGTAAATTTGTTTCACTGAGTATAGTGACCCTTAAATGGCATCTATAGTGAAATGTAAATATTGCTTCATCCAATAGTGTATGCTGCTTATTCCCACCTTCCTCTGTGGCTCCGTGTTTACTGCAGAGCTCCCCACCTCCCCCTACCCTCTCTGGTCATTCCCGTTCATATAGTCTGGCTGTGAACCAAGCCGCTTAGCGCATTAATCCTTCTACATGTCACTCTAACCTTTTGTTATTAAAAAAACTCCATACGCATCTGTAGAGAGCAAGTGTCTCCGTTGTTCTGTAGATACTTGCAACATAAGGTGTGGGTGGAGGGTGAGTTAGGAGAGACCCAAGTCCTGCTGCTTATCACTGCAGCCTGATCTCCCTTTTATAGGCAATAAATAATTGGTGAAAGCTTGGGAGATGGGGGCCCAGTCCTGCTCTTTCCTCTTCCCTTTACTTCAGTTTTGTAACCTAGTATTACCAAGCATTTGTGAGCGAGCGGAGAGTCATTGGAGACTTGCTGTAAAAACTTGTGTAAGCCTACACACTATACCTGCATGCTGTTAGAAGATTTGATTGAAAGCTCAAGCATGTTTTTTGAAATCTTGACTTTTTTTTAAATTGATATGTCGAGACAAGAGAGGAGGAAACTGAAGAAAATAAAGGTACACGTGGCTCTCTCCTACCTCCCGGTGAATTAAAGACCCCCGGACTTTACTAAAACTTTAGTTAGTATCCCTTTTAGTGCCTTGTAATACAGTAAGGAGCAATTGTGAGGCTGTACATCTCCGTTAGTGTCAACAACCATTCTTCATTCCATGCATTTTTAAATATCTTGCCAGAGATTTTTAATCATATTAAAACTAGTTGTAGTTTTCTTTTTGTATAAAGGACATCTGTATTGTCTTAGCTCCACCCCACCTCAGTCTATCCAATAGGAAAAAGCAGACACATGTCTTCCATTGGTTAGGCCCTGGGGCACAAGGAGGTAGAACAATAACTATACATAGTTGTCCTTTAAAAGTACATAACTGAAACACTGTTTAATAACTGTATCCTTCCTTTCTCTTCTGTGCATTATACTGCATGTGGAATTATGGAGAGTGTTCACACTACAATAATCAAGTAGTGTTATGATACCATTTGGCTGCAGTAGTTCATTTAAAAGGTAATTACACTTAAAAACAAATAAAATGCCACAAGCTGTTAATTTCTAAATCGTAAAAAATGATTTTGTTTGCCCTAACCATTTCCAGTGATGGGGGTGTACTGCAGGCATTTAACTAGGGAGCCTAGTTGGCTGGGATTTATGTAAGTTCTCCCTATCAAATGTGTTTAAAGTTCTCAAACAATGGGCTCATGGCAAACTCAATCAGGCCTCTGTAGTAAAAGTTCTTTTTAAAAATGGTGCTAATTTTGCCCCAACCAATCAGAAATTAGCTACCATTGAAAGTTGATTGTAGGGCAAAATTAGCACCATTATGTAGTGACAAGAACTGTCATACAATAGGCCGTATGGGTTTTTCTGTGTCCATCTTCAAATAGGTATCCTTATATAAAAAGAGTATCTGGGCTCACTGGTTGAATGTTCTAGGAAGGAACTGCAAAAGGAGGCCATGTGTTTCCGTCTGTACTGATATTGAGATGCACCAACAGAGTACTTAATCCCAGATTGCCGACTGGACATCATGTGACCCGGAAGGAAAGGCGTGTTCTGCCTTGAAACGTGCGTTGGTCTTGTAGCTGAACTGGACGCGTGACTCCCAGCCTGACTTTATAGATAGGAATCCATTTGATTTTGGTTTCGCATGCTCGCTAGGAAGCAGGACGGATTTGGCGATACGGACTGTGCCCGCTGGGGCAATCTATCTTCTTTGGGTGAGATCCATCCAATTTTTTGTATGCTATATGACTAATAAGCTTATTCACTGCCTTTAACTCTGCCGCCAGTGCCTGTCTTATTTGCTTGGCATACCTGTGTTACGCAAGTTTTGGAACTGATTTCTAAAGGCTAAGCTTACTAATTTTCATGCACTAACTACATCTGACTGCCATGACCTGCTGTGCTTTTGCTTATATGTGAGGACATACGACCATTGGATTCCTACCTTACTTCACTTTTGTGGCTCATATCTTTTTAGCCACAGTTAGAATTGGCCAGGCTACATGTTATATGCTATTTTTTAGGGAGTTCACTGCGCCATGATTTTATTTTATTTATATGTCGGTTTTCTGATGTCTAATAAAGGTGTCGTTTTGTACTATTCTTAATATGCATTTGTTATCAGTGTCTACCGTGGGGGTGTTCTATTTTATTTATGGAGGCGATTTGTCCTCATGATTTTCTATTTTTGGTGCCTTATATGCAGACTTGAGTGCCTTGTGGGCTTTGGGCCCCTTGTTTAAACCTGGTTCTTTTCTCTCCCTTTCCACTTTTGTCTTGTTTTCTCTCTCTATTTTTTATTTTGCACTTTGCCTTATTATTATTATTATTATTTCTATTCTATTCTTTATTCGGTATTAAGAGTCCTGCCCAGACTGTCAGAAAATGTAATAAACTGAAAATCTAAAATGCTGTACTGCTTCTATTACTCTGACAGCCTGGGTTTGGAGGAAGTAAAAAATAGAACAATGGGGTCTCAGAGACCCAGATGAGCAGATTCCCCTCCCCACACAGCAAATTCATATTAAACGGACACAGATGTCCAAGTCAGTGAGTCTCCCAAACCTACTGACCTTCTATCTATAGATCTTTTATATCAGCAGCCCCAGTCCAGTCTCCTGTCAGCCGTGCAGGATCAGATCAATGACTCAACGGTGGAGTGGGAAGTTCCATCCTGTCCAATGAGGTGCCCTTGTTACTCCACTAACTTCCTTCCTGGCAATGTCAGGTCTCAAGTTTTTGTTTTGAGGGGGAAAGAGTTTGTATTAAAAATAGGTTTTTTTTTATCCTTTAAATTTACTAAATATCTTGTGGAATGTGCAGGGAAAAGTCAGAAATGTGAAGGCCCCACCTTGTAGCTTAAAGGACAATTATACTCACCTTTTCCCCGATCCACTGCAGCATAGTACCCAGGGTGAGGACCTAAAATCGCTAAGTCCTCACCCTGAGTACTTTCCCTAACTCCTGCACTACTTACCGCAAATCTGCTTCGTCGATCCACACTGTTCCACCTCTCTTCTACTGTCAGTGACAGTCGCGAGGCAGCCAATTGGAAGACACGCCTCCTTGCAGAGCGTATCTTCCTATTGGCTGCCTCGCGATCTGTCACTGAAGCAGGAAGAGCGGAGGAATGGAGCGATCGGCGAAGCAGATTTGCGGTAAGTAGTGCAGGAGTTAGGGAAAGTACCCAGGGTGAGGACTTAGCGATTTTAGGTCCTCACCCTGGGTACTATGCAGCTATGGAGGAAGAGGAGCGAGGGTGAGGTGAGTATAGTTGTCCTTTAAGCGATTGGTTACTGACCGCTTGGTACCAGAAACTACAGTATTAGCTCAGAGGTCTAGTAGAGTCCACACCTGAATGGATCAGGGCTGTTTTGGTGGCAAATTAGGGACACATTGAATATAAAGCTGGTAAGCATGTTATGTCTGATTGGGGATTGGTACATGCTGTGCATACACACATGCAAAGAGGTGGGTGACTATAATGTAGATAAAAATAAACACATTGATTTCTATCCAGTCATTTTGGAGCAATTGAATCACAGCAAAAAATGTAAGCACTTTTCTTATTTACTTAAAGGGCATGTCCACCCCTAAAACTAAAATTTAACCCACTACTGGCCCGCACTGTGTACATTTCTTACCTTACAGCTCTGCTTCTTATGGTTCTCCTGCAGTGCTTGTACAAAGTCCAGGAAACCAAAGAGTAACTGAAAGAGCCCTTTATCCCCCATCTGGATCCCTCCCTTCCTGTCTGCCTTTCCACCTAGCATTAAAAGTTTTTTTCTGTAGTGTAGTTCACCACCCCCAACCTCCATGTCAGACTACTAAATAAAAAGCAGCACAAACATACTTCAAGCCATTTGCTCCCATGGCGCTCTGCATTGCTGGCAGCCATGTCTGTGATTGGCTGCTTCTCAATCCGGTTGCCAGGTCGGCCCCTGTTTGCAGCTTTGGGCAAACAGAGGCCCGGGAGGAGACGGCAATAGGAGCGATGTATGATTGCTGTTTTTTTAGTAATCTAACTTGGCAGTTGGGGGTGGGCAGGGGTGCCTTACAATATATATAAAACCTTTAACCAACATTTTTTGCAAGAATTATTTTAAATATTCTATTGAAAAAAAATGGCAAATGGAAGTTTTTTCACTATTTTCGAAATTGACCTCCTTAGTGATTTTGTTTAATGCATCGTCTATTGTCTGTTATTTTCTAGGGTATGCTGTCCCCTGACCTAGATACACTGTTTTTGCCTGGGTATACTATGCCAAAAATTCCACCTCCTGGTGTGCGGTTTCCAGTGACTGTTCGTCACATTATAACACCAAATGAAGTAAGTTTGTGAGTGGGTTTGTTTTAATGTGGGTCCATATTATAATAAACTGTCTTTATAATACATTTTACAGAACACGTCAGTAATATTTGATCACTTTAGAAACATTTCCGTCAAAATAGTACATTTTTATTTGTGTTAATATTTTAATTATACTGATTGGTTCAGGTTCAAAATACAGTCTTGTTTTATTTAAAGGGTATCTCCACTCAAAAACTTAAGTTGGTCCTTTCCTCCCATTCTTCAATAAATCAGATCAGGAGAGAAGGAACAGAACTTAGCCAATCACTCGCTCCCCCAGCGCATTGTCAGACAGGTTCCGACGGACTCTGTATTCAATGCGCATAGACAGTCCGTCGGGACCTTTCGGACTACGTGCTGGGGTAGCGAGCGATTGGGTAAATTCTGTTCCTTATCTCCTGGCTCCTGATTGATTTATTAAAGAACGGGAGGTAAGATACAGTTCCTTTACCTCCTGTACTTCACTTAAAAACTAAAGTTGGGTCATTTAGATTTATTGGAGATACCCTTTAAGAAACATTAAATACAAGTAAATAACATAATAATTAAGGTTGAATAAAGATATACGTTCATCAAGTCCAACCTTTTCTCCCTCCCTTTAAATCCTACCTAACTGTTGATCCAGAGGAAGGCAAAAAAAAAAAAAAAAAAGCAAAAAATGGGGGGAAATTCCTTCCGGACTCCAAATGGCAATCGGAAAGTATCCCAGGATCAACCAGTACTACAGTATATGTATTAATACCAGTAATTCACAATGTATTTCAGTTTTAGAAACGTATCCAGACCGCTTTTAAAGCTATTCAATGAACTTGCCATTACCACAACTGCTGGAAGACAGTTCCACAGTTTCACCGTTCTCCCTGTAAAGAAACCTTTCCTAACCTGAAGATGAAACTTCTTTTCTTCCAATCTTAAAGGATGTCCATGTGTCCTCTGATATGACCTACTGAGGAACAATGCACCAGAGAGTTTATTGTATAGCCCATTAATATACTAGTATAAAGTGATTATATCCCCACACAAACCTCGCTCCTCCAATTTAAACAGCCCTAACTTGTCTAATCTGTCTGCATATTTAAGCCCTTACATTCCCCTTATTATTTTAGTTGGCCTTCTCTAAACTGCTTCCATTTCCAAGATGTCCCTTTGTATATGGGATTCCAAACCTGCACTGCATATTCCAAATGAGGCCTTACCAGTGCCTTGTAAAGAGGGAGAATAATGTTTTTCTCTCTTGTTATCTACTAGAACCCCCAAATCATTTTCCATTAGAGATTCACTTAGCACAGAGTTATTTATGGTGTAGGTAGCACAAGGATTGTTAAACCCCAAATGCATCACCTTGCATTTATCAACATTGAATCTCATCTGCCATTCTGCTGTCCATTTGGATAATCTATCTAGGTCTGCTTGCAGCAATTGCACATCATTTGAAGTTTTCAAAGCTCTGCAAAGTTTAGTGTCATAAGATCTATTTCTCATAAATTAATGTTGACTACTGCTATTAAGATCAGTTCTGGAGACAAAATCAGGGATATGATCCTGTAACAAAGTTTCCAGCACCTTCCCTACCATTGATGTTCGGCTTACAGGTCTATAGTTACCAGGATGGGAACCACTACTTTTTTTGAATATTGGTATTACATTACAGACAAAAGTGAGTCTTAAAAAAAAGATAAGAAACTGTGGTCCTAGATAAAACTGAACTAAAGCATGGAACACACCATGTAACTTTTTCCACCTGACCAGGTTCTTCTGACCAGTCGGTCAGGAGGAAGGACTGTCGGTCGCGGCAATAGTGGCTGCAACCGAGCATGGGGTGTACTAGCCTTAAGCTCTCTTAAGATCCGAGGATATATTTCATATGGTCCTCTGGCTTTATTGATATTAACTTTGTCTAATTGTTTCCGCACCATATCCTCTCTTTAGCCAGAGTGAATATTCCTTATTTATATGCTTCATATTATTACAGTCCCTGCTATAGGGATTAGGATTCTCTATACTGAATACCAATGAAAAAAATGGTTTAGCCCATTTACCATCACAGCCCCGTTATTTAATGATCCCACATTCTCAGTCCTTTTTACTATTGATATACCTATAAAAATTTTGGGTTTAAACTTGCTTTGTTCTGCTATCCGTATTTCATTTTCTATTTTAGCTAGTTTAATTGCTTTCTTGCACTTCTTGTTACAATGTTTTTGTTTCCTAAAGGTATACATTTAGAAATGTAATTGTTTAATACCCCTTTAAGGCAGTCCACTTCTGCTTAATATCCTTACCTGGGAACAAGTCTATGAGCAGGAGTGATTCCTTTAACAGCATAAAGTTAGCTTTCCTAAAGTTAAGTTTTGTTTACCCAGTGCACTTTTGTTTTTTGCAACCTATATTAAATGACACTATATCATGGTCACTATTCCCTAAATATCCCATTACTTTCATCTCTAAAATGAGCTCAGGATTATTACCATAGATCTCACCAGATCCAACAACGCATTCTGTCTAGTAGGAACGTCTACCATCTGTGAAAGAAAATACTCATAGAAAATGTAAGAACTTGATACCTTTTTTGGTGCTGGCAGTTACCTTACTCCAATCTATGCCAGTGTAATTGGAATCCCCCATAACCAGAATATACCCCATACCAGCAGCCTTCGCCAACTGCATATGGAGATACATATCTACCTCCTCACTGGCATTTGGTGGCTTATACACCAACAATTAATGTACTTACCTTCCTTACCTTACACAGCTCCACCCATATTGTTTCTGTGTTATCGTTTATACTCCCATCTATCTATCTCATCTTTTAAATTCAGGTTCAATTCTTGTTTAACATGCATACATACTCCCTCCTCCTTTCTTATTAACTCTGTCATATCTAAATAAGGAATATCCTTCAATATTTACTGGCCAGTCTTAAGCCATGTTTCCTCTATACCGATCACGTCATACCTTTCCTTTAACCCTTTCACTGCCAGGAGATTTTCATTTTTTTTTGCGTTAACTGCCAGAAGAATTTTCAGGATTTTGCCCTTAATCGCTTTAGACTAATTTTACAGTAGGAAACCTTGCTGTAAATCAGGAATATTATACATTGTTTTTTTCAGCACAAAGTGTACTTTAACATGGTAACAAAATTTTGTAACTTTTCTGGAAATTTTACTGGAATTATGGGTAAAATATGTAAAAAAAAATGAAAAATTTGCAAATTTTCACGGATTTTTTCCCATTTTTACTTATAGTTATCTTAAGGTTACACACAAAAATCTCTGATTTTTTTTACACAGAAAAAGCTCTGATACTCCCGAGTACAACGATACCAGATATATGTAGGTACCCGACTTTTCCTGTACAGGAGACCCCCCCAAACTAAAACTGCGCCTTCAAGAATATTACACCAAATTAAAATGTATAACCACTTCTGACGGTTAACATAGAATATCTACCAAATTAACTAAAATATCCCCACAAGTGAGATATTTTTAGAAACTACATACCCGCAGGATTTTATGAGTGAGGTTAGTTTCGATCAAAATGCAGATACCCTGACGCAGCTCTTCGTCCAATTGTAAGTTATTTTCTCCCATTTTCCTTTTTTTCCTCAACTGTAAAATCAGAGACAAAATCAAATGCGAATTTCAGCTAAAAACTGTGGAGGAAAGTTCAAACGCATCTCAAATATGAAAGCCTAACCCCTCCCGAATAAAACAGTATGCCATATTCATGGGTGTACCCAGAGACATGGCTACCAACTAACCCAGAGCGTGACCAGTGCCAAATGTCAGTAGCAGCAAAAAAAAATTTGCCAGTTTTGTATTTGAACAGTCTGCAGTTTTTTTCCCAAAAAACGCCCCCCCCCCAACTCCAAAATACCCCCCCACAAACTATATATTCCTGAAATCTACACACCTTCAGCTATGTAACGCTGTAGTTTGTTTATTCATACCATCAATGGTGTGGGCGCAGTTCTTCGTAGAAGTTTGCACTTTTACCAGATTTTCCAAAAAAATGAACATCAAACAACATTCAAAAAGGTAGAAATCATGCCAAAACCCCATGGAATGTAAAAAAAAAGTTACCAAATATCAATCTCCCAAATGTCCTGAATCAAACGGTATGCCATATGTGTGGTTACACACGCGGACGTGGAAGCGAAAAGCCACAAAGTGAGACAATGCACGATGGCTCAGAAACAGCGAAAATATTTAGCCAATTCCGAATTTGGACAGTCTGCAGTTTTTTCCACAAAACACCCCCGTAACTTAGCAATAACCCCTACAAACTATATATTTCTGAAATCTACACACCTTCAGCTATGTAACGCTGTAGTTTGTTTATTCATACCATCAATGGTGTGCGCGCAGTTCTTCGTAGAAGTTTGCATTTGTCTGAAAAAATGAACAAAAAACAACTTCAAAAGGTTGAAATCATGTCAAAACCTGATGGAATGTAAAAAAAAGTTACTAAATATCAATCTCCCAAATGTCCTGAATCAAACGGTATGCCATATGTGTGGTTACACACGCGGACGTGGAAGCGAATGGCCATGAAGTGAGACAATGCACAATGACTCAGAAACAGCAAAAATTTTCAGCCAAATCTGAATTTGAACAGTCTGCAGTTTTTTCCCCCAAAACAACCCCCACAAACCATATATTTCTCGAATCTGCACACCTTTATCTACGTAATTCTGTAGTTTGTTCATTCGTACCATCAATGGTGTGGGCGCAGTTCTTCGTAGAAGTTCATAGTTTTAGCAGATTTTCTAAAAAATTTGAAAAAAAACACTCTCAAAAGGAAGAAAGCATGCCAAAATCCCAAGTAATGTAAAAAAAAGTTACCAAATATCAATCTTCCAAATGTCCTGAATCAAATGGTATGCCCTATGTTTGGTTACACACGCAGACGTGGAATCAACTAGCCACAAAGTGAGCCAATGAACAGTGCCCCAATTACAGCAACTTTTCAGATTTGTCAGACTAAACACCCCTCTATATTAGAAATACCCCCCAAAACTATATATTCTTGGACTCTACACACCTTCAGCTACACAATGGTTTGATTCTTTTATGCATACCACCAATGGTGTGGGCGCAGCTTCGTGTACAATTTTGCTTTCTTACAAGATTTTCAGGAAAAATGTATAAAAACACAATTCAAGCTTAAAAATCATGGCAAATTTCCATGTCATGTAAAAAAAACTTGTCAATTATCAATCTTCCAAATGCCCTGAATCAAACGGTATGCCATATGCGTGGATGCACACAGGGACGTGGCCACCAACTAATGGGACACATGCACAAATGAAATTACAAGAAAAAATCTCTCTGTAATTTGAACAGCCTACCCTAATTCAAGGAACCCGCCCCGAAACTTGGAAATTTCCCCCACAAACTATACATTTTTGGAATCTACACACCTTCAGCTATGTTACGGTACCATGCTTTCATACATACATGAAGAATTCCAGACCCAGTGATCCAAAGAACTGTGTTTTTAGGAGGTTTTGTGAAAAATAAAATAAGATGATTCAAGTGATTCCAGGACATTTGGAGATTGATATTTAGTAACTTTTTTTTACATTCCATCAGGTTTTGACATGATTTCAACCTTTTGAAGTTGTTTTTTGTTCATTTTTTCAGACAAATGCAAACTTCTACGAAGAACTGCGCGCACACCATTTGGTATGAATAAACAACTACAGCGTTACAATCTGAAGGTGTGTAGATTTCAGAAATATATAGTTTGTAGGGGTTATTGCTAAGTTACGGGGGTGTTTTGTGAAAAAAACTGCAGACTGTCCAAATTCGGAATTGGCTAAATATTTTCGCTGTTTCTGAGCCATCGTGCATTGTCACATTTGTGGCTTTTCGCTTCCACGTCCGCGTGTGTAACCACACATATGGCATACCGTTTGATTCAGGACATTTGGGAGATTGATATTTGGTAACTTTTTTTTTACATTCCATGGGGTTTTGGCATGTTTTCTACCTTTTTGAATGTTGTTTGATGTTCATTTTTTTGGAAAATCTGGTAAAAGTGCAAACTTCTACGAAGAACGGCGCCCACACCATTGATGGTATGAATAAACAACAACAGCGTACATAGCTGAAGGTGTGTAGATTTCAGGAATATATAGTTTGTGGGGGGTATTTTGGAGTTGGGGGGGGGGCGTTTTGTGGAAAACTGCAGACTGTTCAAATACAAAACTGGCAAATTTTTTTTTGCTGCTACTGACATTTGGCACTGGTCACGTCTCTGGGTTAGTTGGTAGCCATGTCTCTGGGTACACCCATGAATATGGCATACGTTTTATTCGGGAGGGGTTAGGCTTTCATATTTGAGAGCGTTTGAACTTTCCTCCACAGTTTTTGCTGAAATTCGCATTTGATTTTGTCTCTGATTTTACAGTTGAGGAAAAAAGGATGGGAGAAAATACTTACAATTGGACGAAGAGCTGCGTCAGGGTATCTGCATTTTGATCGAAACTAACCTCACTCATAAAATCCTGCGGTATGTAGTTTCTAAAAATCTCTCACTTGTGGGGATATTTTAGTTAATTTGGTAGATATTCTAGTTTAACCGTCAGAGTGGTTATACATTTTAATTTGGTGTAATATTCTTGAAGGCGCAGTTTGTTTGGGGGGGTCTCCTGTACAGGAAAAGTCGGGTACCTACATATATCTGGTATCGTTGTACTCGGGAGTATCAGAGCTTTTTCTGTGTAAAAAAAATCAGAGATTTTTTGTGTAACCTTAAGATAACTATAGTAAAATGGAAAAAATCCGTGAAATTTGCAAATTTTTCATTTTTTTTTACATATTTTACCCATAATTCCAGTAAAATTTCAGAAAAGTTACAAAATTTTGTTACCATGTTAAAGTACACTTTGTGCTGAAAAAACAATGTAATATTCCTGATTTACAGCAAGGTTTCCTACTGTAAAATTAGTCTAAAGCGATTAAGGGCAAAATCCTGAAAATTCTTCTGGCAGTTAACGCAAAAAAAAATGAAAATCTCCGGCAGGGAAAGGGTAAAGAAAGGTATGACGTGATCGGTATAGAGGAAACATGGCTTAAGACTGGCCAGTAAATATTGAAGGATTCCTTATTTAGATATGACAAGTTAATAAGAAAGGAGGAGGAGTATGTTGCTGTTAAACAAGAATTGAACCTGAATTAAAGATGATAGATAGATATGGGAGTATAAACGATAACACAGAAACAATATGGGTGGAGCTGTGTAAGAGGAAGGTAAGTACATTAATTGTTGGTGTATAAGCCACCAAATGCCAGTGAGGAGGTAGATATGTATCTCCATATGCAGTTGGCGAAGGCTGCTGGTATGGGGTATATTCTGGTTATGGGGGATTCCAATTACACGGGCATAGATTGGAGTAAGGTAACTGCCAGCACCAAAAAAGGTATCAAGTTCTTACATTTTCTATGAGTATTTTCTTTCACAGATGGTAGACGTTCCTACTAGACAGAATGCGTTGTTGGATCTGGTAGGATCTATGGTAATAATCCTGAGCTCATTTTAGAGATGAAAGTAATGGGATATTTAGGGAATAGTGACCATGATTAGTGTCATTTAATATAGGTTGCAAAAAACAAAATGTGCACTGGGTAAACAAAACTTAACTTTAGGAAAGCTAACTTTATGCTGTTAAGGAATCACTCCTGCTCATAGACTTGTTCCCGGTAAGGATATTAGCAGAAGTGGACGCCTTAAAGGGGTATTAAACAATTACATTTCTAAATGTATACCTTTAGGAAACAAAAACATTGTAACAAGAAGTGCAAGAAAGCAATTAAACTAGCTAAAATAGAAAATGAAATACGGATAGCAGAACAAAGCAAGTTTAAACCCAAAATTTTTATAGGTATATCAATAGTAAAAAGGACTGAGAATGTGGGATCATTAAATACCGGGGCTGTGATGGAAATGGGCTAACAATTTTTTTCATTGGTATTCAGTATAGAATCCTAATCCCTATAGCAGGGACTGTAATATAATGAAGCATATAATAAGGAATATTCACTCTGGCTAAAGAGAGATATGTGGCGGAACACATTAGACAAAGTTAATATCAATAAAGCCAGAGGACCATATGAAATATATCCTCGGATCTTAAGAGAGCTTAAGGCTAGTACACCCATGCTCGGTTGCAGCCACTATTGCCCGCGACCGACAGTCCTTCCTCCTGACCGACTGGTCAGAAAGAACCTGGTCAGGGGGAAAAAGTTACATGGTGTGTTCCATGCTTTAGTTCAGTTTTATCTAGGACCACAGTTTTCTTATCTTTTTTTAAGACTCACTTTTGTCTGTAATGTAATACCAATATTCAAAAAAGTAGTGGTTCCCATCCTGGTAACTATAGACCTGTAAGCCGAACATCAATGGTAGGGAAGGTGCTGGAAACTTTGTTACAGGATCATATCCCTGATTTTGTCTCCAGACTGATCTTAATAGCAGTAGTCAACATTAATTTATGAGAAATGATCTTATGACACAAACTTTGCAGAGCTTTGAAAACTTCAAATGATGTGCAATTGCTGCAAGCAGACCTAGATAGATTATCCAAATGGACCAGAATGCAGATGAGATTCAATGTTGATAAATGCAAGGTGATGCATTTGGGTTTAACAATCCTTGTGCTACCTACACCATAAATAACTCTGTGCTAAGTGAATCTCTAATGGAAAATGATTTGGGGGTTCTAGTAATAACAAAGAAAACATTATTCTCCCTCTTTACAAGGCACTGGTAAGGCCTCATTTGGAATATGCAGTGCAGGTTTGGAATCCCATATACAAAGGGACATCTTGGAAATGGAAGCAGTTTAGAAGGCCAACTAAAATAATAAGGGGAATGTAAGGTTAAATATGCAGACAGATTAGACAAGTTAGGGCTGTTTAAATTGGAGGAGCGAGGTTTGTGTGGGGATATAATCACTTTATACTAGTATATTAATGGGCTATACAATAAACTCTCTGGTGCATTGTTCCTCAGTAGGTCATATCAGAGGACACATGGACATCCTTTAAGATTGGAAGAAAAGAAGTTTCATCTTCAGGTTAGGAAAGTTTTCTTTACAGGGAGAACGGTGAAACTGTGGAACTGTCTTCCAGCAGTTGTGGTAATGGCAAGTTCATTGAATAGCTTTAAAAGCGGTCTGGATACGTTTCTAAAACTGAAATACATTGTGAATTACTGGTATTAATACATATACTGTAGTACTGGTTGATCCTGGGATACTTTCCGATTGCCATTTGGAGTCCGGAAGGAATTTCCCCCCATTTTTTGCTTTTTTTTTTTTTTTTTGCTTCCTCCTCTGGATCAACATTTAGGTAGGATTTAAAGGGAGGGAGAAAAGGTTGGACTTGATGAACGTATATCTTTATTCAACCTTAATTATTATGTTATTTACTTGTATTTAATGTTTCTTAAAGGGTATCTCCATAAATCTAAATGACCCAACTTTAGTTTTTAAGTGAAGTACAGGAGGTAAAGGAACTGTATCTTACCTCCCGTTCTTTAATAAATCAATCAGGAGCCAGGAGATAAGGAACAGAATTTACCCAATCGCTCGCTACCCCAGCACGTAGTCCGAAAGGTCCCGACGGACTGTCTATGCGCATTGAATCAGAGTCCGTCGGAACCTGTCTGACAATGCGCTGGGGGAGCGAGTGATTGGCTAAGTTCTGTTCCTTCTCTCCTGATCTGATTTATTGAAGAATGGGAGGAAAGGACAACTTAAGTTTTTGAGTGGAGATACCCTTTAAATAAAACAAGACTGTATTTTGAACCTGAACCAACAGTATAATTAAATTAACACAAATAAAAATGTACTATTTTGACGGAAATGTTTCTAAAGTGATCAAATATTACTGACTGTTCTGTAAAATTGTATTAAAGACAGTTTATTTAAATATGGACCCACATTAAAACAAACCCACTCACAAACTTACTTCATTTGGTGTTTATATGTGACAACGTCACTGGAAACCGCACACCAGGAGGTGGAATTTTTGGCATAGTATACCCAGGCAAAAACAGTGTATCTAGGTCAGGGGACAGCATACCCTAGAAAATAACAGCCAATAGACATGCATTAACAAAATCACTAGGAGGTCAATTTCGAAAATAGTGAAAAAACTTCCATTTGCCATTTTTTTTCAATAGAATATTAAAATAATTCTTGCAAAAAATGTTGGTTAAAGGTTTTATATATATTGTAAGGCACCCCTGCCCACCCCCAACTGCCAAGTTAGATTACTAAAAAACAGCAATCATACATCGCTCCTATTGCCGTCTCCTCCCGGGCCTCTGTTTGCCCAAAGCTGCAAACAGGGGCCGACCTGGCAACCGATTGAGAAGCAGCCAATCACAGACATGGCTGCCAGCAATGCAGAGCGCCATGGAGCAAATGGCTTGAGTATGTTGTGGCTGCTTTTTTATTAGTAGTCTGACATGGAGGTTGGGGGTGGTGAACTACACTACAGAAAAAAACTTTTAATGCTAGGTGGAAAGCAACAGGAAGGGAGGATCCAGATGGGGGATAAAGGCTCTTTCAGTTACTCTTTGGTTTTCCTGGACTTGTACAAGCACTGCAGGAGAACCATAGAATCAGAGCTGTAAGGTAAGATGTACACAGTGCGGGCCGTAGTGGGTTAAATTTTAGTTTTAGGGTGGGACATGCCCTTTAAGTAAATAAGAAAAGTGCTTACATTTTTTGCTGTGATTCAATTGCTCCAAAATGACTGGATAGAAATCAATGTGTTTATTTTTATCTACATATAGTTCCACCCACCTCTTTGCATGTGTGTTGCACAGCATGTACCAATCCCCAATCAGACATAACATGCTACCACTTTATATTCAATGTGTCCCAATTTGCCACCAAAACAGCCCTGATCCATTCAGGTTGGGACTCTACTAGACTCTGAGCAATACTGTAGTTTCTGGTACCAAGCGGTCAGTAACCAATCGCTTAAAGGACAACTATACTCACCTCACCCTCGCTCCTCTTCCTCCATAGCTGCATAGTACCCAGGGTGAGGACCTAAAATCGCTAAGTCCTCACCCTGGGTACTTTCCCTAACTCCTGCACTACTTACCGCAAATCTGCTTCGCCGATCGCTCCATTCCTCCGCTCTTCCTGCTTCAGTGACAATCGCGAGGCAGCCAATAGGAAGATACGCTCTGCAAGGAGGCGTGTCTTCCAATTGGCTGCCTCGCGACTGTCACTGACAGTAGAAGAGAGTGGAACAGTGTGGATCGACGAAGCAGATTTGCGGTAAGTAGTGCAGGAGTTAGGGAAAGTACTCAGGGTGAGGACTTAGCGATTTTAGGTCCTCACCCTGGGTACTATGCTGCAGTGGATCGGGGAAAAGGTGAGTATATTGTCCTTTAAGCTACAAGGTGGGGCCTTCACATTTCTGACTTTTCCCTGCACATTCCACAAGATATTTAGTAAATTTAAAGGATAAAAAAAAACCTATTTTTAATACAAACTCTTTCCCCCTCAAAACAAAAACTTGAGACCTGACATTGCCAGGAAGGAAGTTAGTGGAGTAACAAGGGCACCTCATTGGACAGGATGGAACTTCCCACTCCACCGTTGAGTCATTGATCGTCCTGCACTGCACGGCTGACAGGAACGGGACTGGGGCTGCTGATATAAAGATCTATAGATAGAAGGTCAGTAGGTTTGGGAGACTCACTGACTTGGACATCTGTGTCCGTTTAATATGAATTGCTGTGTGGGAGGGGAATCTGCTCATCTGGGTCTCTGAGACCCCATTGTTCTATTTTTACTTCCTCCAACCACCCAGCTGTCAGAATATAAGCAGTACAGCATTTTAGATTTTCAGTTTATTACTTTTTCTGACAGTCTGGGCAGGACTCTTAATACCGAATAAGAATAAATAGAAATAATAATAATAATAATAAGGCAAAGTGCAAAATAAAAAATAGAGAGAGAAACAAGACAAAAGTGGAAAGGGAGAGAAAAGACCAGGTTTAAACAAGGGGCCCAAAGCCCAAAGGCACTCAAGTCTGCATATAGGCACCAAAAATAGAAATCATGAGGACAAATCGCCTCCATAAATAAAATAGAACACCCCCACGGTAGACACTGATAACAAATGCATTTAAGAATAGTACAAAAACGACACCTTTATTAGACATCAGAAAACCGACATATAAATAAAATAAAATCATGGCGCGGGAACTCCCTAAAAAATAGCATATAACATTAGCCTGGCCAATTCTAACTGTGGCTAAAAAGATATGAGCCACAAAAGTGAAGTAAGGTAGGAATCAATGGTCGTATGTCCTCACATATAAGCAAAAGCACAGCAGGTCATGGCAGTCAGATGTAGTTAGTGCATGAAAATTAGTAGCTTAGCCTTTAGAAATCAGTTCCAAAACTTGCGTAACACAGGTATGCCAAGCAAATAAGACAGCACTGGCGGCAGAGTTAAAGGCAGAATAAGCTTATTAGTCAATAGCATACAAAAAATGGATGGATCTCACCCAAAGAAGATAGATTGCCCAAGCGGGCACAGCCCGTATCGCCAAATCCTTCCTGCTTCCTAGCGAGCATGCGAACCAAATCAAATGGATTCCTATCTATAAAGTCAGGCTGGGAGTCACGCGTCCAGTTCAGCTACAAGACCAACGCACGTTTCAAGGCAGAACACCGCCTTTCCTTCCGGGTCACATAATGTCCGTCGGCAATCTGGGATTAAGTACTCTGTTGGTGCATCTCAATATCAGTACAGACGGAAACACATGGCCTCCTTTTGCAGTTCCTTCCTAGAACATTCAAACAGTTGAGCCCAGATACCTTTTTATATAAGGATACCTATTTGAATACATGTTGTATGTTTAGATACAATTATTAAAGCTCAAATCTTACAAATAAAAAACAATAGATGTGCACATACAATATATACATAATATAAAGGGCTGTCATGCATTCAAAAGAGCTAAGGGTTAATGGTCCTAATTTCTACCCTCTGCTTATACTCGATTCAATCCTGTTTTTCTGATTTTGGAGGCAAAAATGGGTACCTCGGCTTATACTCTAGTATATACGGTACTTCTAAACACCAGTACTTAGCTCTTTTATAGGCCCTTTTAAACCAATTTGATGGATAGCCTCTTTCTGAGAAATGGATAAACATTTCAGAGGCTGCTTTTTCAAATTCCTCCATTGATGTACAATTACGTCTAGCTCTCAAATATTGGCCAACTGGAATGCCTTTAAAAGTGGCGTTGGGTGCATACTTTGGGCTCGAAGGGAGACAATTTCCTGCAGCCTCCTTCCGATATAATGTAGTATGTAATTTCCCTCCTACCTTCATGATATTTAAATCCAGAAAGGAATACAGTGAAGATCAACCTGATAGTAAAATATAATTCTAGTCATTTTTGTTAACATTTTAACAAACTGGTGTAGCTCTTCAATAGTCAAGCTAATTCAAAGTCAAGCAGAAATACAATCTGCGGAACAAACGAACCTAAGTACTGTTGTTAATTTGTCAAAAATGACTTTGGGAGATAGACATATTAATTTGCTAGATAAAGGACTTAATTTCTGTCCTACTAGATCCCTTTATGCTTGTTAAAGATGTACATCTGTTTGCAAGATGCTTAATTCTTAAGAAACTATTTACAAATAGGACCAACCACGAACTAATTTTGACTTCTTTGATAATTTGACTCTGGACATATAAAAGATCTGGAATCAGTAAATGTCCCTACAATGTTCAATGATGAACTGGGTAATGATAATCTAACAGGTGTATACCTGAAACATCCCTCTAAAGACCACTTGGGACTTAAACCTAAGTCCAGTTTCTTCTCCCGCCCTTGTCGACAGTTCCCTGTGTCCGAATTTTTGTCAATATGATTGAACAAGAAATTGTTCAGTCGGGGATCATCATCTTCTAATCTACTTTTGACGAGAAGCGGGCACTTCTAGAAATTAAGAGTAACACAGATATTGTTGTCAAACCAGCAGACAAGGGCGGTAAGATTGTAGTTATGGACAGAGCATACTATATCACAGAAGCTCTTAGACACTAGGTGATACCTCTCAATACCACCAGAATTAAGTCTAACCCCCTTATGGAGGTTAACTTAAAGGTAAAGTCTTGCCTTTTGGAAGCAATGAATGACGGTATCATTAATAAATCAGACTTTCGCTCCATATTTAATGAGAATCCGGTATTACCTTGCCTTTATTGGCTACCCATATTACATAAAATTCCACAAGACCACCAGTCCGCCCTGGTTTATTATTTCGGGGTTGGGAGCCCTACTCAAAGCATATCAAAATTTGTTGATCATGCTTTACGTCCCTTTTTAGGTACAGTACCATCCTATTTGAAAGATACCCTCGACGTCATAAAACGTATAGACTCGATTCAGGTTAAAGAGAGTACTTACCTGGTGGGCCTTGACCTCGAAGCTCTGTATCCCTCTATCCCCATTCGAAAGGCATAGAGGTGATTGCAAGGTATCTTAACACACGAAGCTCTAAATATGAGAAAACACTCCTCTTTGATATTAAAATGTTGGAAATTGAACTTACCAATAATTTTTTCACATTGAGTTCTGCTGTCCTCTGACCTGGTTCTACCACCAGGTCAGAGGCACAGTAATGGGCACTGCTTGTGCCCCTACATATGCGTGCCTCTACCGGGACATGGGAGAACTATGTATTTTCAGATAGCTTATTTACTGCAGCCCTGAATAAGATTACATTCTGGGGACGCTATATAGATGATGTATTTCTTAACCACTGAGTTTCCAAGGACCCCAATAATATATGTCTCCCCAAAATCCATAACGTTTAACAAAACCACCAGGGAGACCGATAGTATCGGGTATTGGCTCAGTCTTAGAGCCATTATCCCAATTCGTAGATCAGATCCTACAACCTATTGCTTTACAGTTAAAAACGTGTTGAAGGATACTAATTTTCTACTAAAATTACAAAAATTGTTAAATGTACCAGATGGGATACTTCTAGTTGGGATCGATATTGAATCCCTTTACACCTCAATCCCCAAGATGAGGGATTGGAGTGTATAGAAGAATTATTGTTGACAGAGAATTTACCTACTGCCAAAGTTACTTCTTACTTGATTGTCTTGGTTTTGTATTGCAGAAAAATTTGGCGACCAGTCCTTTTGGCAGTGCAAGGCACGTCAATGGGTGCTTCGGTAGCTCCACCGCTTGCCAACCTATTTGTCGCCAGACTAGAAGCTGAGATTTTTTCTGATTGAAAAATCAAACCATATATATTGGCATATTTTCGGTTTGTAAATGACATATTGATATTATGGACAGGACCAGAAGAGAGCCTAAAGAGATGATGTTACGAGCTAATCAACATCACAAGTCCATAAAATTCACATATGTTTACTCAAAAACAGAAATAACTTCCTTGATGTAAAATTGTTTGTAGATAAATATAACAAACGCACTACACTGTACCGAAAGGAAACAGATCAAATAATCTGCTACATGCCAATAGTTATCACAATCCCAGAGTGTTTTCCAGCATTCCACGCAGCCAGTTCATGAGAGCTAAACGGAAATGCTCGACTGAACTGGGATAAGTGGAAGCAGCAAGTAAATTGACTACAAGATTTATTGAAGGGGATATAACCCCAGAGTAATAAAAAAAGCCAGAGATCAAGTGAATCTCATTAAAAGAAATGATCTGTTTGTGACGGGGGATCGGGCTAAAAAACTAAGAGACCAGTACTCGTGACACAATATACAGACAAAGTAAATATATTGAAAAAGTCATCAGAAAATACTGGGGTATACTTCAGCAAGATCCCCAGTATGAAGAGTCTTTTCTACACTACCCATCTTCAGCTATAAAAGAGGCAAATGTATTAAGGACATTTTATGCCTTCAGACATTGTACTACAAAAGAACATCACAAATACTGTTAGACACAAGGTACATATTCATGCATGTCATGCAATTGCTGTAATTTCCATTTTGCGGGGTGATATATATGCCACCCCACAAAGGACATAAGATTGGAATAAAGATATTTGCAACCTGTATAACAGCAAACGTAATTATATCTGATCAATATTCCCTTGTGGTAAGGGCTATGTAGGACCTTAGTCGAAGCATAAAGGTGCGTATACAGGAACATAAGAATATTAGGAATTATGTACACAAGGAGACATGATACATCTGTCTCCAGACATTTCCATGAGCAAAAACTTAAGTGTCCCAATAAATTGGTGTGTATTGGACACAGTTTAGGAAACCAAACGAGAGGGTAATATGAAAAACTTGCTATTAGCGATCTGGATAAAAGATTAGATACACTTACACCAAATGGGCTTAATGATTCATGGTCGATTAACCCTTTCTAAAGGAGTAATTAAACATTCCATTTGCCAACAATTGTGATCCCGTAACTGGATCCAGTAAATAATGGACGAAAACAAGGAAATCCAATGGATCGTAGTAAGATTCCTTCAAATATCGGATGCATGAGCACCAAGTTGAACTCAGTACAGACTTTGTATACACAATTAGTGTGACCTACTTTGTTATAAATTTTCCTTTTTTATTTTTTTTATATTGTCTCCTGCTTAATAGACAATATACATGTAGAACAGCATGTGTAACATAATGGCTAAAAGTATTACAAAACTGTTAGCAAGAACAAACCTAAGTGGAACAGGCACTCTAATATATGACCAAAGGATCAATGTAAATATATTACACATGAAAAGAAACAAATAGAGTATTAAGCATAGTGTTTATGGAAACATTGTTCTTTATCTGTTTTTTTTGGTAGGCACAGATTGTGCAGTTCCATGGACAATATGCTCCTGAGAAACGATAATTTTATTCACTATCTTATTGACTTTTTAACAGCCCACTGGGATTTTTTTAACACTGTTTAACACTTTTATCACTAGCACTCAGACACGCACTTTAAAAGATTGTCTTCTTTTTATAATAAAGTAAATGGTATCACATGTATGATTATAAAACGTAAAGTATAGTAACTGCCAGAATTTTATACTTTGTTTAGACCACTTTTATATCGTCACAGGTTTGCTTCCCTGTTGAAGTGTTTTGATGTAATTTTGATGTTTGTGAATCCATCAACTGTGTTTGATCACCTTAATTGCTATTGCCACTATTGATATGTTAATGGAGGGAGGGACCTTACCTCTATAAAGGAAGGCCCCTTGCACTATTTTGTAAGCTCACACTTGCTGCTTGTGGCTCGTCTACATTTTGTCTCCATAAGCTCTATTTTGCCACTTAAGATGGAGTGGAGTAGACTTGAAGCCGAAAAGGCAATTAACTCTTGAGTATCTACACCAGTTCTATTGATATAGATGATGTACTTTTATTGTGGGATGCTTCTACTGAAGAGCTACACCAGTTTGTTAAAATGTTAAACAAAATGACTGGAATTCTTTTACCTATCAGGTTGATCTTCACTGTATTCCCTTTCTGGATTTAAATATCATGAAGGTAGGAGGGAAATTACATACTAAATTATATCGAAGGAGGCTGCAGGAAATTGTCTCCTTCGAGCCCAAAGTATGCACCCAACGCCACTTCTTAAAGGCATTCCAGTTGGCCAATATTTAAGAGCTAGACGTAACTGTACATCAATGGAGAAATTTGATAACGGGCCTCTGAACTGTTTATCCGTTTCCTTCCTGACTCGCAGCTGCATCTGGAATTAAGGTAAGTTTTCTCTTGACTCGAGTATAAGCCGAGCAAGGTTTTTAGGTCAATTTTTAGACCTAAAAACCTCGCTTTACTCGGTATATACGGTAAGATCAATAAGAACACCCAACCCACGGTGAATTTAATAACCGAGTTTTACAACGATTGGGATTGGGTGTTGGGTGAACCAGCTCTTTAAAAAGTATTGGTTTATTCGCGGTCTGATGAATCTATTCGTGATCATTTGGCAGAAATTCCTAGGATAATTCCCGTAGAGCTCCCACAATGGCCAAACCTTAGTGTCATCAAGTCATTTTAAAACACCAAAAAATAATACATGGCTAGATAAGCAAGTGTAAAAGGTAGCCACAAATGTGGCATGTGTAAGGCTTGCCCCTTCATGGCTAAGAAATCCACCATTGAAAATTCTTGAACATGTACGACATAAAATCAAAAAGGAAGAGAGAGTTGCACACACTTTGCTGAAAAAATGCTTCAAACCCCATGATTTAACAGTGTGGGGGATTGAAAGGGTGTTACCACCACTACGAGGTGGTGATTGGAATAAAAGATCCTTCAGAAAGAATCTAGATGGATCTATTTAAGAGAAGTAAATCCCCTTTAGGGATGAATGAGGATCTACAGTTAATTGTTCCTTTAACCATATGTCAACTTTAGCTCTTTTGAATGCCATGACAGCCCTTTATATTTATGTATATAATTGTATGTGCACATCTATTGTTTTTTTATTTTTGTAAGATTTGAGCTTAATAATTGTATCTAAACATACAACATGTATTCAAATAGGTATCCTTATATAAAAAGAGTATCTGGGCTCAACTGTTTGAATGTTCTAGGAAGGAACTGCAAAAGACCATGTGTTTCCGTCTGTACTGATATTGAGATGCACCAACAGAGTACTTAATCCCAGATTGCCGACTGGACATCATGTGACCCAGAAGAAGAGGCGTGTTCTGCCTTGAAACGTCCCAACCGGCTTATAGGTAGAATCCTTTTGATTTTGGTTTCGCATGCTCGCTAAGAAGCGGGCCGGATTTGGCGATACGGACTGTGCCCGCTGGGGCAATCTATCTTCTTTGGGTGAGATCCATCCAATTTTTTGTATGCTATATGACTAATAACCTTATTCACTGCCTTTAACTCTGCCGCCAGTGCCTGTCTTATTTGCTTGGCATACCTGTGTTCCGCGAGTTTTTGGAACTGATTTCTAAAGGCTAAGCTTACTAATTTTCATGCACTAACTACATCTTACTCCATGACCTGCCGTACTTTTGGTTATATTGTGAGGACATAATATGTGAGGACCATTGGATTTCTACCTTACTTCACTTTTGTGGCTCATATCTTTTTAGCCACAGTTAGAATTGGCCAGGCTACATGTTATTCTATTTTTTAGGGAGTTCACTGCGCCGTGATTTTTTTTATTTATATGTCGGTATTCTGTCTATGTCATAGGTGTCGTTTTGTACTATTCTTACCGTATATACTCGAGTATAAACCGACTCAAACACCAGAGGTACCCATTTCTACCTAAACAACTATGCAAAAATGATTGACTCGAGTATAAACCGAGGGTAGAAAATATGAACACTAAGCAACCTTTAATTAGTAAAATTATTAGAAAATGAACATGAATAAATGGAGGTCTATTAAAGTATTATTTGAAATAAAAACAACTTATTCAGTAGTCACTTCACTTCAGAAGGATATGCACTTAGCAGCATAATGTAAAGTCACAAACTACCGTATGTAGAACATCTACCGAGCATAACCGGTACATACAATAACATGGTATGGTAAACTAGTACGGTAATGGACCGTAAATATTTTAACTGGGGACCCAAAGTTCAATGGCTTGAACAGCAATATACTGGAACATAAACAAATTAAAATCCTTCAAAATCGTATTCCTCATCATCGGTTTCTCTCCAAATAGTGCCTCAAATTCAGCTGGTGTAATGTCATCTGCATAGACATTATCATCATCACCATCATCAATATTTACACATCACTTCTCACCACACCGCTGCTGTGCTGAAACAAAACATTGTCTTCGCTACCATCCATGGCATGGCATTTCAGAAAAGCACGCTTGATGATGTTCTTCTGAATGTCCCTCCCATGCATCTCGTACCCACTTTGCTACTATTTCTATGTCAGGCTTCATAAGATTTCCACCTTTCGTCAATTTGGCTTGACCTCTGCCATTTTTTTTTTTCCTTGTTCATCCATCCAGCCTTTAGCATGTGGACGGATAGTGATTCGTGGGGGGAATTTGGCATTTTTAGGCAAGGTCTTCCTTTTAAATAATAACAGGCCGCAGCTTGACTCCATTGGCCAAACATGCCAGAACCACTGTGAAATGATTTTTTTCATTCCCGGTTGTTTCTAAGGAAAACTGTTTTTTCCCCAAGGATGCCACGGTCCTTTTGCTTGGAAGATCAAAGTCATTGCAGTCTCATCCATATTCCCGATACTTCCGAGGTCATAATTATAAACTTTCTTTGTTTTTATAATGAATTGATGGGAAAGACATCACCTTTTCTTCCAGATCTGTGGCAGCTTTTGTGATATCTTCGTTCTCTGGAGCAAGCAAGTCCAAACGATTCATGAATCGGGTACAACCCTCCAGCGGAAGCAACGAATTTCTCATACCCACTGTTTATATTGCTCGTCTTAGCCATTTGAAGGGCACGTAATCGGATTCCCTATCGTGTTACACAGTATCCATTTTGACGACATTCCACAACCCATTTATGCAAGTCAGTCTCTAGAGCCCCATGTGAGGTTGTTAAACCACACAAGCCTTTTTTGACTTCGGCATCTTCTCCAATTCTGACTTAATTTTTTCGCCAGTCTCGCACCTGTCTTTCATTAACGCCAAATTCCCGGCCTGCAACAGAATTATTGCTTTCTTCTGCTCTTGACACAACTCTTAGTTTAAAGCCAGCGTCGTATGATCTGCGCAATTTTTTACACGACCAACCGTTTCTAAACAGATTAAAAAACACAGAAGAACCATAAGAAAAAATTCCCACAACCGCATTAAAATTACAAACGAGGCACTGATTACCGTACTGCTTTTATATCAAGGTATTCTGCCTTCTGATTCAAGATTGTTCTGAGGCTTTAGTTCCCTTTAAATTGACTTATAATAGTAAAACAGCTACAGTATAATAACAAGCATACGGTCATAAACATAATAAAATGTGAATTTCTTCATTTTGGAGCACTGGAGAGACAGTTTACCTTAAGTACCGCTATAGCTGTTTTGGTAGGGTGCTGCTAGACTTTTGGCACCTGTGGCAAACTTTTTAAATTGTACTCTATACCTATGTGCAGTGAGCTCCCCCCACCCCCACACCCACCCCCCCCCCCACCCCATGCACATTAAATTGACACCCTTCTATTGGGCTGAGTGCTGGTAGAAGGAACCGGTTTCTCTGGTAGGCATTTCTGCAGTCTCCTCCATCATACCATTCGGAAGGGTCCGGTACTGAAGGGTCCAGCTGATGACGTCAGCGAGCGCGCGGGCACGTAAGTTACGCACGTCCCACGCGCTCTGCCTCTAACAGCTCCCGGTCTGGGAAACGGTATGCCATATGTGTGGTTACACACGCGGACGTGGAAGCGAATGGCCATGAAGTGAGACAATGCACAATGACTCAGAAACAGCAAAAATTTTCAGCCAAATCTGAATTTGAACAGTCTGCAGTTTTTTCCCCCAAAACAACCCCCACAAACCATATATTTCTCGAATCTGCACACCTTTATCTACGTAATTCTGTAGTTTGTTCATTCGTACCATCAATGGTGTGGGCGCAGTTCTTCGTAGAAGTTCATAGTTTTAGCAGATTTTCTAAAAAATTTGAAAAAAAACACTCTCAAAAGGAAGAAAGCATGCCAAAATCCCAAGTAATGTAAAAAAAAGTTACCAAATATCAATCTTCCAAATGTCCTGAATCAAATGGTATGCCCTATGTTTGGTTACACACGCAGACGTGGAATCAACTAGCCACAAAGTGAGCCAATGAACAGTGCCCCAATTACAGCAACTTTTCAGATTTGTCAGACTAAACACCCCTCTATATTAGAAATACCCCCCAAAACTATATATTCTTGGACTCTACACACCTTCAGCTACACAATGGTTTGATTCTTTTATGCATACCACCAATGGTGTGGGCGCAGCTTCGTGTACAATTTTGCTTTCTTACAAGATTTTCAGGAAAAATGTATAAAAACACAATTCAAGCTTAAAAATCATGGCAAATTTCCATGTCATGTAAAAAAAACTTGTCAATTATCAATCTTCCAAATGCCCTGAATCAAACGGTATGCCATATGCGTGGATGCACACAGGGACGTGGCCACCAACTAATGGGACACATGCACAAATGAAATTACAAGAAAAAATCTCTCTGTAATTTGAACAGCCTACCCTAATTCAAGGAACCCGCCCCGAAACTTGGAAATTTCCCCCACAAACTATACATTTTTGGAATCTACACACCTTCAGCTATGTTACGGTACCATGCTTTCATACATACATGAAGAATTCCAGACCCAGTGATCCAAAGAACTGTGTTTTTAGGAGGTTTTGTGAAAAATAAAATAAGATGATTCAAGGGTTGAAATCCTACCTAAACCCAGGAAACAGCCCTAAACTTGGAAATACCCCCCACAAACTATATATTTTTGGAATTTATGCACCTTCAGCTACATTACGGTACCATGCTTTCATACATACATGAAGAATTCCAGACCCAGTCATCCAAAGAACTCCCTGTTTTTTGCAGGTTTTGTGAAAAATAAAATAAGATGATTCAAAGGTTGAAATCCTACCTAAACCCACTTGACAAGCAAAAAACCCACTAAATAGCAATTTCCCACATATCCTGCATCAAACGGTATGCTATATGTGTGGGTGCACACAGAGACGTGGCCACCAACTAGCTCAAATGGGACGCATGCAAAAGTGTAATTACAAGAACAAAATCAAAGTGCTCTGTAATTTCAAACAGCCCCAAAACTTGGAAATGCCCCCCAGAAATAAAGCCCCCCACTAAATATCAATCTCCCACATGTCCTGAATCAAACGGTATGCCATATGCGTGGATGCACACAGACGTGGCCACCAACTAGCTCAAATGGGACGCATGCACAAATGCAATTACAAGAAAAAATCAAAGTGCTCTGTAATTTGAACAGCTTACCCTACTTCTAAGGCAACAGCCCCGAAACTTGGAAATTCCCCCCACAAACTATATATTTTTGGAATCTACACGCCTTCAGCTACGTTACGGTACCATGCTTTCATACATACAAAGAACTCTGTGTTTTTAGGAGGTTTTGTGAAAAATAAAATAAGATGATTCAAGGGTTGAAATCCTACCTAAACCCACTTGACAAGCAAAAACCCACTAAATAGCAATCTCCCACATATCCTGCATCAAATGGTATGCCATTTGCATGGGTGCAAATAGAGACAAGGCCACCAACTAGCTCAAATGGGACGAATCTAGAAGTGCAGTTACAAGAAAAAACACCACAACCCACCTCACACACACATACTCTCCCCCTTTTAGTGGTATTTTAGTGAAAACTGGTTAGTATGGAGAGTCACACACGTTTTTACACACTTTACTGATCCTAAAAATTTAGTCTGGTCTTTTTTTGGTACCTCTGCAAAATTTCCTTATAAAATAGGCTTAGTTTCCCGTGAAATCATACAAATAAGTATCTGCGTTTACTTTACCGATATAACCGGGGACATTGGGAAGCTTGGAGAAGACAAAGTTTTTTGCTAATTTATAGTTTTAGGTAAAAAAAAAAAAAAAAAAAAAGGGTGTGTGTATCACTTTAAGATTTTTTTATGTGCATTTCCCCCCTTTTTTTTTGATAATTCCCAAAGATTATCATCAAATCATCTTTGGGAATGATAACGAACTTGGAATGCGGGCATAAATGTTTTCCAATTTGAAATCCAATCGGAAAAATCACTTTCCCGGAAATCATTTTCCAGGAAGTGATTTTTCATTCATTGGCAAAGATCAATAATTTGGTGATCAGAAGTGATCACCAAATTTTGATCTCTGTCCCCATTTTTTTCCTAAGTCTTCGCTAAGTAGCAAAGACTTAGAAAAAATCCTATTTGTGAATGGAACTTTGAGTTCCATTCACAAAATGTATAGTAAAAGCTGTCAGCATGACAGCTTGTACTATACTAGGTACTGCAGCATGATCTGGAGATCACAGTGCAGTACCTCAACTAGACCACCAGGGGGAGACCAGGGGAAGCCTAAGGGAAGACCCCGGTGAAGCAGGAAATCCTGTGATGTCACCGAGGTTTCCCTTATCGCACGGACCTGCTCTTCCTCCTGCTGCCGGCTGCTGCTCCTGGCTCCTGCAAGAAAGGTAAGTTATCTCCCGATCCCCACATCAGTTTTGGACAAAACTTATGGGGGATCGAGGGGGCTAGGGGGGGAGTTGAATTCTGCCCCCTGATCTCCCCTAGTGCAGGCAGATTTTTTTCTTTTAAAGGGGAAAGCACAGATCGTATATTCACGATCTGTGGCAGTTAAAGCATTCTCTGCACAGATCGTGAATATACGATCTGTGGCAGTCAAAGGGTTAAAGCTATTAGTTCTAGTTTCCCATTTTTTCCAGCCAGACTTTTGTAAACATACATTTTAGAAGATTAACTTTCAATTTACTTCCATACTTGAACGTATATGCCTCCTTATCCTCTATCCAAATGTGGGGGAGAAGTGGCGTAGCTACAGACTTACGGGCGTGATGCAAAATTTGGGCATGGGCCCCCCAACACCGCAAATCGACCTAGCAAATACAAATCGCCACTGCAAACCAAATAATGATTTCCATAAAAAACATCCAAATTCATCATTAACATTTTTTTTAAAGGCACTCATTTTATAACAGACAAACATACTTCACCCATACACCTAGCAAAACGATTCAATCAGATTCCAACAGTATTTCTAAACGTAGATCCTCAAACCTTCTAAAATAACCAACTGATGCTAGTTAAATGCTTTGTATGTAACCACTGGTAAAATAGTTGGCACAAAGACTGGTTAAATGCTTGTCATTCTGACACTGATAAACTGGTTGGCAAACTGGCACTGCACACAGCCAGACACTGGTTAAATGCTTGGCACACAGACAATGGTAAAAAATGCTTTGTACACATACCACTGGTAAAACAGTTGGTTTTGGAACCTTAGCACAAAATGGGGGGGCCCCCTTCTTGGCCAAGGACCCTGGTGCATTCGCATCCCCTGCACCCCTGGTAGCTGCACCCTAGCCTAAAACATTCTGTGCCATCATCATTAAGGTGCAGTCCATCTCTACTAAAGTGCCTGTAGCCAACAGAAAAGTCAGCCAGTCAGAAAAGTCAGTTCTCTAAATACCCAAACACCATCTCCTTACAACAACCCCTTAGCCACGCATTTATTACTCTTAAGCTTAGTGTTTATGAAAACTTTACCCTTTAGGTCCTTACATTTAACTTAACCCCTAACTCTTGGAAATAATTTTCAAGGACCTCTCCTAATCTAACTTTGTCATTGGCACCAACGTAAACCAAGCCTCTGGGTCACTCCCAGCCCCACCCAATAATCTGTCTACACCATCCACCTAATGTCGAACCCTAGCACCAGGCAGGTAACACACTGTTCGCCATGCAGGGTCTTGGTGGCAGATTACCCTATCTACCGTTTCTAATAATGAAGTCTCCTACAACTACCACCTGCCTACCCTTCCTAGCCGCCATTTCTCCCTCCTTTGTATTAGAGATGTGGTCAACTGGGTGCTTAAGGGAATGGCCTGTTCCATACATGCTACTTCTGAGCCATTATCCTCCACATCTTCACCTAAGGCTGGGTACACACCAGCAGATATTTTCGGCCGACCGATTCATGGCACTTTCGGTCAGTTGGCTGAAAATATTTGCTGGTGTGGGACGGATGGCCGTGACCAAACGAACAAATGATCGGACGTGTCTGTAAATTACAATCAATCATGCGGTTCCCTATGGTACCGCACGATCGGTCGTTCGCACTTTCAGCCACGGGCGAATTTGCCACGGCCACCTAACATTTGTCCCAGCCGAGTGCTTGCTCATAGAGAGCGCTCGGTCGAGGCAAATAGTCCCTTCGTGTGTACCCAGCCTAACATGGCAAATAAGGTATTTGTGATTTCTGTGTTTTAAACTGCTTTGAATACAGGTTGTGAATTTTAGTAATTTACTGGTGTATGTAGCTTGCTGCAACGTATAGGGGGCGCTTTTCGGCCTGAGGTGTCTATGCCCCAGCAATGTATATTGTATTATGTTTAGATAGGCCCCAGTTTGGACCGCACCATTGTGCGTAGCTACACCCCATACTAAGTAGTGCACGCTTCACGTTTTTGTATCGATTTAGAAACCTATTTGTTGTGTTGCACAAACCTTAAACATTCCTAAAACCATCAGAAGGCTCGACTATACACTGTATATGGCTGTCTTCTGCAATGTTGCTACCTCTTCCTGCCCTGCTGTCAATCATGGGTATGATCACAACTTCACTGCCATTAATTGCCTGGGCTTCCTTGTGCCACACACACTCTTTACTTGAGCTCATAAAGATCTGGAGTTTGGGGAAACCAGCCATTATACCCATAATACTGCTGAGTACAATTGATGCTAATTGAGTGTTAGGATTTTATATATTTATTATGATATAAAATATACACTGTGAACATAAGTATAAATGTACATGTTTAAATCCCAAACCCAAAAAAAAAATCAAAGGATTTTTTTTTGTTTTGCATGTTCCTGTTAGGTATACATTCACATGGAAGTAGAGAATGACTTGGATCAGCATTGCGATGATGAAGAAGAAGATTACAGATTTAGCTTCGACATTAATGAAGATAACTTAGAGTCAAAGCTTAAAATAATAAACCTTAACACTGACAAATTGTTGGGACTAATTGAATTTAGATCAGGTATTGTATAAATAAAGATTGCATGTTCAGGAAGCTATTAGAATGTAAAAACTTGCTAAATTCCACTTTATGACCCGTGTAAAAGAAATACTGTATATGGTCGCAGAACTTAAATATTCGTATAATACATCAATGGGGATGTGCAGTGGAATATATAATTATAAAAAAACAACTACGTAGTTAAGAGGTTTGTATAAGAATATATACCACTGCACCTCCCCATTAAAAAAGCCTGTCCCCGTTAACAATAAAGAATTTCAGTAATTTCACATATAAATGTATTATAGGACACAGACCAGAACGTAATTTATCTCGGGAGACCCGGATGTCTTCCTATGAGTCATAGAAATGGAACAAGGCCTTCTTTATAACAGAAGGTATCTTGCAGTCACATGCTATATGAATAACATTGCCCAAAAAATCTAAGAAACAAGGAGTAATTTCTCACTCCAAGGTGTCCCAGAGTTGGGGGCAGAGACCATTTTCATGTTCTGATATACAATGAATCATAGGAAAGACATCCAGGTCTCCCAGGCTGTAGTGAAAAGAGTCACTGCAGATACCGGCAGTTAAACTCAAACTCAATGAAGGGGAAAAGAATGCCGGTGCTGGTTGAAGTGATAAATTATGTTCAGGTCTATGCCCTATAATACATTTATGCGTGAAATTAATGAAATTCTTTACTTTTAATGATAACATTAATGTTCTGTTGGGGGGGGCTTAATTATTTAAAATAAATAATGGCCTACAACACCATTTTATTTAAGATAATTAAACCTTATGTATTATGAGTAATAATACACCCCATTACAGTGTAATATAAGGTTTATAAAGTCAATTCTTGAGTTTCCTGCCCTGTATAAAATCACATGGCCACAGGTCTTTTATATGGTCCTCAGTGACTTTATATCCTTATATTAGACTATAATGGGCTTATTATTCCTTATATATTCCATAGCAAAGGGTACATTGAGTATATACTAACTACTTTACTGTGCTATAGAGTAACTAATAGATCACAGAAGACACTAACTAAAGTGGCTCACTATAAATATTCCCAGAAAACTTATTTCTTACATAGAAATGCATGGATTAGTTTTTGTCGAATTCAAGTAAAATATGGGGTAAATTTTTTTTTGAGTTGTCATTAAACTCCTTAAAGGGAAAGTTAAGTGGAAAATATCATTATTTTTAAATTTCTTAGTCTGTTATGCATACCTAGTTATTGTATAAATTCTTTTCCATTTTGAACAATCTGTTAAATATGTACCCCTTGCTATTTCCTGCTGTGGACATTAGTGAGCTCCAAATCTTGGAATGTCCCTAACAGTAATTTCTACTGATTGGCTGTTGGATAGGTCAAACATGTTTAGATCTCTACAGAGCAACTGAATCAACCCAGGTGCTGGGTCAAGGGCAAGACCATAAACGGGTCCTGTAAACAGGAAGTCAGTATTTCAGAAGCATTTACTTATATACAAAATACTGAATGGGCAGGTTAAGGTCATTAGGATGGAAAAATACTCTTTTCTTTAAAAGTATATGTGTTTGCACTGAACTTCCCCTTAACCTACTTGTGTTTGATTTTGTAGGCATAAACGGGTTCTCACATTCAGGCGTAACTGCAGGGGCTCGCCCCACTGTTTAAAAAATGCTGATCGCAGCAGAGCGGGCTTGTGGCGGGCCCTAATACTGTAATGGTTGTTACATCAGTGCTCATGTTTTTTCAGACTACAGCACACAAATTTCAGTTGCAGCTCCACCTGTGCTCTGAGGTGGAGCTGCATTGTATTGTAAGGCTGGGTACACACCAGCCAATATTTTCGTCCGACCGACGGATTCACAGCACTTTCGGTTCCTCGGCTGAAAATAACGGCTGGTGTGGGCCGGCCAGCCACTACCGACCTCGTTCGTTCATTTGTTAAGATCGGCCGAACGAATGATCAGACGTGTTGGAAAATTACGATCGATCTTGCGGTTCCCTATGGGAACACTCGATTGATCGTTCGCATTTTCATTCGCGGCCGACGGACATTTGCCCCGGCCGAGCGATCGCTCTGGACAAATAGTCCCATAGTGTGTATAGAGCCTTAATGTAAATTACACTAGCTAAAACATTTGTACTATTAACATATAGGAATCTCTGGCTCTCAGTGTATTCCAGGTTGCAATTGGAGAAGCCCAGAGCAATAATTACAATATTTATCTGAGATCATAGCTCTATTCCAGGGATCTTTTCATAGAAAATTGTATTTAAAAAAACCCAGTGTACCTTATGAAGTTAACCAGAATTCTTTAACCTATATAAAAAGGTGTATAATTAGAACACTATTTAACTTCCTACTACTATACATAGTCGTTAACCCAAATTTACCATCATCTTGGTCATTTTAATGGTTTCAAGAAGTGTTTTATTTTACTACATAACAGCATACCAAAATATTTTGTCATATTTCTTACAGAAATACCTTGTCTTGCAACATACATTGATGACAAAATATACAGAGCAAAATTACTTACTGTTTCAACTTACGATCCTTTGACATTTTTAGTGGAGTTTGTAGATTATGGCTCTACGAAAGCAGTTGAGTCAAATCGGTAAGTAGTCACAAGAGACATTTAGAGGTTTTTATACAACAAAAGGATTAAAATTATTGCAAAAGAGCTGGGATAGCGCTTACAGGCACACTAGTGTGGCCTAGCCCTTACTGCCAAAGTGATTAGAGCATTGCGGGAGCACAGTCAGGTAAGCTGCAATTTGTAATTTTTCCTGCAGTGTCTGAGAGATCACATTGGAATTAACCATGAGATGTAGAATTAACCAGAGAGTAGAAGAGTATAAAAAAAAACAGCATTAGCATGTAATGCAAGGGGTATTGGGATTAGACTCACCTGCATTTGTGGATCACAAGCACTGCGATATTAGCGGAGCACAGAAGGGCTTTTTGTCAGCAAGATTAAACAAATACGGATATATTACAGTTAAAATGGGGAAAATGGCAATGCTTAGAGTATTATAGTACGTAAACAAGGAGATTCAATATCCCAAAACTCAAGGTAAATCCAATGTTTACTTCAAATTGTGTTATTATTCGTTCTAAACTTATTTTACAATTCCCAATGTTACGTTTTGCGCTACCTTGTTTTGGGTCTTTAAAAGAGCGCTAACATGAGCGATCTTACCTTTCCGCGATGCAATACTGGACGTAATCGTGTGTACAACCAGTGATAAAAAGAAAGATAAAATGTCCGTGATGCCGCTATTGAATCTCCAGGGGTATACTTTGTACTATTAAATGTAAAATTTTGTCTAATTCTAGATAATTAATTTGTCCATATGTAAATTTCATTGGTATAATTTTTGAGGTTTAATAAAGACATGCGTCCATCTTATCCAACCTACTCGGCAATACCCACATTTCCTCAATTGATCCTGACTCCAGGTGGCAATCGGAAATATCTCTGGATCAACTCAATACTAGTAACATGCAAAATTCCATTTTTTTTTTTTACAATCCAATGAACCTGAATTGTACTTTTAACAAATATCAAACATGTCTAGCTTGTTCCAGCTTCCTCCCGAACTGATTCAATATCCTTTGGAAGCCATTAAGGTCCGATTATCTGGATTTAAAGCATCTGCAGAAGATTTAGAAAGAGATAGACTTCCCTACAGGCCTGAATGGAGTTTCAAAGCCATGACAACTATGATGGATATACTTCAAGTAAAAAAGCTGTCTGCTTCTGTTGCTGTAAGAATAACATAGCCTTTTAAAATATTCTCCTTTTATTTGAAAAAAAAGTAGCAGGCATTGACGAGTTCAAGGAACTTCGAACTTTTCCTTTATTGCATTGATTGAAGACTGGGAGGAGAAAGTGCTATGCCTTACCTCCAGTTCTTCAATCAATCCAAGTGGAGCCAGGAACGAGCTTAGAGCAAACTTACCTGTTATGTGATCCGCAGCAGCACTGAAATTCCTGACCACTTCGGGTTCTGTACAGCTATAGCACGCATTATCTTACCTCCCATTCTTCTCCCAACGGATTTGGTACGCTATGCACATAGAATACAAAGTCTGTTGGGTCCTGTTAGAGGCCGTGGTCGAGGTAAGTTCTGTAACTTTGTTCGCGGCTCCTGAACTTTTTATTGAAGAATGGGAGGTAAGACACAGCCAAATTTATTTTTAAATCTGCTGATAATAATACGAAATAGTTTATTAAACATTCACAGGTTAGTATTTTTTAAATCTGCCTTTATACATCAAGTGAAAAAAAATGCTCCGATGACCAAATTAAAGGAGCACTGTTTTATGGGAGTAGGCACTGTCATTTGGGGTTGTAATAGCCTATTATATTTATACTTTAGGAGGGACTATATTTGTTCTGAAGTGAAAGACTAGCTTATATATTGAAAAATTAATTTGGTTTACTAATACCATATTATTAATTATATATTATATGTAGGGTTGCTACCTTTGCCTGTAAGACCCAAACACACACAAGCTACACAACAAAATGCTAGCTAGCATTTCCTTTGAAGTATAATTATGAAGTATCCTGCATTGATTTCAGTGTAGCCATACTGCATGTATTTAAGGCAATGTCACTTAGCACTGCAGCGTGTAGATTTCATACGTGTTTGGGTATTAAAGGCAAAGGTAGCCGCATTAATTATGTCAGACATGGGTGCACCTGCCATGAGGCAAGGTGAAAATCAGAAGCAGCATTTTAAAGAAAAATGCTTTATGGCACTGGAGAGTTTGAATTCAAAGTGCCCACCTTGTCTCTTTGATCCTCATTCGTTTTTTTTATTCTAAACCAATTGAGATTAAATCTCTAATAACAAATACTAAATACAATAGTAAGCCACTAATAGCAGAGATCACTAATTAAAACTGAATTTGTGAATGGATGAACTGTTGAGTTCAAAGTTTTGATCTATGCCAATGGAGAGAAAAAACACTTCCTGGAAAACCACTTCCTGGAAAACGCTTTCCAGGAAGGGATTTTTCTATTTGAATTTGAACTTGGAATATGGACATTAATGCCCATTTTTGAAGTTCATTATCATTCCCAAACATGATCTGATCGTCTTTGGGAATGGTAAGCAATTTTAAGTGATCACAGTTTTATTTTATTTTTACAAAGTGGCAAAATTAATGTTCTGCAAGTCTCTGGGGCATCGTTAAACTAAATTTCTAGGGAAACTAAGCTTCACTTACGGATGCAAGCAATTTTGTTCAGGTATCATTACATATAATTATAGAGGGAAAAGAACATTATGGTGCTATAACTAGCACCTAAAATCTGAATATTAATATAAGTTAAATGGCACCACACTTAATTTGCTTGTTTATGTCCGTTCAGATTTCTCACCCTGTTGATAAATAGATATTTTTAGGGTGGTGCCCTAAAGTACAAGCATCTGGACTGGGTTAGCGTGCTACCGGGCTAGACGCCCTAGTCACTTATCTGCATAATGCGGGGTTCCGAAGCCTCTGCTACCTTTCCAGGAGAAGGAACGCCGACACGCGTTTCGTCACGATCCATGTGACTTCGTACTCTTGATGGATGGGTATCGTATAACTATCACGCTGTGTTTATATATGCTTAATGATAGAGGATAATATATACATTTTTATGCCGGCAGTAATACAGCTAAACGGTACACTGTAACAGCAAATATTATTGTCCGATTATGGGCTGGTGGATACTAATATCTATGCACGGTCCAGATATGGTTGAAATCACAAGTGTAATTTTATTGTGACATATTTGGCTTTTATGCTTAACGATACATCGTTTGTAGTAAAGTCCCATGGTCAGTAACCTCGTAAGTCTACCTTCCAGGTAATATGTGTGTTTTTTTGTGTATGAGTTTGTACGTTTTTGTATGTCCTTGCACGCTATGTGTATAATATACATGCTCAATTAGTGTGGATAGGTTTGTGAAGGTTCGAGGGCGATTTTGTTTCAAAATAGGTCACCTCATTAGTTTCAAAATAGGTCACCTCATTATAGTGTATATATAAAGTCAGTATAATGATGAAACGGTGCCAGTATACACAGGAAGAGCACGCTGTGTAGGCACCACCCTAAAGATATCTATATATCAACAGGGTGAGAGATCTGAACTGACATAAACAAGCAAATTAAGTGTGGTGGCATTTAACTTATATTAATATTACCATTACATATAACACAAAACTGGTATTTTAGTCAGCAAGTGCTAGATCCAGAAGATGTACTTAAAGGGTATGTCCACCCTTAAATCACACTTTTAATATAGGCTTCCCCCTGGTCCCCCAGCCCCAACCGCATTATTTTTATTTTAAGAAAGCTCCCCAAACTCTTACTTACCTCCCCTCTTTCCTCCGCGCGCTCCCGGCCCTCTGCTTGCGAGAAATGCAAGCAGAGGGGCGGGACCGGCAGCCGGTCTGTGATGGCTGAGCTGCAGCCAATCACGGACGCGGCTGCCGGCAGCTCACTTCAGCGGAGGAAAGAGGGGAGGTAAGTAAGAGTTTGGGGGCTTTCAAAATAAAAATGATGCGGTTGGGGCTGGGGGACCAGTGGGAAGCCTATACTAAAAGGGTTAAATGCTAGGGGGAGGGAATCGGGAGAGGGAGGGGAGGAGGGGAGAAGGGCTGCAGTACGCATGGCAAAAATCTACCTGAGGCCAGGTAGGAGGCAGAGTCCTATATGGACTCTGCTAGCCTCCTGGTGGGCAGTTTTGGGACTTTGGGGGGGGATTTAGGGGAGATACCCATAAAGGGGGTCTGCGTTGTGGCAGGAGGGTCTGGGGATAGTGCCAGCCCCCCCCTTTTTGCGTCTTGACTAAATTAAACTACACTACATGGTGGGGCCAGTAGTTGGGGGGATTATAGTTTTGGGGGTGGACATGCCCTTTAACTAAATTGGCATGTGGGTCCAGCAAGTACGGTAGTGTCCAGTGGTTCTCTGTAAACAGCCGCCTAAGTTAATTATTTGGAACACACAAGTTTTACAAAAAAGACTGAACTACATCCTAGTGTGAAAGAGCCCTCAGTGTTTTCAGCTTTTATAGCAGGATATTGTATTCTGTGGTGAAATCAAAAATTAAATTTCATTTCTTTTTGCAGGTGTCTTCACCAGATATATCTGTGTTTTTGTATGACAGAAGTGATGAACAGCTTGTTCACAAGAAGCTGGTATCAATGGGCTTGGCTGTAGACTTGTGAAGTAAGTTTCATTTATTTAAATCTATTTTAACAATTTTTTCATGTAACTTTTGTGACAAAATATAGTTACAAGCTGTGGCATGAAAGGCTGAGGCCCCACTGCAACACACACAAAATGCGGTGTGCGTTTCTGAGCACTTTTGACATGCGCTTGATTTTCTTGTCAGAAAGACAAAAAAAGGGTGATTTGCATGCATAAAATAAACCGCAATTATTGCAGCAAATTGCAAAACTGCAATATCATGGTAGCCTTACGTGTACTGAATACCTCATTTTTCTGGGACGTTATCCTTATTTTTTTCAAAAATAGTACCTTTAGATAAAGCAAGATTCAACTCCTCCAAAAGATTTTAAATCTGAGCAGTAGATTTTGAGAAATCATCATTTTAATCACAGCATTTACAGGGAAAGATCTGTCACTGCAGAAGCAGAAATCATAATATGTAACCCATGCTTGACCTCTTTGCCTGCCTGCCAGCACACTTTCTGCAACATTTAAGAGAATCAGCAGAGAAAAGGCAGCAGGGGGGAGGGAGGGGGAGATGTGTAAGCAGAGCAGAGTCCATGGTGAGGCTGTGCTGAACACATAAGTGTTGCAGACACTACAAGAAGGCAGTGAGTAAGAGGGTGGAGGGAATTAGGAGTACTCACTAAACATTAATAATTTAATGACAAACCAAGCACAGATAAATGTGAGTACCATAATTTTACTGTCTCAAATTGTAGTTTCAGAAAATGTAAATTTGTTTCACTGAGTATAGTGACCCTTTAAATGGCATCTATAGTGAAATGTAAATATTGCTTCAATCCAATAGTGTATGCTGCTTTATTCCCACCTTCCTCTGTGGCTCCGTGTTTACTGCAGAGCTCCCCACTCCCCCTACCCTCTCTGGTCATTCCCGTTCATATAGTCTGGCTGTGAACCAAGCCGCTTATGCGCATTAATCCTTCTACATGTCACTCTAACCTTTTGTTATTAAAAAAAACTCCATACGCAAGTCTGTAGAGAGCAAGTGTCTCCGTTGTTCTGTAGATACTTGCAACATAAGGTGTGGGTGGAGGGTGAGTTAGGAGAGACCCAAGTCCTGCCTTATCACTGCAGCCTGATCTCCCTTTTATAGGCAATAAATTGGTGAAAGCTTGGGAGGATGGGGGCCCAGTCCTGCTCTTTCTCCTTCCCTTTACTTCAGTTTTTAACCTAGTATTACCAAGCATTTTAGTGAGCAGGAAGGAGTCATTGGGAGACTTGCTGTAAAACTTGTGTAAGCCTACACACTATACCTGCATGCTGTTAGAAGATTTGATTGAAAGCTCAAGCAGTGTTTTTTGAAATCTTGACTTTTTTTTAAATTGTATATGTCGAGACAGAGGAGGAAACTGAAGAAAATAAAGGTACACGTGGCTCTCCTACCTCCCCGGTGAATTAAAGACCCCCGGACCTTTACTTAAAACTTTAGTTTAGTATCCCTTTTAGTGCATTGTAATACAGTAAGGAGCAATTGTGAGGCTGTACATCTCCGTTAGTGTTCAGAACCATTCTTCATTCCATGCATTTTTAATATCTTGCCAGAGATTTTTAATCATATTAAAACTAGTTGTAGTTTTTCTTTTTGTATAAAGGACATCTGTATTGTCTTAGCTCCACCCCACCTCAGTCTATCCAATAGGAAAAAGCAGAACATGTCTTCCCATTGGTTAGGCCCTGGGGCACAAGGAGGTAGAACAATAACTATACATAGTTGTCCTTTAAAAGTACATAACTGAAACACTGTTTAATAACTGTATCCTTCCCTTTCTCTTCTGTGCATTATACTGCACTGTGGAATTATGGAGAGTGTTCACACTACAATAATCAAGTAGTGTTCTGATACCATTTGGCTGCAGTAGTTCATTTTAAAAGGTAATTACACTTAAAAACAAATAAAATGCCACAAGCTGTTAATTTCTAAATCGTAAAAATGATTTTGTTTGCCCTAACCATTTCCAGTGATGGGGGTGTACTGCAGGCATTTAACTAGGGAGCCTAGTTGGCTGGGGATTTATGTAAGTTCTCCCTATCAAATGTGTTTAAAGTTCTCAAACAATGGGCTCATGGCAAACTCAATCAGGCCTCTGTAGTAAAAGTTCTTTTTAAAAATGGTGCTAATTTTGCCCCAACCAATCAGAAATTAGCTACCATTTGAAAGTTGATTGATTAGGGCAAAATTAGCACCATTATGTAGTGACAAGAACTGTCATTACATAGGCCTGTATGGGTTTTTCTGTGTCCATCCCCTTATAGTTACTCTTTAAAGGGCAACTGTGGTCTCCAAACAAAAGAAAGTCTGCAGTCTTTCCTATTCCTGTGAAGAAATTTATATTGTTTAAATATAAATGTTCAAATTTCCTGTTTCCGGTAGGTTATGTCCAAATTTCCTGTTTCCGGTAGGTTGAGTACAAACACCTGACCTCTTCTCCCCGCCTCAGGGAAGAAGCATGCTCAGTTAAGACTTGAATAGGCTTCTCTTCTTCCTGTGTTCCCCAGCATTGACTCAAGCTGATCACATGGCTGAAAGCAGCAAGTAATGTTGCTGAACCTTTCCAGCAGTAACTTCTCACATATTTTACCTGGAGATGTGATTTTAAGGTTCATTTTAAAGGTGTGGTGGGAGGCTTTTTATATAACACATGTGCTCCAAAAACAGAGTATGTGCTGAATCTCCACGCAAATGGTAACATTGTGCTCACACTTTTCATGCATCTATGGTCATCGCATGCTTCCTGAAAACAGACCGCATCGCATGCACTGTTCTGTGTTTCTTACGCGCTAATGCATCACAAGCACGAATGTTGGCGTGTGAGAAATGACCCTGGTGTGGCCTAATCCTTAATATCACAATTCCATTGTTTTAAACAAGAAAAGTGACTTGTTTTATTTCAAAAATGTAATGCTGTTTTTGCATAAGCAATAAAGGATTTTTTTTTGCCATTATACAATTAAATATGTACATAATTGTTTTATTGCAGATGCCTAGATGTGGGGTTTTCCTGCTATAAAAAAAAGAATACCCACTCAGCTTTGTGAAGACTGGTTTGTTTTTCACGTGAAGTAATGTGCTTTTTTTGGGGGGGGTTTTGCTCCTTTTGTGTTTAATAATGATTAAAAATTTGTCAATAAAAGTTAATTGCCAAAATTCTGCACTCTTTTTTTGAATTTGACTTGCTGATGACACTAACACCTGTGGTCAAAATATCAATAGCTTGTCTTCAAGATTAACATTGATTGTAAATTCTTAAGAGAATTATAGGGGCTATATACAAACTATCGCAATTTAGGGATAACACACATTATGATAATATGCAGTCATACATTTATGTCTAACGTTCATTAATTAACAAATGTTTGTTCATAGAATACAATGCGGTAGTAAACTATCGCAATGCTATTCTATAGTGATCGTAAATCTACGATCGCGTTATCGATAATTAGATCGGAAATTGACGATCGGTTAAAGGCACGTTATCACTAAAATGCAAAAACCACGCCTTTACAAAAAGGGCCCCTAGTGGCAAAACGGTTGTGGTTGGTTAACCGTCCCAGCTAAAATCTTTAAAAGTATTTATTTCTAAGCTCTGCAGTTATTTACACTGGAAAAGACATTATACAAATATTAATGGGGCATATAATAAACTGTCTAGTGCATTGTTCACTAATAGGTCATATCAGAACACTTGTGGACATTCAGGCTAGGAAAGGTTCCTTTGCAGTGAGAATGGTAGAACTAATAGGTATACTAGATAACTGCCTTTTGATTGGCAAAACAAAACATTAACATGGGACATGGTCACTGGATTAAAACACTATCAGGGCAATTTACCCAGAGCCGCCATCTCTCTTGTTAAATCTTCTGAACATGTTTGCAACTGTGGGTAAATCCCAATAAAGGAATTTGTTCACAGCGTGATTTTAAAATCCAGCGATAAAAGTGCAGCAGCTCTTGGCAAGTGAGTATTTGCTATTAAAGGGGAACTATGGTCTCCATCTTCTATTAAACAGAGCACACTCCTATCTTAAGATGACTAAAGGATCATGCTTCAGTCTAAACTTACAGCATTATAAAGGCTGGTACTTCCTGCTTGCACGGTGAGCTGTGACAAACCCCAGGACCAGCAAGGCTCTGGCTTGAGCATGCCCACTTGTATTCTACTGCTGGGACAGGCCATCAGCTGTATCATAAGCTGGGCCCCTAAACGTCTAATTTTTTAAGCTACCCACAAGCCTGAAATATTTTTGCCTAAGGTGTCCATAGATAGGCAGAGGAAAACAGATAGATTGCATGCCTTTAAAAGACAACTGTACTTGCCAAATCCATGCTCCCTTGTCTGAAAGTACCCAGGGTGAGGACCTAAACTTCACTGTCCTCACCCCTGGGTTCAGTTTCTAACTCTAGCTTTACTCACCTGTAATTTCCTTCGGTGCTTTGCTCCTGGAGTCTGTTGGCAACTTCAGCCAATAAGGAAACGTTCTGAAAGAAGCGTATCTTCTCATTGGCCGGATTGAGAACGATGCACTGAAGGCAACTTCAGGTGATTAAATCTAGAGAAAGCGAACCCAAGGGCGAGCATAGAGTGGTTTAGGTCCTCACCCTGGGTAGTAATGGCAGGAGTGAGGGTCTAGGTGAGTATTATTGTCCTTTACCTAGCTTTTAAAAAAAATTTAGGGGTGAGGCTTATGAGTGTATACACATGCTTGTGCAGAGTTTGAAGAGAGACTTTACAAGCCTCTACAACAACTTTGGATTGACAACAGCAGGAAACATCATCCTAGGCTTGTTTGAGGGTGGACCAGTTGTCTTTCTAAGAGCTAGGCCACCGTGCTGCCTTTTCTCATATGCTAATGATTGCGATTGCTCATTCTACCCACATGCACTGTGATTATCACGCACAAACAGCGGACAACTCACGTGAAATGTGTGCCTTGCCCTCTTGCACAGTGTGGCGTCCGCCTAAAGGTGGCCATACATATATTTTACTTACCCGACCAATCGCTCAGACGCATAGAAGAACGGGAGAGGTGGTTCTAGCAGGATCGATTGAATGTGGCTGCAGCGCTCAGTCAGGTAAGTAAAATTGTATATATGTATGGCCACCTTTTAATAAAAGTGTAAGTCAAGAAACCATCGACAAGTGAATTAACCTTAAACCACAGGGGCATTAAAACATTAGTAGAAAATTATGGAATAAAGAACGTCCCCTTGTATGTACTCAACTAATCAAAAGTACTGATAGACCAAGTATAAAGTGCTATTATAAAATATCTAGTGCAGGAAGGGGTAAACAATAGTTGAAGGATGAAAGTCTTGTGGCTCAGGTTTTAAACTGTACTAGACCATTTGTATATCTAACAGTGAAGTAGAAATCAGTGTTTTTTCTCTTATTAAATCTGGTCAAACTAACTTCTCTGTGAAACCAATAAAATCTGCAGGGCCGACAGCAGGTTGAACACGTTGTTTCTGTCACAGTATTTTAGAATTTCTTTAATTCAATAATAAAACAATAATTTATTCTTTACATACATTTTGTTACACACTAAAAACCTAAGATGCATTTATATATACAAAACATCTCTTACAAAAACATATGTACATGAAGTTAAAACACATACAGGGAGATTCAATAAAAGTTCATATTAAAAATGTAATTTTGCCCCAACCAATCAGATATTAGCTTTCAAATGTTAAGATCTGATTGGTTGGGGCAAAATTAGCACCATTTTAAACGATAAGAACTTTTATTGAATAACCCTGATCGTTTGCTCTAAAGATCAGTTCACGGATCTATTTTCGTGTCCATTATTACATTTCCATCCTTATCCTTGATTCGAACTCTCCCAGAGGCATATTTTGTTTCTATCTGCCCATTGCTATACACTGTTTTCACAGTCCCATCTGGATATTGGCGTCTCTTGTAATGTGCCGTGTGCAGCTCCCGTTGGCCATTGTCAAATTCTATTACTTTACTTCCATCCCTATTCCATTAAAATACATTTAAAGGCAAAGATTAGGCAATGAAGACTTGTGCAGAAGAACATTTGATCACTACAGGACATGCTTAAGACTGGAAAATTAAGAATGGATTAAAATTTGGTCATAATGACTGCATTAGTGAGTGCAAAAAACAAAATCAGATTTGTCCAGTGTAAGGCTGCGGCCATACCACAAACGGTAATGTGAAAACGCAATGTTGTGTGCGTGTAGCCTGCCATCTGTTGTTCACGCACTAACTAGCAGGAACTAGTGTGGCCTAACCATAACTAGTGCCCTGGCACTGGATGATCTGTAATACAAATATAATCTCATTATCCCACCAATTTTGTTTCAATCCTTTCAGCATGTACTTGAGTAAATTAAGTTAAATGTACAGCAGTTACAGTATCCTGGCGAACAGAACTTACAAATGGACCGTGATTATCGTGCCATCAGGGAAGATGCTCTCTTCTCTCCCATCCATATAGAGATTTTTTATAGTCTGGTCAGGAAATGTTATTTCTTTCTTTCCATCTGGAAAATGTTTTTCTGCATAGAAACACCATAAGGTTAAAAAGCAAAGGCCACATTCTGTGGTCACAAACTCAAAGTTTAAAGCCTCTTTAGCTATATCTGGACATTTTTATAATGTTTTTTAGCTTTATATGGGAGGTGTTCTTTAAACAACAGCCATTTCACTGGACGAGTGTTCTAAGATAACATTGAATAAAGTGTTGCTCTAATCATGGGGAAAAAAATCTCCCACTAGAATAAAAGGGCAATTGTGGTATCCGAACAGGTTGGGGTTAATTAAGCTCTGCAGTCTTTCCTTTAAAATGAGCCCTGCGCCATTTCTGACTGCAGTCTGTAAGGGCTAGGCCCCACTTATGTGCATGTAAAAGCGCAAAAGCGATTGCGTGCGTTTTTACAAGCGATTTGATGCGCTGCTTCTGATTTTTATATGCATTTACATGTGCTGCGATTTAAATTTTGTGCGATTTAAGTCCGTTTTTTGTGCGTTGCGATATCACTGGAAGAATTCTGGTTAAACGGAGTAAAATCGCGTTGATGTCCGTTTTTTTTGCGCTTCCATAGATTTTCATTGTTGCGCGTTACGGACACAAATGGACCAAAAATGGTGAACACGCGCGTTGTGACAACGGATCGCAACGCATTGCTCATAGTGGGGCATACTTGTTGCGATTTACATTCTAATGTATGTGTCATTGCGCATCGCAAATCGGTGTAAAAACGCGTAAGTGGGGCCTATCCCTGAGGAATTAAACTGGAGAACGTTCAATCAAACAAAGTTCTCAAGCCGGAAGTGTTCAGGAAGTTACATTGCAATAACACCTCACAAATATTACAAAGATGTGGTTTTAAGTTTATCTTAAACATACAACTAAAGGATTTTAATTTAACAGATGGCGACCATCTAATCCTATCTGAGGTTAGTTGCATTTCTCCTCCTTTAGGGCACGGCCACACTGCATCGCACTGAAAGTGCTCACACAATCGAACCTGATTGCGTATGCGATTTCTCCTTTTGCGATAGGAAATTGCAATTACGCATAAAAAACGGTGATCGCATGCGATTGCGTATGGCATTCGGATGTGCTATCGCAACACAGCCTAAATCGCATGATTACGGTGCGTTGCCGTGATTCCAATGTTAGAAAAAATTTGCCCTTAGGACTAGGCCACACTAGCACGTTTTTGCCGCATTTGTGCATGCGATTGTTTATTAAGGAAATTGAAGGAATAAACAAATTTCGATTTCCAATGCGTTGCGATTCGCACTTCTGTTCGTAAAGCATATGATCAATTTTTTTGTACACTCATGCGTTACCATGGCGCAACATTGGCGAATCGCATTTGCACTCGATTCTGGTGCGTTGTAGTGTGGCCTTGCCCTTAACCCACAGTGCCATTCTGTAATAATCCTGTCTTGCTATGCTGGTAGCAGTCCTCATTGAGTTCTAGGATGTGTGTGACTTTAGAACCCTGGGACTGTCAGCTGAGAGTGATAGGATTCTGCTCAAATTCAGGAGAGGATTACTAGATGGGACTCAAAGAAGGAAGGAGAAATGAAACCACATTTGCTAAAGTTCTAGCTTCCAGTTGTTTTTCACAATAATTGTATTAACTTTGAAAAGAAGGTTCCAAAATGAATCTGAAATGAGATCTTTCTCTCTTCCTTCCAACCAAAAGCACCCAATACATGGGATTGAGATTTTAACTGGAAAATCTGCTTTTCCGATTGAACGTTCAACAATATCATTCAGTTTATCAAAAAGATGAAGATCGGGCCAGCCAGAAAATTTTCAGTCAATCCGATCTTCTGTCCCAATCTCTCTGCAGGTTTCAAGCAGTTGAAATCCGACCAGAAGTACGTCTGCCTGTGTATGGCTTAACCATTCTACCAATACAACAGATTGAATGAAATGAAAAGATAAAGCACCAATTGTCATTAGAGATGGAAAAGCCACAATAACTGAAATACAGATTATGTAGTATATATTACATTTGGCAGAAAGAGAAAATGCTCATCTCCTTATAAAAGAGAGCACTTACCTATTTGTCCATTGGAAAACTGGAGTATTTCCAGGCCGTCTGGATAAGTAGTATGTGTAGTCTGGGCATCAGCATAATAGTAAATCTATTTAATAAAATAAACATTTGCTTTAAAACCAACAGAACAATCTGCACATTGTAGCGCGCACAAACATACAAGTTCTCAGACGTACTATCCTCTGATCTTCCATAACTTGCTTCACATCTCCATTAAAAAAGGTGACGGTCGTCGTTTTCCCATCAGCACTCACGTCTTTCCGTGTCCCATTAGGAAATACAATGACATGGGTTCCATCTCTCAGAATTCTTTCAACCTAAAGAGAATTCAACAATATAAAAAAGGTCAAACGCTACCACTAACAACCTCTATTAAACAGTACAATACATTTAGAGGCTTATTTAGTAACGTATAACAATAGTCTGCCTATTTACAAATAGCAACCAATAACCTGCTGTAAATAGAATGCCTCCAGTCACACTGCTTGCCCTACCCAGGCAACAAAATACATGGAGAAAAGAAAGATGCAGATGATTCATGGAAGGACTTAGACCGCAATTGCAAAAGTTGCTTATTTATTAGTGTGAAACAAACAGCATGTTTAGGCACACTTGAAAAAGGACCTTGTGTCTGAAACTTGTCATGTGTTTGGCACTAATAATAAGCCACTTTTGCAATTACCTTTGGTTTTGCGGCCTAAATCCTTCCATGAATTATCTGCATCCTTCTTTTCTTCAAGCAACCAATAACCTGTTAGTTTACATTGTTTTAACTACAAGAGACAAAAGTAATATCTGTTCTGATTGGCTGCTAGTAATTACTATAAAATATTGCTGCTAATGCTATTCCATAACTCCAAAAGTGTCTATAGGGATATGTGGCTTCTCTTATACAACTAAGAGTTACCCTACTAGGCAGATCTTATATACTAACAGCCAGATGCACCAAGAGGTGCAGTGGCAGAAAATGGAGTTAAAAGTCACGCCAACCAATGTTATATTGTTTAGCGTGACTTAAACTCCATCATTGCAGTGCCTGAAGTTAACCACACAGGCGCTGCTATATTCACAGCGCCATTTAAGTCCTGCAACGGTAAAAACCTAATTCCGGAATGCACGGAGAGGTGCTATGTGAATTTAGCATCGCCAGAGCCAATAGCGCCTCTCCATGCATTGCCCTGTAAATGTTTCTAATGTGCCTTATACTTTGTAAATATTTTACAAACACCTAACAAATAATGGTTAAAAGGACAACTATGGCCACCATCCCCTCTTCTGTGATGACCTAAAACACTAGGTCTTCACCCCCTGGTTCTTACGTTGTTACTGAAAACCCAGACCCAGGGGTGAGTACCCCACAGTTTAGGTCTTCACCCTGGGTACTACTAACTGGGGGAGCGTAGTATTGAAGGGTATAATTGCCCTTAAATTACCCATCATTTATTTATTATTGTAAAAGCACGAAAGGTTAAGAAAACCATAAAGAACCTTAAAGAAACAAAACTGTGTAGAGCCATATTGGAATAAGGAATAAAAGGTGTAGAGCCATATTGGAATAAGTGATCCATGTTCATTACATGTTATTAAAGGGGAAGTTCAGTGCAAATACATATGCTTTTCAGAAAAAAGAGCAGTATTTTTTTTATCCCAATGACCTTAATCTGCCAATTCAGCATTTTGTCTGTGTAAAATAACTGCAACCGAAAAACTGACTTCCTGTTTGCAGGACCCCTAATAGAGACTGTTATGGTCTTGCCCTTGACCCAGCGCCTGGTTTGATTCAGTTGCTCAGTAGAGATCTGAGCACCTTTGACCCATCCAACAGCCAATCAGTAGAAATTACTGTTAGGAACATTCCAAGGATGTGGTGCATCCTGGGAAGAAGGACCGTTAGAACCTGACATGGCAGCTCACTAATGTCAACAGCAGGGAACAGCAAAGGGTATGAAATCAACTGATTTTTCAAAATGGGAGAGAATATGTAGAATAACTAAGAAGGCATTACACAAACTAACAATTTAACAAATATTGATAATTTCCATTGAACTGTCCCTTTAAGCTAGTGCATTAGATACCTTTCCATCAGAATAAACAATTTCTCCTTGGACATCATCCTTACTTCCAACATTAGAAGGGATCTGATCTTTCAGTTCTTGCTGCAGAGAACATAGAGGTTAAAGAACTATGTTCTAAGTGTAGAAGCCTTAGAATTATAACACACAGTTTCAGTACGGTATTATAAAATTGCTTAACAGCTTACATTCAGTATACAGTTTCACTGCCAACAAGCTTACCAGCAAAATAATCCCTGGAGGTTCTGCTTTAGAAGTCTCCACCTTCCCAGCATTGCTTGATGGAGTCTTTTTAGAGTTTTTTCCTAAGTGGATATATAACAAAAGAATACAGCACATTGTCAAACCAAAGATTTGGTTTTTCAATTGTGTGTTGTTTATTATGGTGTATTTCGGGGTTGTTATTGAGGACTTCTATTTATGGTTTATAAATAAGTAGATGCGGAATAACGGACATTCATAGAAAAAGTCTCTCCTTTACCGAGAGAACTAAACAGACTGGAGATCTGAGCAGATAAGATAAACATTATGCACCAAGCTACTAATAAACTAAATGGAACCAAGTTAAGTGAACCTGGATAGAGAAACGCCTGGGAGTATTTGTAGATATGCTTAATTAAAAAAAAAATATATTGTCTAAAGACAAACAGAAAAAATCGAAATAAGGATTATACAGGACTTAAGGAGGAAAATAAAATGAATTTTCTGCACAATTACCCAACTTCTGTTAGTTTACCCTGGAGAAGAGGCACATTAGGAGGGAAAACATAACTAATATGTAACTTTCACTTTTGGAGAGTTACCGTATATACTCTAGTATAAACCGCCCCGAGTTTTGGTAAAAAAGAAGGAAAACCACATTGACTCGAGTATAAACCGAGGGGGTAGTATTTGCCACTAAAGATATTTGGAAACTACTACAACTCCAGCATGCTTTATTGCTGGGAGTTGTAGTTTTCAAACATCTTAAGTTGCAAATACTTACAAATAGAGTAACCTACTGTATGTCCCCGTGCAAGTAAAGTTTCTCCTACCTCGTCGGCGGACGCGCGATCCACATCCTCGCTCCACACCCTCTGCGCATCCGGATGATGTCACTACCCGCGCCCCTCTCAACTTTGCTGCGCCGGGTAGTGACATCATCCGGATGCGCAGAGGCTGTGGAGCGAGGATGCGGATCGCGTGGCCGGCGGACAAGGTAGGAGATAGGCTGACTCGAGTATAAACCGAGGTAAGATTTTCAGGCTTTTTTTTAAAGCCTGAAAACCTCGGTTTATACTCGAGTATATACGGTACTACTAATCCGTGGCTAGCTTTAAATAAAAATACTATACACCGCACAAATGGTCTAAGACGCAGGTTTTCCACTGGCCAAAAGACAGACTGGGAGGCAAGAAACGATCATTCATGGCAGTAAGAAAATCTTCACCATAAACCCCAATTAATGAACAGAAAATTAAAGGAGAACTAAAAGCCTGAATAGCTTGAGCCAAGCCAAACCCTTAACTTATGGAGACCTCAAATATTTATATCTTAAAATATATAAACCAGTAGGGGGAGGGGTCAGTAATGCTTAACATGCATTTTTTTTTTTAAATATAGCAGATCAGGTTGCTATTAGGTGGGAGTCAATTAAGCGGAAAAGCACTAACAGTTAAACTAGCCATCTGACATTCCCATAACTATACGATTACATAAGAGATAATATGCTACCTACAGTGTAATATAAGGATATTACGCCACCGAGGAGTTCCCTGACCATACCGCCAGGCCTCGTGTTTTTGTAGAGGTCAGGGAACTCCGAGGTGAAGTAATATCCGTATATTATTCTGTAGGTAGCGTATTATTCCATATAATACATAAGGTCAAAAAAAGAAAAATCCAGCACAGGCTAAGTCTCCTCCCCTCTCCCTGTATTAGTAATGTAGATAACAAGCCCAATTTTGTATAATACAAATGGTTAACTGTCATTTCTATCTCAACCTTACCCAGTGCAGTTGCGGTTCATTACACTGACTGACTGAATTACTGTACTGATAAGGAGGAGCAAGAGAATTCCTGTGATTCATAAATGACTCGGTCACTCGCTCCTTTATATCAGCACAGTAATTCAGTCCGTGTACAAACATACAAATACAGGCAGGTAGAGAGAAATGGGGAGGGGCAGTGGAATACAGGAAGTCACTCAGTGACATCATTGAGTGACTGATTATATAGATTCTTGCCACTGCACCATCCCATTGAAATGCCAGAGCCTTATGTATGATAATATTATCTGAGACATGTGGCACCTTTAGGCGGTGATTGACTTCTTCGTGGAACAGTGGCCTTTTCTGTTTGAAAATAGGAGGAGTTCTGGGTCTTTCTTGCTGTGTTTAGGGGACTCTGGGGAAAAAGTGAGAAACCATTGATTATATTAAGTCAATGGAAATCTATAAAACATACCACAGGTTCCATAATATGTGTGTGTGTACTATGTCACTCATAGGAGTCTGGATTTCTTTAAAGGTAAGTTCAGTGCAAATACATATGCTTTTCAGAAAAAAGAGCAGTATTTTTTTTTATCCCAATGACCTTAATCTGCCCATTCAACATTTTGTCTGTGTAAAAAGAAATGCAACCGAAATACTGACTTCCTGTTTGCAGGACCCCTAAAAGAGACCGTTATGGTTTTGCCCTTGACCCAGCGCCTGGGTTGATTCAGTTGCTCAGTAGAGATCTGAGCATGTTTGACCCATCCAACAGCCAATCAGTAGAAATTACTGTTAGGAACATTCCAAGAAAGTGGTGCATCCTGGGAAGGACCATTGGAACCTGAAATGGCAGCTCACTAATGTCAACAGGAGGGAACAGCAAAGGGTATGAAATCAACTGATTTTTCAAAATGGGAGAGAATATGGAGAATAGCTAGGTATGTATAATACAAACCAAGAATTTTTTTAATATTGGTATTTTCCACTGAACTTTCCCTTTAAGTTCTCGATTAACGAGTTACAGGAAGTACTTACCTCAGGCTCTGTTTTCTTCGACTGAGCACCATGATTGTCGGTAACCTTCTTACTTTTATTTTCAATTGCCTCTACTTTTTTCCAGTTTTCCAGACGAACTTTTTCACTAAACTTTATTTCTTCCTTAAGTTCTGTGTTCTCTTTAGATAATGCTCCTATCTGATTCCGGAGACGGAGATGAGTGGTAGACCATTTGGTTTCCTTTCTTCTTAGCTCCTCTTGCAAATCTGCTAGCTGTTGCTTTAAGAGCTTCAAAACAAAGTTACAAACATGTGTTGGAATTGTTACAAGTCGGCTTATTCATAACTGAAAGGCAATGGATGCTGCCAATGCCTTGTAGTGAGAGGAAAATAGAAGTATATTAAGAGTTCCATGGCCATATAGACCACAGAGAGTTATTTTGAATAGGGGGAGCATTATTGTCCAGGATACACACATTGTAGGCCTCGGAGTCCTGGGACACTAATAAAATAGCTATGCACTGTATAGGATATATAGATATACAGGATTTTCATAGCTCTTGTATGGTCCTGAAACAATTTAGTAGGTTTTAATATCTTTATATTTTACAATAGAGGGTACATTATTCACTATATAGATTTTACATATAGCCGTCAGCATTGTTCAAGTAAAAAATCACTTAACTACTCTGGTAAGTAAAGGCTTTATTACTTTAAAATAAATGATCCCATGATCTCGATCATATGTGCCGGCTGACATTTTCTAAATTATTCAAATGCAAATGTCGAGTTTTGTTAGATGGTCAAATCTACAATATGTTAGTATTTCAGACAATCTGCGGAAGTGCCTTGTTTTAGCAGTTGAAGGAGCCCATACACATGCTAATCCAATTGAATTTGTACAGGTAGATTCCATAGGGATTTATTGGTACACGTGCAATGGTAATCAAATTCACAGCCCCGACCAATTGTCGTGTGCCCAAAGTGTTCTGTCGGGAACGACAGACAGCTAATGTCTGCATTGTTGTCGGTCATTTCCCTCCCACACCTTGTCGATACTCTGCAAATCCCATCAGGAGTTGTCGAGTATCACACCATGTGTAAGGCCCCCTTAAGAATTGTATTATTCTACAATATTTGTGGATCATCTGCAGCAAATGATTTCTAACCATAGTAGACCAGTAAAAAGATTTTGTTATTCACCGTAAAATCTTTTTCTCTGAAGCCAAAGGGGGACCCAGGCACAGCAGGGGTTAAGTACTCCACCTCCAGCAGCGGACACTTGAATATTGAAATTTTCCACAGGCTCTGGGGCTCCTCCCCATACCTTATATTCTGCAGCACCAGGAGCCTACTTCAGTTTTGTCCCAAAGAGGAAGCAAAGGAGTTCCACTGATAAACTTACAACTGTGATTAATAAAAACACACTTAACTTAAGCTAATCTGATATAGAAAACACAGATAATCTATATAACTAGAGAAACCGTTCTTATAACTTGGCAGTCATCACACATAGGGAGGGTAGTGCCTGGGCTCCCGTTCGGCTTCAGAGAAAAAGATTTTACGATGAGTAAACAATCTTTTAGTACGTGCGGAATCATGGCTATTGGAGGGAAGGCATACACTAACTAGAAACGCTATGGAACGACCAGTGCATCTATGAGGTGCGCAAGAGGATCTCACATTCTCGCGGTTGAGACGCAATGCCATGATGTATTTCCGGGGGTTCCCCACCGACGAATAAGAGTCGTGAAAACCTCCTGATGAAGAGACTATTCCCCCGGATCCAGGGTGTAGCAGCAGAGAAAATCCGCTTCCATGTTCAGGACCCCTGGAAAGAAGACTGCAGAGATCGCCGGAATACAGTGTTCTGTCCAGGACAGAATGCGGTGGGCTTCCTCCATGGCCATGTCGCTGCGAGTGCCCCCTTGGTGGTTGTTGTATGCCACCGCTTTGGCATTGTCAGATTGGATTCTGACAAAGCGGTTTGTCAGTTGTTCTGTCCAGTAAGAAAGGGCGAGATATATGGCCCGTAGTTCTAGAACGTTGATCGGGGGAGAAGGGACTCCTGCGCTGACCAGATGCCCTGAGTCGTGTGGGACCCGTACACTGCCCCCCATCCTGATAGACTTGTGTCTGTGGAGATCACCATCCACGGAGGTACGCAGAGCGTGATAAATGAATCATGGAGTCCAGAGATCTGCTCCAAACTTTAGCCGTCCTCCTACCCAAGATGAGGGGAGATCGTCATGCTGATTTTGGTTTGCCCCCGACAGGTCGAAAGGATCCCCCTCTTATTGGGCCATGGTCAGAAGGTCGTTTGTCGTCTCGAAGGGGCCTGGGGTTGGTTGCTCCAGGGGGGGCCTTGGAGAGGGGCGGAAGGGGCGAAAGGAAGGGTGCCTATGAAAGGTAGGTAGCCTACAGGATCTGTTTTGGAGAAGAAAGTTACTTTTTTCCCCCGTTGCTTGCGATATTTTTTTCTAGTTCGGGCCCAATTAGCTGTCCTCCCGAAAAGGGAAGAGTGGTTAGGGCCTTTTTTGAGGCAGCCCAGGCTTTTAGCAATAAGACCATTCGGGTTGCCATTACCGAAGCGGAAGCCAGCTGGATTCTAGAGCTGCATCTTCAATGTAAACCGCCGCGTCTGATAGATCCTGAACTATGTCTAACAGATGGGACTTGGTTGGATCAGGGCAGATATCTTGGTATAATTGGTTGTGCCATACCTCCATAGCTTTAGCCATCCAAGCGGAGGCAAAGGTGGGTTTTAGAGCAGACTCTGAGGCTGTAAAGGATATTTTTAATAGTGCCTCAATACGACGATCGTTTGGGTTCTTGCAAAGAAGAATGGTGGTGGCTCTGGAAAGTCAAGCCACTGGAGGGTCGACTATAGAAGGGAAGGCCCATCGATCTATGTCTGCCTTGGGGAAGGGGAACATAGTATTAAGAGCCGGGACTGACGAGGCTGGCCATTCTTGGAGAACGATCTTGTCCATTTGTTCTTAAGAAGGCAATTGAATTGAGGCTTTTTTAACTCTAGAAAAGAGGGTTTTGGAGGGGTCCTCTAGGGATTCCGAGCCCTGAATGTTAAGAACAGAAGAACAGTTAAACAGGATGCAATAGGTTCCTGTGGCCTGGCAGGTCTGGAATCTGTCTGTAATCACCAGCTGCCCAGATTGGAGGACTTGTGAAATGGAAGCAGACAGGGAGGACATAGAGGTGGCTAATGACTTAGCCCAAGCTGGTTCGTGCTCCTGAGGGGTCCCCTGAGGAGCTGAATTCTGAGTGCCCTCTGGTAGATGTTTTAGAGAATCTAAAGATTCCCTAATGGCCATTCTGGCTCTTGACTGACTTGTGTCAGTGGGCACAGAAGGAGGGTCATTGGTAGCGTTACAAGAAGCGCACTGTGGACCAGATTGGCCTGCAGGCAGTTTTGATTGGCAGGTTGCACATACATATGATACTGTGACCGGGGGTTGTTTAATCCCGTTCTGATGGGACTGGAGTGACCCCTTGCTGGCCATTGATAGAAGGAAAATATAAGAGAGGACAAAAAAAACTTTAAAAAAGCATATAAGATATATAATATAGATTAGAAAGCTGGAGATGGATAATAATGGTAAAGGAGGGAGGATCCCACCCCCAGAGCTATCCCCAGAAGATTAACTATCTGTCTGCCTAGGGTCTTAGAGACTAATAGAAAGCAGAGGCTGAAGAAGCTGCAGAATAGGCAGATAGGGAGAGCTGACCGGATTGGAGCTGCATCACTGGATTGGGGCTTCAGACGGCCGTGAATAGGATCCCTGGAGAGAGCCCGATCACTGTAGCCGAAGAGAAAAGGCACGAGAGGCCAGTAGGAAGTAGCTCCCTCCCCCTGGAGGACCGAAGGCCTTACCTGAAGGCAGAGATGTCTGCCTAGATTCCGGTTACAGTATTGGCAATATCTGGAGGGAGTTCCACATTGGTTTGTGGACTGTTGGATCCAGTGCCATCAGAGAACCTTGGCACAAGGACCTTGTGCAGTGCCCTTCTTTTCATTAAAGAGGGCTCAGGTGATGGTGGGAAGCACATCAGAGGAGGGGGGAGCTGCCCTGGTCTGTGTGTCCAGATAATGTGAGAAGGGCTGGAGGGGGTTACCCTCCAGCTATTCCATAAAAGGCAAAATTTTTAGTTTTATGCAACAGACGCAAGGGACAGCCAGGTCTGTGTGGATATGTTGGGAAACGCTGGAAGGGGTTACCTTCCAGCTGTTCCTAAGTAATATCTATTTTGCTAGTAGAGGTAGTAGTCCAACTCCTGAGTGGACACTTGAAAACCTGAAGCAGGCTGTTGGTGATGCAGAATATAAGGTAAGGGGAGGAGCCCCAGAGCCTGTGGAAAATTTCAATATTCAAGTGTCCGCTCCTGGAGGTGGAGTACTTAACCCCTGTGCCTGGGTCTCCCAAGGCTGAAAGAGAAAGGTATAATCTGATTGGTTGTTATAAATTAACAGCAAAAGCACATAATTAAATAAACAGTGTCTGTTGTTGGCCTGTGTAAAGCAAATTTATTACCTGGATTTCTTCTCGTTCTCTTTTGTCCGGCGCTGCTCTTGCCGCACTAGCGTACTTTTCAAAAACTTTGCGCTCTTTTTGGAGTTTTTTCATTTCTTCTTTTTTAAATTCCTCAAATTTAGCCATCTCTACCTCTTTTTGCTTTTCAAAGGCTGCGACATCTTTCCTGTTAACAAAACCCATGAAAAAAAACACAAGTAATTACTGCAAGATGGTATTTCAGTTCAAATGCAGAGGGGAAACGGAGCCAACCGCACTGATTCAACCGTACATTTATTAAAATGGTAACACCATACACTGCAGAAGCTTTACATACCTGGTGAGCAGCTCCTCCAAACGCAGAGGGGAAAGGGGGCATACAGATATACCCCCTGCAATTTGTGTTGTTTTATTGAAGAACGGGAAGTAAGACACAGCCCCTTTACCTCCCGTTGTTCAATAAAACTAAATGGCAATATTTTTTTTTCATGGGGAGATACCCTTTAAATTTACATTCCATTTTTTCAGTTCTTAAATTAACACAAACCACAGACAAATACCTTAGAGTTTCCATAGTTTTTTCCTGTTCTTCACGGCGTTTCACTAGTGTAGCGTTCTCAACTTTAAATCTCTCAATTTCGGTTTCCAGTTGAACCAACTTTTCCTTTAATAGCCGGGACTGAGCAGTATCTACAATAACAAAATGATAATTGGGACTTACACAAAATACAGTACATTCGGTAGATATGTTTTCCTACCTTCCCCTTAATTTTTGTTTGGGATTTTCAGTATTTTCCCCTTTACCTCGAATAAAGAGACACAGGTGGCTAGTAAACATGTAATTGGCAATCAATTGCCTGTGATAGTAGTATTAATAGCTAAATAATTTGGCCATGGAAGGTAAGTTTTGTGTTCATGTATAACCTCAGAAAGGACAGGAGCCACCTTATTCCTTAGAATTCTAATTGGGATATTTTATAAAGGTCCAACCCATGTACATATCTCCACTTATATAGCAACTAAAATCGAGTAATGTGTCAAACACTAGGCTAGTCTCCTAATGGTTTATAAATTTATACTAAACCATGACATCAAAAAGGTTTCATTTATTTCCAATAAAATAAATTTACATTTGCTTACCTGCTTCAACTTTATCTGGCCCAGATTTACTAGCCAACTGGGACTCATTCTTCGGTTTAGACCTCAGTGATGGAAATAGTTTCATCATCAAATCAGATGTTGGAGGAGGATCTGAATTATTAACAGGTACATTTACTTTTACATCATCCTCTTTCTTTGAAGCAATTTTTCTTTTAACAGTATTGTCTACGATTGGCTCTGGGTCCTTGCTAATATAGATAGAAGGTGAAAATCTTTTAATAACATTTCCTTCGGGGAGATGCAGTTGACTGCCAACATCCTCTAGATCAGCCCAGGTTTTCTCATCATCATAATCAATCTGACTTGTGTTTGGCGATTGTGGGTTGCTATCATTACCTAAGAAAAGAGCTTCTTCGCTCTTGCCTTCTAACAGAGTTGATTCATCATTATTATCCTCTCCATCTGATAAATCCAAGTCTATGTCTCTTGCTTTGGTGGTTTTGCTCATGTTTTTGCAAGGCCCTTTATATTTTTCTGAAAATGGGTCATCTTCCCTGCCAGTTCTATCATTTTCTAAATGGATTTCACTTGCTACCGATGACTCATGGTCATCTTCTGAAGATGCAAGGTCCTCTTCCCTAACCAGGCCAACAACTTTTATGGTTTTCTCTTCTCTTACAGCGAGTTTAGCTTCTATCTCATTTTGGTTGACATTTCCAGAAGAAGCAACACCCGAAATACCTTTTAATATAGCACCTGCATCTTTCCTTCTGCCAGCTGTGGCATCTTTGGGAATGCAGACTGCATTAACTGGTTGAACTTGTATCGACTTAACAGGAGTAGAAGACAGTCTACGGTGAGCACCGTCAACCTGGTAATCTTGAGTTAGCAGTTTTTGAACAAAGGATGAATTGTTGGAAAAGGATATTTCCTCAGCTGCTTGTTCCAAAAGCAAAAACTCATCCAATTCAAAGTTTTCCTTTTGTTTCTCCTTATCCCATATTACTCGTCTTTTTTTAAACGAGATATCAAAAGAGAAATCGAAATCATTTTCAGGTGGGGCATATTTTGGATCCATCATAACATTCTTCTGGATGCTCGTGCCCCTACTGTTTGCATCCACTAGCATTGCATTGTGAATGTTTTCTTTATTTTCCAGGATGGCGTTCTGTTCCTGTTCAATGGCACTTTTGGTATCTTCATTACACTTATTAGTAACCTGTGAAGGGGTATTATTTTTGAAGTTAACATTCTTAAGAGGCACTTTCCTTACAGCAGGCTCGGGTTTTACCATCCCCGAGAAATATAGCTTTTTATCCACAAAAGGGACATTTCTAGCAATCTGATCTTTAGTGATTGGTGCCACTTTCCGCTGGAGTGTTTGTTTATCCACTCTGACTGAACCGGTGGTGACAGATTGTTCAACTGGAAGAACGGATTTACTTTCCTTAATTTTAGTTGCATTTTTATTCGCATTACTAAACCTAGCAAGTCCTTCTCCTCTTTTAAGAAATGGTCTTTTTTCTGTAGTTGTATTCCTGACCTGGTCTTCTGCTGCCTGCAGGTCAAAGAAAGAAAGAAAGAAAAAAAAACAGTTACAAAAAATGTATGGGTATGTCCACCCATGGCCAAATTTATTACATTATGCAGGACCCAACCAAAAAGTTTGTTAAGCTTTGCTTAAACTTTTCAAATATGCTCCCAGAGTGAGAAATGATGCTTACAAGTCCACAATCCACCGCCGCTTCCAAATGTAACCAAGACTCTGGGGGGTCCTGTACAACATATTACATATTTTTCGAATGGGTGGACTTACCACCTTTAAGAGAGAATCTATAAAATGGATTCCTTTTTATAATGTTAGCAAATCTATACATGGATTCCTTTATAAAATGGTATCGAATCTATAACCTCGGTGGTAAGGGAAGATACTGGAAACTATTTTGTTATGGGCTCATGTTCTGTGTTTTGTCTCCATAACGGAAGTTATAAGTAGCAGTCAGCATGGATTTATGAGAAATAGCTCTTCAGACTAACTTGCTTGTCTTTTTCCACCTGCACTGTGAATGTTTACATGGTGTGTTCAATAAAAAGATGGAAACATTTATTTTGTGTGGTATTAGTTTAAGTAGACCATGATTGTCTATTGTTGTGACTTAGTTGAAGATCAGATCACATTTTATGACTAATTTGTGCAGAACCCATATATTTCTAAAGGGTTCACATATTTTTTCTTGCAACTGTACACTAAGATTTTGCTAACGCTTTTGTTGCCACACAGGCGACTGAGGACTGTTGGCCTCCAAAAAAAACATTTTAACATGGATAGAGAATTGGTTGTTGGATCGTGTACAGAGAGTGGTGGTCAATGGAGCTACATATATGTGGGGTAAAGTTCTAAGTGGAGTGCCTCAGGGTTCCGTACTGGGGCCACATCTTTTTAATCTATTCATAAATGACTTAGAAGGGGGCATTGAGAGCAAACTATGCAGAGCTTTGGAAACGTCAAGTGATGTGCAATTGCAGCAAGCTGACCTAGATAGATCAAAATGGGCATAAGCGTGGCAGATGAGATTCAATGTTGATAAATGTAAGGTGACGCATTTGGGGGTATGTACACTGGAAAATTTGTTTTTTAAATTGCCCATTAGTGGAAACTATAATTCATCCCAACTATCACAGAACTTTTTTTTGTTGATCTGCCCCCTATTTCATTAGGTATCCAATGTTTTGCTGTAGGTGGAATGGTTTGACAGTTGGTGTGCTGTAAGCAGTTTTGACAGTTGCTATGTGGGAAAATTTTCAGATCAGTGGTCAGAGACTGAGAAAAACAAGTAAAGTAATTTTTTCAGTATACATACACTTTAATGATCCTTGTGCCACCTACACCATAAATAACTTTGTGCTAAGCAAAGTATCGGACGTGTGCACGGACCTTTAGACAATGACGGAACCCAGAGTGCAAGGCACCCATGCAACGAACAGCCATTTCGGCTGATAATCACACGTGTGTAAGCTCTCGGTTGGGCGTCAGTTGTTGATACACCATGGCGGATTGACGAACAGCGCTGACCGAACGCAAACACAAATGTGATTATCTCTCGAAACGGCCATTCATCGTGATTGGGGGTTGTTTGTTGTCTGAAGTATCAGGAGTGTGTACGAGGCTTAATGGGAAAAGATTTGGGGTTTCTAGTAGAATAAGCTGTAGCAAACAATGCTACGCAGCCACAGCTAGACCTACCAAGATATTGTCTTGTATAGACAAGAGGGGAATAGATTCAAGGGAGAAAAATATTATTCTGCCTCTTTACAAAGCACTGGTAAGACCACTAAATTAACTTAATTAATAAAAAGAATGAAGGGGTTTGACTATGCAGGCAGATTATACAAGTTAGGGCTGTAAACATTAGAGAAGCTGCAATTGCACAGGGATATGATCACTTTATACAAATATATTAATGGGCCATACAATAAACTCTCTGGTGCATTGTTCACCAATAGGTCATTGCAGAGGACTCGTGGACATCCTTTAAGATTAGAAGAAAAGAGGTTTCTTCTTCAGGTTAGGGAAGGTTTCATTACAGTGAGAACAGTACAAATGTGGAACTGTCTTCCAGCAGATGTGGTAATGGCAAGTTTACTGAATATATTTAAAAGTGGCCTAGATAAGTTTCTAAAACTAAAAAATATGTATTGTGTAATAAGAATTACTGGTATTAATACATATGGCTGATCCAGGGATGCTTTCTGATTGCCATTTGTCCGGAAGGAAATTTTCCCCCCATTTCAGCTGGGTTTTTTTTTGCATTCCTCTGGATCAACTTTTAGGTTGGGTTAATGAATAGGCTATAAAGGTTGGACTAGATAGATGCATGTCTTTATTCAATCTCCATTAATATAAAATGGATTTTCAGTAGTAAAATACTAAACTATACGAAATTCAAATTTTTATAAATTTATAGGGGCAGATGTAATAGTGGGTTGACCTGGGTTTTCGGAAGGGCCTGTTCTTACCTGACCAGAGTAATGAGATGCTGTAACTGCTGCTAAGTGCTTACTGCATTGTGTGATTATGGTCACTTCTGACACTGTATCTCCCCATGGTACATAGTCTTCATTATTATGGAGTGCGTATATGACCCTTTGGTTTACCTAAACAGCTACTATTCGAACACACCATGTCTACTTCAGTTGCCAAAACGTGTTAAGGTTCATACACGCGTAAGATTTTCCGCAGACCTCCGAGCCCCGACCTAACCCCGATCAAGACAAACACCCGTGAAGAATGTCCGTTTCGCCCAATAGTCACGCGTGACTACCGGCCAAAACGGACGTTCACCGCCAGAGTTTGACGAGGTAGATCTTGTACAACAGTGACTGTTCTGTCTGTCTTAATGAAAGATCTACTAATATCTTGAGCAACACTTAAAATATAATCATAATTCGAGTTTCATATACTGCAGTGCTATTTTAGCACATACAAAGAAGGGGTAGTAAGAATATTCCCCATTAGGAAAATTACATCTAGTTTTTGATTATGACAGGCAGGTGGCAACAAGGATGCTGAACAACAGAGTTCCATTGGTCCCAAAATAACAGGCCTCTTCCGCTGGCTAATTATCAGAATACCCCTTAAGAAGAGAACTAATGTTCAGTAAAATGAATGAGAATGAGGCTTATATTGGGCAACAACTAATATCTATTACACCTTAGAGGGGACAATTCTTATTGGAAAATATAAATAATATTATGATTGATACCTACTCATAACTGGACAGGTGATGTAAATACACACACACACACACACACACACACAATATACGAGGTCTTGCGGATCCACCATTAAACAGTATGAAAATATTTGTGCTGTATGCATGCAAGGTAATATTTGCACAAAAATCACGGTTGTCTAAAAACCCCCAAAACCTGGACTTTGTTTTGTTTCTAATCATTAATTCTGCTTCTAGCCAGAGATTTTATACTTAAAAGCTCCACAATCCACTGCTGCTTCCTGTCTCCACCGCGGCTGCTGTGTTCTATTTCTGTCCCTGAGCAGACGCAGTGCAGAACTGCACTGGGAATGGCAGTCAGTGATTCACAGTGACATCACTGTCACAGCCGACACGGACTGCCTTACCCGGAAGTAAAGAGCAGAATGCAGAGCCGCGGCGGTGGATTGAGGGGCTTTTAAGTATAAATTGCTGGAAGCAGAATTTCAGGTTCTGGTCGGCACAGGGATACTAAATAATATTGAGAATTACTGGTATTAATACATATACTGTAGTTCTGGTTGGTACAGGGATACTATATAACATTGAGAATTACTGGTATTAATACATATACTGTAGTTCTGGTTGGTACGGGATACTATATAATATTGAGAATTACTGGTATTAATACATATACTGTAGTTCTGGTCGGTACGGGGATACCATATAATATTGAGAATTACTGGTATTAAAGGGCATGTCCAACCGTTTTCTAAATTTTGTATATGTTGTAGGTCTTTCTCCCCCAGCCCCAACCGCATTATTATTATTTTCAGAAAGTATCTTTACTTACCTTCCCTCTCTCCTCTGCCGCACTGCCGTCCGTGATTGGCTGAGAGGCGTGGCTGCTGACAGTTCAGAATGCCGGAGGAGAGAGGGAAGGTAAGTAAAGATCGGAGGACTTTCTGAAAATAATAATAATGCGGTTGGGGCTGGGGGAGGAAGCCCTACAATATATACAAAGGGAATTACACTAGGGGGAGGGAGATGAAAATGGGAGGGAGGGAGATGAAAACAGGAGGGAGAGGGGGGGAGCACGCTCTGAGCACGCCAAAAAACTCTGAGAGGAAGCCAGAGTAGGCAGAAATAATTTCCCTCCCTGCACTGCTCTTGGTGGCCAGTTTTTTGGACTTTAGGGGAACATTACAGGAGAACCATTTGGAGCTGGGATGTGAGGTAAGGATTTTATTACACTACTGGCCCCACAGAAGGCCAGTAGTGAAGAAAATTATAGTTTTGGGGGTGGACATGCCCTTTAATACATATACTGTAGTTCTGGTTGGTACAGGGATACTATATAATATTGAGAATGACTGGTATTAATACATATACTGTAGTTCTGGTTGGTACGGGATACTATATAATATTGAGAATGACTGGTATTAATACATATACTGTAGATCTGGTTGATCCAGGGATACTTCTCTGATTGCCGTTTGGAGTCAGGAAGGAATTTTTCCCCCCTTTTTAGCTGGGTTTTTTTTCCTTCCCCTGGATCAACTGTTAGGTAAGGTTAATAAATAAATAAAGGAGGGTGAATAGGTTGGACTTGATGGACGTATGTCTTTATTCCACCTCAATTACTATGTTACTATGGATTTGGCTTCCTAGAATACAAGAAGCGATGGCCAAGTCATAAGTAGCACTAGTTCCAAATAGTATCAGGGAGGCGAACTCAGACAAGATATAATTAAGTGTTTATTGTGATAAGAGCGGTGCACAACGTTTCGGGGCTTCCCCCTTCCTCAGGTGAACCACTCTATCACAATAAACACTTAATTATATCTTGTCTGAGTGCGCCTCCCTGGTACTATTTTGAACTACGAATGTACTGCCTATGGTTGAGCAGTTGAGAAAAGCAGCACCTGGGAAGATTAAAAGGAATGTGGGAGTGCGAGGAGTTATACAGCATAAGTAGCACTAATATTTCTTAATTGAAAGGAGCATTGTAATTCAAGGATTTTAAATGAATGATAGCGCAACTAAAAGGCTATTCAAAACCTAACACTATAGTTGCCACTTTTGTGTGGCATAACAACATTGACAATCCCCCTTTAACCCTTTCATTGCCACCAATGGTAAATTTTACGGTGCTCTATTTCCTTCCTTTTTTGCCAAGCATGGTAAAATTTACGATTGGTGGCAATGGCCCTTTAAATCCCTCCCACAGGCTCCCCCGTGTGATCGGAGGGCACTATTCAAGTGCCCTCCCTCTCCCCTCGATCCCCCATCGGTTTGGTCCCACACCGATGGGGGGGATCTCAAGAAATTAACCCCTAAAGTGCCGGATCGTATAGGGAATCCCTCCCACCTCCCGGTACTTCATTCCTTGCAGAGCCGCAGCGGAAAGGGAAGTCCCGTGACATCACAGGACGTCCGGGGCTTCCCTTTGGTGTCCATCCCCATATTGCCTGGTGGTCTAGTGGACTAGTAAACTGAGATCGGTTCCGATCTCAGTTTACTACCGAAGTATAGCAGCAGGCACTATGTGCCTGCTTGCTATACTGCATACGAAAAAAATGTAACTGCTAGGGGCAATCGGGGGGCAGCATTCAGGTGCCCCCCTAGCCCCCTCGATCCCCCCTTGATTTCATAAAAATCCGTTGGGGGGATCGGGAGATAGCAGTGCCTGAAGTGGTGCCCCCTCCTCTATTGCCGGTCCCTCTCTGCCTCTGCTAAGATCGGTAAGGGAGACCCCGGTGACATCACAGGGCTTTCCCTTTCACCGGGGTCTTCCCTTTGCAAGTTCTCTGATGCCCCCTAGTGGTCTAGTAGAGGTACTGCAGTGTGTTCTCATATAGAGCATGCTGCAGTACCTGTATAGTAAAAGCTGTCATGCTGACATCCTTTACTATACATTTTGTGAATGGAACTCAAAGTTCCATTCACAAATAGGATTTTTTCTAAGTCTTTGCTACTTAGCAAAGACTTAGAAAAAAAATGGGGACAGAGATCAAAATTTGGTGATCACTTCTGATCACCAAATTATTGATCTTTGCCAATGAATGAAAAATCACTTCCTGGAAAATGATTTCCGGGAAGTGATTTTTCCGATCGGATTTCGAATTGGAAAACGGGCATTTATGCCCGTATTCCAAGTTCGTTATCATTCCCTAAGATGATCTGATGATCATCTATGGGAATGAGCCAAAAAAAAGGGGAAATGCGCACAAAAAAATTCTTAAAGTGATACACACCCCCTTTTTTTTTTTTACCCTAAAACTCTAAATTAGCAAAAACTTTGTCTTTTCCAAGCTTCCCAATGCCCCCGGTGATATCGGTAAAGTAAACGCAGATCATTATTTGTCCGATTTCAAGGGAAACTAAGCCTATTTTAGTAGAAATTTTTGCAGAGGTAGAGGTACCAAAAAAAGACCGGATTGAAGTTTTAGGATCAGTAAAGTATGCAAAAACTTGTGTGACTCTCCGTACTAACCGGTTTTCACTAAAATACCACTAAAAGGGGGGGGGGGGGGGGGGGTGGGTTGTGGCGGTTTTTAATTTTTTTCTTGTAATTGCAATTGCGCATGGGTTCCATTTGAGCTAGTTGGTGGCCCCGTCTCTGTTTGCACCCACCCATATGGTATACTGTTTGATTCAGGACATGTGGGAGATTGCCATTTAGCGGGTTTTTTTTCTTGCCATGTGGGTTTAGGTAGGATTTCAACCTTTGAGACCTCTTTTTTTTTTCTTCCACAAAATCTCCTAAAAGCACGGAGTTCTATGAATAACAGCGTCTGGAATTCTTCATATATATACGAAAGCATGATACCGTTACATAGCTGAAGGTGTGTAGATTCCAAAAAGATATAGTTTTTGGGGGGTATTTCCAAGTTGAATAGGCTGTTCAAATTACAGAACACTGATTTTTTCTTGTAATTGCACTTCTGCATGCGTCCCATTTGAGCTAGTTCGTGGCCACACCTCTGTGTGCACCCACGCATATGGCATACCGTTTGATTCAGGACATGTGGGAGATTCACATTTAGTGAGTTTTTTTGCTTGTCAAGTGGGTTTAGGTAGGATTTCAACCTTTGAATCATCTTATTTTATTTTTTCACAAAATCTCCAAAAAGCATGGAGTTCTATGGATTACTGCGTCTGGAATTCTTCATGTATGTATGTAAGCATGGCCCCATTATGTAGCTGAAGGTGAGTAGTTTCCAAAAATATATAGTCCATGGGGGGTATTTCCAAGTTTCTGGGCTGTTTCCTTTGAAAAGGGGTAAACTGTTCAAATTACAGAGCACTTTAATTTTTTCTTGTATTTGCGCTTGTGCATGCATCCCATTTGAGCTAGTTGGTGACCACATCTCTGTTTTGCACTCACATATATGGCATACCGTTTGATTCAGGAATTGTGGAAGATTGACATTTAGTGGGTTTTTTATTTGTGGGCGGCATTTCCAAGGTTCAGGGCCGTTTCCTTTGAAAAAGAGTAAGCTGTTCAAATTACAGAGCTCTTTGATTTTTTTTCTTGTAACGGCACTTGTGCATGGCTCACTTTGTGACTAGTGGCTTCCACGTCCATGTGTGTAACCATGTATATGGCATACCGTTTGAATCAGGGCATTTGGGAGATTGATACTTGACAAGTTTTTTTTCTATATTGCATGGGAATTTGACATGCAAACTTTGAAATTTATTTTTGTACATTTTTCCAGAAAATCTGGTACAAGTGTGAAATTCTATGCAGACGGTGCCCACACCATTGGTGGTATGCATAAAAGAATGGCACCGTTGCATAGCTGAAGGTGTGTAGATTCCAAGAATATATAGTTTTGGGGGATATTTCTAATAAAGAGGGTTGTTTAGTCTGACAAATCTGAAAAGTTGCTGTAATTGGACCACTGTGCATTGGCTTTCTTTGTAGCTACTCTATTCCACGTCTGCGTGTGTAACAATGCATATGGCATACTGTTTGATTCAGGACATTTGGGAGATTGATATTTGGTAACTTTTTTTTACATTACTTGGGATTTTGGCATGATTTCTAACTTTGAAAGTGTTTTTTTGTTAATTTTTCAGAAAATCGGCTAAACATTCAAACTTCTACGAAGAACTGCTCCAACATCATTGAAGGTATGAATGAACAAGCTAAAGCATTACATACCTGAAGGTGTGTAGATTCCAATGATATATAGTTTATGGGGAGTATTTCTGAGTTTTGGGGTTGTTTTGTGGTAATTTGGATTTGACTGAATATGTTTGCTGTTTTTTAGCCATCGTGCATTGTCTCACTTCGTGACTAGTAGCTTCCACGTCCACGTGTGTAACCATGCATATGGCATACCATTTGATTCAGGACATTTTGGGGATTGATGTTTGGTAACTTTTTTTTACATTCCATGAGGTTTTGGCATGATTTCTACCCTTTGAATTTGTTTTTTGTTCATTTTTTCAGAAAAGTGCAAACTTCTACGAAAAACTGCGCCCACACTATTGATGGTATGAATGAACTAACTACAGTGTTACATAGCTGAAGGTGTGTAGATTTCAGGAATATATAGTTTGTGGGGGTTGTTTCTGAGCTAGGGGTTGTTTTGTGGGAAAAACTGCAGACTGTCCGAATTCGGAATTGGCTAAATATTTTCGCTGTTTCTGAGCCATCGTGCATTGTCTCACTTTGTGGCTTTTCGCTTCCACGTCCGCGTGTGTAACCACACATATGGCATACCATTTGATTCAGGACATTTGGGGGATTGATATTTGGTAACTTTTTTTTACATTCCGTGAGGTTTTGGCATGATTTCTACCCTTTGAAGTTGTTTTTTGTTCATTTTTTCAGACAAATGCGAACTTCTATGAAGATTGATACAATCATACTCTAATCTTAACTCTACCAATCTTTTCTTTTCTTCATAATTGCTACAATTCAACCTCCACATCATACTGCATATCCATAAAAATTGACTCATCAAATTTTACCACATCCTGTCTACTCTACCATACCTATCTTTTTTTTATACCTCATTACCCTCTTTTACCTCTTTTTTTTCGCTAACTAACCCCTTATTGAATCACACACATACAATACTAACTACCTGAACTCCATCTTAACTACTCACTAATAACCTTATTGAATCATACACCCAACCTATAACCCTCTAATCTCTTACATCCCACAACCTTCTAAAATCTCATAAAACCCTCTCTTTAGCTCCCCTTCTCATCCTCTACCACACTCTAGCTCACCCCCCTATAACCCACACTCAAACAAACCACCTCCTACATCTCTCACTATCATCTCTAATGTCAATCAAAACCCACACACATCTACCCAACCACAAACAACAAACCCTCACTTTAACAAACTTAACAAGTGTATGGAAGAACACCCTCATCTAACAACCTCTACACAAAACCAAGCCACATCTAACCCTATCTCTACACGTATTGAAAAATCAACTTTTTCCCCTTTCAATTTTACCTACCATAAAAAAAATCCCTCGCACCCCCAAAAACACATCTTTTCTTTTTTCTTTTTGTTTTGCTTTTCAAAGGCTCAATTTCAATTTCACAACAACATTTCCAAACCTCAAAAGGCCATGTCTCGACATAGCACAGCTAACCCTACGGAACCGACACACACACATATCCCTCCCCAAAGACACAATCTTCATAAAACGCACTGAACACCCACAACAAAGTCAACCTACTACTCCACAGGGCGAACAAACCCACATATGAAGAACGCACTGGCGGCGAACAAAAACACGACAGAACAACCGTTCTTGCCTGTTAAAACGAAACCTACCCATGAAAAACAAAAAAAAACCACTAAGAAAAACCAAAGTAATTACATATAAAGACTCTCACACTATAAAAACCACGACAAGCAAGATGGTATTATATATTTCGTCAAATGAAATAGACAGAGGGGAACAAAACTATACCACATCCAGCCCAACCATGCCCACAAAACAAACACTTGCACACACGCAAAAAACCCATGATTCAAAAACCACCTGTACATTTATTAAATGGTAAAAGTCTCAATGCACCTATACAACTTCAGAAGCTTGATATTTACAAAATATCAGCCACCCACCAGTGTTGCAGCGAGAGCAGCCCTACCCTCTAGCTCGTCACCCTCCGGACCAGCAGCAAACAACCACAACACCACAATTATATTGAAAAAACAACACACAACAAACAAAACTAAACGAACCACAGAACTTCTTTGAAAACCACAGCCTACAAACCACACGAAACCTATCACAAACACATCACATGAAAACGACACACCTAAACCACACCTCTAACGCACAAAAAAACCAAAACACACATACTTATATTTTAAAAAACCCACAACAAACAAACAAATTATTTTAAAACCACAAAACCCACAAAACACACATAAAACTCACACACACATACACAGTAAACCCATCACATCAACATCCAGATAAACAAATCCCTCAAAACCAACACACACAAAACCCACACCTAACAAATACCTCACCACTCAATCGCACCACAATCAAAACAAACAAAAGAAAAAAACCAACCACAACTACACACAACAGCCTTAAAAACCAAAAACCACCCTACACCTAACACCACTGTTTAACAAGCCACAATAAGCACAAAACCACACCTCACACATAAAACCTCTTATGATGTATTTTAAAAAACCTCACAACACACACGCCACATAACTCCTAACTTTTTAAAAAAAACCACATAAAACCACATCAACACAATCCACAAACCTACCCCACAACCACAAACAACAACACACACACACACACAAAACCACAACACAACCTAAACTGAACAAAAAAAAAAAAACAGGGCGGCCAAAGGGGGGCAGAGGCACAATTCAACTGTGCGATGTGGACGCGACAGAGATGAAACAACCCCCCTAACCAGAGAGAGACGACAAGAGAGAGCGAGACACAAACCCGAAAACCACACCTAAATAAACACCACAAACCACCAAACCTCCCTCACACTCCGACCGCCCGGTTGCCTGCTGCTGACCATACTGCTCTTCGTCCCACTCAATATAACACCATCAAAAGTTGGGTATAAAATTCTTTTGATGGGTGTTTTATCTTAAAAACACCGACCAATATTAACATGCGGAAATGTCTTCATCTTCAGATTTTCCCCAGAAAGCCAATTTTATGGCACAGTACATGCGAATGTTTCCCGTGCTGGTTCTTTTTAAACACAGCTTTTTCCAAGTTTAAGCCATCAAGTGGTCTCTTGCCTTTATCTCCCCACTTTGTCATAGCTCAACCTTGCCAAGTGAAGATTCTCTCCAGGATACTGTACAATCTTAGAAAACCAGGATGATGTTTGCCATACAGAGGAACAACCGTGTTAACAACGAATATTCCATGGGTGACTGGGGAAGGTAACCAAATCAGGGGCAATGATCATCGGCAAATCCGCTAAAGAGGATTTGAATGACCCCCTTTTAAAGAGTTAGAAACAGGTAATATGAGATAATATGCATTGCTAATGTTGAAGTAGGGGTTTCTCTGGCAAGTTTGCCAAGACTGGCAAGGAATAAATTTAAACCATGAGCTCACAGATACTTCCTGGCTATGGCCTGGTTTATTTTCAGCTCCTGAACCATTAGGATACTTTTGATACCTTATGGCTAATCCCTTGCACGACTTATGGATACTGGCAGCTCATGCTATTGTTAAATATCATGAAGAGCATTGACATGTGTTGGGCATTGCAGAAAATTTCCTATCTGCCTGATATCTATAACTTGTCAACTTTCAGTTGCTTTTTGATTTTAGCGGATTTCACCTCGGAAATGTCCATTTCCATACAGATAAGCTGCCTCTGTTTATTTTGGAAGTGCTTGACTTATGCCTTAGAATAGATCAATACTTCTTATTTACATACCTGCTACTCATGGTATAAACCAAACACATCCAGAACAGGTAATGACATTTTGGGAAAATATTTGCAGTAGTTTCATATGTGAACTGCTACATCAACCAAAACTAATTTACCATTGCTCAGACTGTGCCGTATGTGTATTTCATTTTTCTTTAATGCCAAGCAGCAATCTATATTCTGTAATAATGCATTTGGGGCCCCTTGTCAAAAGTATAAGTCAAAATTTAAACTACATTAGCTCAATTCAGTAATTGATTAATCCAGGAGTGGCAGGGATCCCTCTGCATTATTTTTACACCCATCTGCTATGGTCATCCTCCGGGGGCTGCACTATTAATCTGTAGCTACTATCAAATATCTGTTGTACTCAATAGATCAACTGAACTTGAAGTTAGAGTTCTTGAAGACGTACTAATCTAATGTTTTCTAAGCTGGTACATTCATTAAACGGGAATCGTCCCTTTATTGCCAAGTGTGTACAGCAAAAACATTATTCCCGAGGCCCACAAAGGTTCGCTGATCTTTGGAAAGATCGGATCAGAACCAATATTCCCTCGGCCATAGACGGCTCTCCCTGGTATAGAAGTTGGATGCGGGCGGTAGGAGTGTGGCAGTTTCCAACAATCTCCCTATACTTTTAATTTATATTTTTTAAAGATGAAGATTACAGATTCTGTCCATCAACTTTCCAAAAAGCTAACATCTGATTGGTTGCCGCAGATTTTATAGAACGCAAACCTTTGTCTCTTTGAATTAGCTATTCTAAACTACACATCTCGTATAGACTGTAAAACAAACGGTCCCTATGGAAAGTGGTAGAAGGATTCTAGTAGTGTCCACCTGTTTATTCTGATCCCATTTCTTTCTCTGGGAAGACCGACAAGGAAAAAGTCTTCAATACAATTCCCACCCTAAATTATCGTTTCCTCCATAGGAGACTTTGCTGTAAATAACATGTTCATATTAAATACACTAGCATTCTCTTTTTAAGCTTAAGAATTGCCAAAGCAAAACAAGAGCAACTAAAACAGCAGCAAATGGAGCAACTCCAAAACTCATGGAGGAGCAGAAGATGCTGATTAGTATGGCGTCCAAACAATCTATTTGTTAGGTAGGTAAACATCCTGCACTCAGAACTGCTGTTTACCTGCTGTCAGGGTTTAACTATTCACATAAAGAAAAAAAACAAAAGAGAACACTGGCTCTTCAAATCCCCTTTAGAGATATTTATTGCAGGTGTGCGCTGCATGTTTCAGGCAATGGCCTTTCTCAGGTGCTCTGGCTACTTCAAAGCTCCTTAATGGTATTTATAGAAGTAATCTACATTTTTAATCACAACAGTCAAGCACCTGAGGAAGGACCAATGTGTCTGAAACATGTCATGCACATCTAAAATAATTATCATTAAGGAGCGTTAATGACATCCAGCCCCCTAGTTGCCTGTACACCGATTTATTATTTATACTATTTTGCCTGTTACAAAGGTGTCAGGAATTTTACTATACTATGTAAAGAGGATATTAGCTGGGGCTTTCAATAATAGTTTTATCCCTGGGCAGGAGAGTCCTGGATACATACTGCTGCATTTTCATACTAATTTGGGCAATGCTGTTGTGTATTGTACAGAGTGGGCTACCTATTGTACGAGTGGGTACCTGATTCTATATTAAGGGATACAATATTGTATTGCATGGACAAAACATCTGGCTTAATCATGATAATTCATATAGGAGAATTGGAACAAGACATTATAATAATGACGCGCAATTACAATGTATTGAAATGTAGTTTTGAAATCTGTGACCATTAATCTTTGCTTACAGATGTTGGAATACGGAGGATCACCCTCCCAGATCTAATGGTGGATCTGCATCTCACAGAGAGAATAACAATCACAACAATCCTGTGAATTACTTGTGTGGCCAGATATTTTTTAAATGGTCCAAATAAAATGTAGGAAACTACGAACTAGAAAGTGAGGACAACTACAACAGAATTTAATGGTAGTTATGGTATTTCAGGATTTTTGAACATGTGTGTGTCACTGTCTAACGTGATTGGGGCATCTACGGCTATTTGACATTAAGGCAAATTTTAGTTTGGGGGGGTGGACATACCCTTTAAGGAAAATGAAATCCATTAGGTGAATATGTTATTGTTTATGGTGTTCTATGATTGACTACATATTGCTTTTTAAATACATTCTAAATGAATGTTCCATTCTAACTTAGATGAAAGTCTGTGTAACGGAAGCCAATACAGTTCCCCCAGTGTGATCATTCTGTAAGTTCTATCCAAGACACTGACCAGACTTTGCATCAGGTGCAGGAAGAAAACAGTGGAGAAGACTTGTACACAGAAGAAAATAAAGTTAGTTATTCATCACTTTACAGACAGGCCAATACTTTAACTGTTTCTTACTATTACGGCCTATGATAGTCATTTGTTCCATCAGGTGTTTGTGTTCCCCAACATGTTCGCGTTGTTGCCTACTAGGGTAACCATGGCAATTTACATAATTGTGGATATGTTTATGCTTCCTTCCTGTGCGTTGGTTTGTGATAGATCCACATGTCAGAATCTGTTCCTTAGTAACAATACATAGTAACAATACAGTGTTAATTGTACATTAACTTCTAAATTATTTATAATAGTTGCAATAAAATCTATAATTTCCCTCTGCATTATTAAGGCCCATTGTAACTGGAATTAAGAAGAATGAAATCATTTGAGGAATTCTTGGAGGAACAAATGAGATGGAAGAAGAACGACTCCTACAAACTAATCACATAAGGTAAATTCAGTCAATCCCTCTGGAAGATGCAGATTTGCCCCTGGTGCTACCCAAAAATTCAATAAACAGTCCAATATCAAAGAAAGGTGCACTCAAGGGGTCTATTCAATGTATTTTAATTGTGCAAAAAGGCAACGTTTCGGTCCAAGACTAGGACCTTTGGTTGGCTTGATAAAGGTCCTAGACTTGGACCGAAACGTTGCCTTTTTTGCACAATTAAAATACATTGAATAACCCCTTGAGTGCACCTTTCTTTGATATTGGACTATATATATATATTATCTGTAACGAGGGATAGTCAAAACATTTTGTACTATTTTTAAAGGCCTAATATGGATTATTCTGTTGTAGAAGACTGATCTGCATATTTTAACTGTTTAAAGGGTATGTTCAGTGAAATATTAAACATTGCTTTTTAGGTTCTACAGATTAACAGGAGGTACCAGATATATGTCTACCTCCGGTCTTACTTAGAAATTAATGCAGCAGTTCCAAAGAAATAACCACAATTTTGCTGCACACAGTACTCTCGCCAACTGTGCAACACATTCCCTTATCTTAGTATGTGCGCGCGTGCAGTTATTAGAGAGAACAGGGGCGGCTAAAGTTCATAGCTGCTGCATTTATTCCTTAAAGGGCATGTCCACCCCCAAAACTAAAATTTAACCCCTTACTGGCCACATCAAGTAGTTTAAAACATCCTACCTTACATTCCTGCTCAAATAGTTCCCCTTCTGTGCCCCTCCAAAGTCCAGGAAACTGCTGTGTAGGAGCAGTGTGTGACTCTGCTGTGCCTGAGACTTCCTCAACCTCATCAGGTTGAGGCATGCTCAGTGCAGCCCTCCCTGCCTCTCAGCCAATCACGGAGCGGCTGCCGGTCCCGCCTCCTGCTTTCAATTCCATGCAAGCAGAGGCCTGAACACTGCAGCGGAGGAGAGAGGGCAGTAAGTAAGAATCGGGGGACTTTTCTAAACAATTATATTAATGCGGTTGGGGCTGGGGGAGCATGCCCTACCCATATCAAAAGTTAAATTTCGGGGTGGACATGCCCTTTAAGTAAGAATGATACTTTTCTCTATTATGTCCCATATATCTGTACAGATCTGTACAGCGTAGCTGTGGATCCGACATTCCACCTCCTTACATCCATACGAGTGGCTGCACCCAGGAATCCCACATAGAACAAGCATAAGTGGTAGATACAGAGGAAAGGGTCTGCCTCCTCCTGGATCACAAAGACTTTCACGTGTTTAAGATAAAAACATAGCATTTAATGATAAAGATTAAAATGTTGCATCCATAAGTGACAACACCAATACACTATTGCTTGTTCAAAGAACTTGACGCGTTTCATGCCGGGTTGGCACTTCATCAGAGGTTTTATATATCCTAATAAAATTTTGATTGTTTTAGTGAGCATACGCTTTATTTAACCTTTTCAGTGCCAGACATTTTGCAAGTTGTCTACCTTTTTTGCCAAAAGAATTTTCAGGATTTTGCACTCATATGGTTTAAACTAATTTTACAGCAGGAAACCCCCCAGTAAATTAGGAATATTATACATTGTTTTTTTCAGCAACAAAGTGTACTTTAGCATGGTATCAAAATTTTTTTAACTTTTCTGGGATTTAATTGGAATTATGGGTAAATATTAAAAAAATTAAAAAATTAGGAATTTTTCACAGATGTTTCCCGTTTTTACTTACAGTTCTCTTAAGGTACGCACAAAATCTTACTTCTGTTTCTAAAACTCTGATACTCCCGAGTACAACTAGACCAGATTATATGTAGGTACCCGACGTTTCCTGTACAGGAGACGCCCACAACTAAAACTGCACCTTCAAGAATATACACCAAATTAACATGATAACCACTACTGACAGTTAACATAGAAAATCTACCAAATTACACAAATATCCCCACAAGTGAGATATTTTTAGAACTACACACCCGCAGGATATTATGAGTGAGGTAAGTTTCGATCAAATATGCAGATACCACCGGACGCAACTCTTCGTCCATGTAAGTTATTTTCTCACGTTTTCCTTTTTTTCCTCAACTGTAAAATCAGAGAACGAAATCAAATGGCAATTTCAGCTAAAAACTGTGGAGGAATGTTCAAACGCACTCAAATATGACCTATCCCTCCCGAATAAACCGGTATGCCACATTTCATGGGTGTACCCAGAACATGGCTACCAACTAACCCAAAGTGGGACTATATGCCAAATGGCCAGTGACAGTAAAAAATTTAGCCATCTCTATATTTGAACATTCTGCAGTTTTTTTTCACTAAACAACACCCCCTGTACTTGGAAATACCCCCCAGAAACTATATTTTTTGGAATGTAGACACCTCACTTCAGAACATAGCGCTGTCATTTTTTCATTCATACCATCAATGGTATGGTGCAGCTCTTCGTAGAATTCGCACTTTCGTCGCAATTTTCTGAAAAATTAAAAAGACAACTTTCAAAGGTAGAATCATGCCAAAACCCCATGGAATGTAAAAAAAGTTACTATATCAATCTCCCAAATGTCCTGATCAAACAGTATGCCATATGTTTGGTTACACACGCGGACGTGAAGTGAAAAGCCACAAGTGAGACAATGCAACGATGGCTCAGAAACAGCGAAAATATTTAGCCAATTCCGAATTCGGACAGTCTGCAGTTTTTTCCACAAACCACCCCCGTAACTTAGAAATAACCCCCACAAACTATATATTCCTGAAATCTACACACCTTCAGCTATGTAACACTGTAGTTTGTTCTTCATACCATCATTGGTGTGGGCGCAGTTCTTCTAGAAGTTCGCATTTGTCTGAAAAAATGACAAAAAACAACTTCAAAAGGTAGAAATCATGCCAAAACCTCATGGAATGTAAAAAAAGTTCTAAATATCAATCTCCCAAATGTCCTGAATCAAACGGTATGCCATATGATGGTTACACACGCGGACGTGGAAGCGAAAAGCCACAAAGTGAGACAATGCACGATGGCTCAGAAACAGCGAAAATATTTAGCCAATCCCCGAATTCGGACAGTCTGCAGTTTTTTCCACAAAACACCCCCGTAACTTAGAAATAACCCCCACAAACTATATATTCCTGAAATCTACACACCTTCAGCTATGTAACACTGTATTTGTTCTTCATACCATCAATGGTGTGGGCGCGTTCTTCATAGAAGTTCGCATTTGTCTGAAAAAATTAACAAAAACAACTTCAAAGGTAGAAATCATGCCAAAACCTCATGGAATGTAAAAAAAAGTTACCTAATATCAATCTCCCCAAATGTCCTGAATCAAACGGTATGCCATATGTGTGTTACACACGCGGACGTGGAACGAAAAGCCACAAAGTGAGACAATGCAGATGGCTCAGAAACAGCGAAATATTTAGCCAATTCCGAATTCGGACAGTCTGCAGTTTTTCCACAAAACACCCCCGTAACTTAGAAATAACCCCCACAAACTATATATTCCTGAAATCTACACACCTTCAGCTATGTAACACTGTAGTTGTTCATTCATACCATCAGGTGTGGGCGCAGTTCTTCATAGAAGTTCGCATTTGTCTGAAAAAATTAACAAAAACAACTTCAAAGGGTAGAAATCATGCCAAAACCTCACGGAATGTAAAAAAAAGTTACCAAATACCAATCCCCCAAATGTCCTGAATCAAATGGTATGCCATATGTGTGGTTACACACGCGGACGTGGAAGCGAAAAGCCACAAGTGAGACAATGCACGATGGCTCAGAACAGCGAAAATATTTAGCCAATTCCGAATTCGGACAGTCTGCATTTTTTCCACAAACAACCCCCGTAACTTAGAAAATAACCCCCACAACTATATATTCCTGAAATCTAATCTACACACCTCAGCTATGTAACACTGTAGTTTGTTCATTCATACCATCAATGTGTGTGCGCAGTTTCTTCATAGAAGTTCGCCTCGGATTCGTATTAGGGATCCCTCCCACCTCCCGGCGTACTTCATTCCTTGCAGAGCCGCAGCGGAAAGGGAAGTCCGTGACAATCAGGACGTCCGGGGCTTCCCTGGTGGTCCATCCCCATATTGCCTGGGGTCTAGTGGACGTAAACTGAAAGATCGGTTCCGATCTCAGTGTAACCGAAGTATAGCAGCAGGCACTATGTGCCTGCTGCTATACTGCATACGAAAAAAATGTAACTGCTAGGGGCAATGGGGGCAGCATTCAGGTGCCCCCTCGCCCCTCGATCCCCCCTTGATTTCATAAAAATCCGTTGGGGGTGGGGAAGGGAGATAGCAGTGCCTGAAGTGTGTGCCCCCTCCTCTATGCCGGTCCCTTCTGCCTCTGCTAAGATCGGGAAGGGAGACCCCGGTGACATCACAGGGCTTTCCCTTCACCGGGGTCTTCCCTTGCAAGTTCTCTGATGCCCCCTAGTGGTCTATGTAGAGGTACTGCAGTGTGTTCTCATATAGAGCATGCTGCAGTACCTGTATAGTAAAAGCTGTCATGCGACATCCTTTACTATACATTTTGTGAATGGAACTCAAAGTTCCATTCACAAATAGGATTTTTCTAAGTCTTGCTACTTAGCAAAGACTAGAAAAAAAATGGGGACAGAGATCAAAATTTGGTGATCACTTCTGATCACAAATTATTGATCTTGCCAATGAATGAAAAATCACTTCTGGAAAATGATTTCCGGGAAAGTGATTTTCCGATCGGATTTCGAATTGGAAAACGGGCATTTATGCCCGTATTCCAAGTTCGTTATCATCCCTAAGATGATCTGATGATCATCTATGGGAATGAGCCAAAAAAAAGGGGAAATGCGCACAAAAAATTCTTAAAGTGATACACACCCCCTTTTTTTTTTTTACCCTAAACTCTAAATTAGCAAAAACTTGTCTTTTCCAAGCTTCCCAATGCCCCCCGGTGATATCGGTAAAGTAAACGCAGAACATTATTTGTCCGATTTCAAGGGAAACTAAGCCTATTTAGTAGGAAATTTTTGCAGCAGAGGTAGGGTACCAAAAAAAAGACCGGATTGAAGTTTTAGGATCAGTAAAGTATGCAAAAACTTGTGTGACTCTCCGTACTAACCGGTTTTCACTAAAATACCACTAAAAGGGGGGGTGGGGGTGGGGGTGGGTTGTGGCGGGTTTAATTTTTTTCTTTGTAATTGCAATTGCGCATGGGTTCCATTTGAGCTAGTTGGTGGCCCCGTCTCTGTTTGACCCACCCATATGGTATACTGTTTGATTCAGGACATGTGGGAGATTGCCATTTAGCGGGTTTTTTTTTCTTGCCATGTGGGTTTAGGTAGGATTTCAACCTTTGAGACCTCTTTTTTTTTTCTTTCACAAAATCTCCTAAAAGCACGGAGTTCTATGAATAACAGCGTCTGGAATCTTCTATATATACGAAAGCATGATACCGTTACATAGCTGAAGGTGTGTAGATTCCAAAAAGATATAGTTTTTGGGGGGTATTTCCAAGTTGAATGGCTGTTCAAATACAGAACACTGATTTTTTCTTGTAATTGCACTTCTGCATGCGTCCCATTTGAGCTAGTTCGTGGCCACACCTCTGTGGTGCACCCACGCATATGGCATACCGTGTTGATTCAGGACATGTGGGGAGATTCACATATTATGTGAGTTTTTTTGCTTGTCAAGTGGGTTTAGGTAGGATTTCAACCTTTGAATCATCTTATTTTTTTTTCCAAAATCTCAAAAAGCATGGAGTTCTATGGATTACTGCGTCTGGAATTCTTCATGTATGTATGTAAGCATGGCCCCATTATGTAGCTGAAGGTGAGTAGTTTCCAAAAATATATAGTCCATGGGGGGTTATTTCCAAGTTTCTGGGCTGTTCCTTGAAAAGGTGTAAACTGTTCAAATTACAGAGCACTTTAATTTTCGTGTATTTGCGCTTGTGATGCACCCATTTGAGTAGTTGGTGACCACATCTCTGTTTTGCACTCACATATATGGCATACCGTTTGATTGAGGAATTGTGAAGATTGACATTTAGTGGGTTTTTTATTTGTGGGCGGCATTTCCAAGGTTCAGGGCCGTTCCTTTGAAAAAGAGTAAGCTGTTCAAATTACAGAGCTCTTTGATTTTTTTTCTTGTAACGGACTTGTGCATGGCTCACTTTGTGACTAGTGGCTTCCACGTCCAGGTGTGTAACCATGTATATGGCATACCGTTTGAATCAGGGCATTTGGGAGATTGATACTGACAAGTTTTTTTCTATATTGCATGGGAATTTGACATGCAAAACTTTGAAATTTATTTTTTGTACATTTTTCCAGAAAATCTGGTACAAGTGTGAAATTCTATGCAGACGGTGCCCACACCATTGGTGGTATGCATAAAAGAATGGCACCGTTGCATAGCTGAAGGTGTGTAGATTCCAAGAATAATAGTTTGGGGGATATTTCTAATAAAGAGGGTTGTTTAGTCTGACAAATCTGAAAAGTTGCTGTAATTGGACCACTGTGCATTGGCTTTCTTTGTAGCTACTCTATTCCACGTGCGTGTGTTGTAACAATGCATATGGCATACTGTTTGATTCAGGACATTTGGGAGATTGATATTTGGTAACTTTTTTTACATTACTTGGGATTTTGCATGATTTCTAACTTTGAAAGTGTTTTTTGTTAATTTTTCAGAAAATCGGCTTCTAAAACATTCAAACTTCTACGAAGAAATGCTCCAACATCATTGAAGGTATGAATGAACAAGCTAAAGCATTACATACCTGAAGGTGTGTAGATTCCAATGATATATAGTTTATGGGGAGTATTTCTGAGTTTTGGGTTGTTTTGTGTGGTAATTTGGATTTGACTGAATATGTTTGCTGTTTTAGCCATCGTGCATTGTCTCACTTCGTGAATAGTAGCTTCCACGTCCACGTGTGTAACCATGCATATGGCATACCATTTGATTCAGGACATTTTGGGGATTGATGTTTGGTAACTTTTTTTACATTCCATGAGGTTTTGGCATGATTTTACCTCTTGAATTTGTTTTTTTGTTCATTTTTCAGAAAAGTGCAAACTTCTACGAAAAAACTGCGCCCACACTATTGATGGTATGAATGAACTAACTACAGTGTTACATAGCTGAAGGTGTGTAGATTTCAGGAATATATGTTTGTGGGGTTGTTTCTGAGCTAGGGGTTGTTTTGTGGGAAAAACTGCAGACTGTCCGAATTCGGAATGGCTAAATATTTTTCGCTGTTCTGAGCCATCGTGCATTGTCTCACTTTGTGTTTCGCTTCCACGTCCGCGTGTGTAACCACACATATGGCATACCATTTGATTCAGGACATTTGGGGGATTGATATTTGGTAACTTTTTTTTACATTCCGTGAGGTTTGGCATGATTTCTACCCTTTGAAGTTGTTTTTTGTTCATTTTTTCAGACAAATGCGAACTTCTATGAAGAACTGCGCCCACACCATTGATGGTATGAATGAACAAAACTACAGTGTTACATAGCTGAAGGTGTGTAGTAGATTTCAGGAATTATAGTTGTGGGGGTTATTTCTAAGTTACGGGGGGGTGTTTGTGGAAAAAAAATGCAGACTGTCCGAATTCGGAATTGGCTAAATATTTTCGCTGTTCTGAGCCATCGTGCATTGTCTCACTTTGTGGCTTTTCGCTTCCACGTCCGCGTGTGTAACCACACATATGGCATACCATTTGATTCAGGACATTTGGGGGATTGGTATTTGGTAACTTTTTTTTACATTCCGTGATGGTTTTGGCATGATTTCTACCCTTTGAAGTGTTTTTTGTTAATTTTTTCAGACAAATGCGAACTTCTATGAAGAACTGCGCCCACACCTGATGGTATGAATGAACAAACTACAGTGTTACATAGCTGAAGGTGTGTAGATTTCAGGAATATATAGTTTGTGGGGGTTATTTCTAAGTTACGGGGGTGTTTTGTGGAAAAAAACTGCAGACTGTCCGAATTCGGAATTGGCTAAATATTTTCGCTGTTTCTGAGCCATCATGCATTGTCTCACTTTGTGGCTTTCGCTTCCACGTCCGCGTGTGTAACCACACATATGGCATACCGTTTGATTCAGGACATTTGGGAGATTGATATTAGAACTTTTTTTTACATTCCATGAGGTTTTGGCATGATTTCTACCTTTTGAAGTTGTTTTTGTTAATTTTTCAGACAAATGCGAACTTCTATGAAGAACTGGCGCCCACACCATGATGGTATGAAAACAAAATACAGTGTTACATAGCTGAAGGTGTGTAGATTTCAGGAATATATAGTTTGTGGGGGTTATTTCTAAGTTACGGGGGGTGTTTTGTGGAAAAAAACTGCAGACTGTCCGAATTCGGGGATTGGCTAAATATTTTCGCTGTTTCTGAGCCATCGTGCATTGTCTCACTTTGTGGCTTTTCGCTTCCACGTCCGCGTGTGTAACCATGCATATGGCATACCGTTTGATTCAGGACATTTGGGAGATTGATATTTAGAACTTTTTTTACATTCCATGAGGTTTTGGCATGATTTCTACCTTTTGAAGTTGTTTTTTGTCATTTTTCAGACAAATGCGAACTTCTACGAAGAACTGCGCCCACACCAATGATGGTATGAAGAACAAACTACAGTGTTACATAGCTGAAGGTGTGTAGATTTCAGGAATATATAGTTTGTGGGGGTTATTTCTAAGTTACGGGGGGTGGTTTGTGGAAAAAAACTGCAGACTGTCCGAATTCGGAATTGGCTAAATATTTTCGCTGTTTCTGAGCCATCGTGCATTGTCTCACTTGTGGCTTTTCACTTCCACGTCCGCGTGTGTAACCACAACATATGGCATACTGTTTGATCAGGACATTTGGGAGATTGATATTTAGTAACTTTTTTTACATTCCATGGGGTGTTTGGCATGATTCTACCTTTGAAAGTTGTTCTTGTTAATTTTTCAGAAAATCTGCCGAAAGTGCGAACATTTACGAAGAGCTGCACCATACCATTGATGGTATGAATGAAAAGAATGACAGCGCTATGTTGCTGAATAGGTGTCTACATTCCAAAAAATATAGTTTTCTGGGGGGTATTTCCAAGCTACAGGGGGTGTTTAGTGTAAAAAAAACTGCAGAATGTTCAAATATAGAGATGGCTACATTTTTTACTGTCACTGCCATTTGGCATTAGTCCCACTTTGGGTTAGTTGGTAGCCATGTTCTGGGTACACCCATGAATGTGGCATACCGTGTTATTCGGGAGGGATTAGGCTCATATTTGAGATGCGTTTGAACATTCCTCCACAGTTTTTAGCTGAAATTCGCATTTTGATTTCGTCTCTGATTTTACAGTTGAGGAAAAAAAGGAAAACGTGAGAAAATAACTTACAATGGACGAAGAGTTGCGTCCGGGGTATCTGCATTTTGATCGAAACTTACCTCACTCATAATATCCTGCGGGTGTGTAGTTTCTAAAAAAATATCTCACTTGTGGGGATATTTGTTAATTTGGTAGATTTCTATGTTAACTGTCAGTAGTGGTTATCATTTTAATTTGGTGTATATTCTTGAAGGTGCAGTTTTAGTTGTGGGCGTCTCCTGTACAGGAAACGTCGGGTACCTACATATATCTGGTATCTGTTGTACTCGGGAGTATCAGAGCTTTTAGAAACAGTAAGTAAGATTTTGTGCGTACCTTAAGAACTGTAAGTAAAAACGGGAAACATCTGTGAAAAATTCCTAATTTTTTAATTTTTTTACATTATTTACCCATAATTCCAATTAAATCTCCAGAAAAGTTAAAAAAATTGATACCATGCTAAAGTACACTTTGTGCTGAAAAAAACAATGTATAATATTCCTAATTTACTGGGGGGTTTCCTGCTGTAAAATTAGTTTAAACCATATGAGTGCAAAATCCTGAAAATTCTTTTGGCAAAAAAGGTAGACAACTTGCAAAACTGTCTGGCACTGAAAAGGTTAAATAAAGCGTATGCTCACTAAAACAATCAAAATTTTATTAGGATGATATAAACCTCTGATGAAGTGCCAACCCGGCATGAAACGCGTCAAGTTCTTTGAACAAGCAATAGTTGTATGGTGTTGTCACTTATGGATGCAACATTTATATCTTTATCATTAAATGCTATGTTTTATCTTAAACACGTGAAAGTCTTTGTGATCCAGGAGGAGGCAGACCTTTCCTCTGTATTACCACTTATGCTTGTTCTATGTGGGATTCCACTGGGTGCAGCCACTCGTATGGATGTAAGGAGGTGGAATGTCGGATCCACAGCTACGCTGTACAGATCTGTACAGAATTATGGACATAATAGAGAAAAGTATCATTCTTACTTAAAGGGCATGTCCACCCCGAAATTTAACTTTTGATATGGGTAGGGCATGCTCCCCCAGCCCCAACCGCATTAATATAATTGTTAGAAAGTCCCCCGATCTTACTTACTGCCCTCTCTCCTCCGCTGCAGTGTTCAGGCCCTGCTTGCATGGAATTGAAAGCAGGAGGCGGGACCGGCAGCCGCTCCGTGATTGGCTGAGAGGCAGAGGAGGGCTGCACTGAGCATGCCTCAACCTTGATGAGGTTGAGGAAGTCTCAGGCACAGCATGAGTCACAACACTGCTCCTACACAGCAGTTTCCTGGACTTTGGAGGGGCACAGAAGGGGAACTATTTGAGCAGGAATGTAAGTAAGGATGTTTATTAAACTACTTGATGTGGCCAGTAAGGGGTTAAATTTTAGTTTTGGGGGTGGACATGCCCTTTAAGGAATAAATGCAGCAGCTATGAACTTTAGCCGCCCCTGTTCTCTCTAATATACCTGCACGCGCGCACATACTAAAGATAAGGGAATGTGTTGCACAGTTGGCGAGAGTACTGTGTGCAGCAAAATTGTGGTTATTTCTTTGGAACTGCTGCATTAATTTCTTAAGTAAGAACGGGAGGTAAGACTATTATCTGGTACCTCCTGTTAATCTGTAGAACCTAATAAAGCAATGTTTAATATTTCACTGAACATACCCTTTAAACAGGTTAAAATATGCAGATCAGTCTTCTACAACAGAATAATCCATATTAGGCCTTTAAAAATAGTACAAAATGTTTGACTATCCCTCGTTTACAGATAATATATATATATAGTCCAATATCAAAGAAAGGTGCACTCAAATTCAATGTATTTTAATTGTGCAAAAAAGGCAACGTTTCGGTCCAAGTCTAGGACCTTTATCAAGCCAAAAAAGGTCCTAGACCTGGACCGAAACGTTGCCTTTTTTGCACAATTAAAATACATTGAATAGACCCCTTGAGTGCACCTTTCTTTGATATTGGACTGTTTATTGAATTTTTGGGTAGCACCAGGGGCAAATCTGCATCTTCCAGAGGGATTGACTGAATTTACCTTATGCTGATTAGTTTGTAGGAGTCGTTCTTCTTCCAATCTCATTTGTTCCTCCAAGAATTCCTCAAATGATTTCATTCTTTCCTTAATTCCAGATACAATGGGCCTTAATAATGCAGATGGGAAATTATAGATTTTATTGCAACTATTTATAAATAATTTAGAAGTTAATGTACAAATTAACACTGTATTGTTACTATGTATTGTTACTAAGGAACAGATTCTGACATGTGGATCTATCACAAACCAACGCACAGGAAGGAAGCATAAACATATCCAAATTATGTAAAATTGCCATGGTTACCCTAGTAGGCAAACAACCGAGAACATGTTGGGGAACACAAACACCTGATGGAACAAATGACTATCATAGGCCGTAATAGTAAGAAACAGTTAAAGTATTGGCCTGTCTGTAAAGTGATGAATAACTAACTTTACCTTTCTTCTGTGTACAAGTCTTCTCCACTGTTTTCTTCCTGCACCTGATGCAAAGTCTGGTCAGTGTCTTGGATAGAACTTTCAGAATGATCACACTGGGATGAACTGTATTGGCTTCCGTTACACAGACTTTCATCTAAAGTTAGAATGGAACATTCATTTAGAATGTATTTAAAAAGCAATATGTAGTCAATCATAGAACACCATAAACAATATACATATTCACCTAATGGATTTCATTTTCCTTAAAGGGTATGTCCACCCCCCCAAACTAAAATTTGCCTTAATGTCAAATTAGCCGTCAGATGCCCCAATCACGTTAGACAGTGACACACACATGTTCAAAAATCCTGAAAATACCATAACTTACCATTAAATTCTGTGTAGTTGTCCTCACTTTCTAGTTCGTAGTTTCCTACATTTTTATTTGGACCATTTAAAAAAATATCTTGGCCACACAAGTAATTCACAGGATTGTTGTGATTGTTATTCTCTCTGTGAGATGCAGATCCACCATTAGATCTGGGAGGGTGATCCTCCGTTATTCCAACATCTGTAAGCAAAGATTAATGGTCACAGATTTCAAAACTACATTTCAATACATTGTAATTGCGCGTCATTATTATAATGTCTTGTTCCAATTCTCCTATATGAATTTATCATGATTAAGCCAGATGTTTTGTCCATGCAATACAATATTGTATCCCTTAATAATAGAATCAGGTAGCCCACTCTGTACAATACGGTAGCCCACTCTGTACAATACACAACAGCATTGCCCAAATTAGTATGAAAATGCAGCAGTATGTATCCAGGACTCTCCTGCCCAGGGATAAACTATTATTGAAAGCCCCAGCTAATATCCTCTTTACATAGTATTAGTAAAATTCCTGACACCTTTGTAACAGGCAAAATAGTATAAATAATAAATCGGTGTACAGGCAACTAGGGGGCTGGATGTCATTAACGCTCCTTAATGATAATTATTTTAGATGTGCATGACATGTTTCAGACACATTGGTCCTTCCTCAGGTGCTTGACTGTTGTGTATTAAAAATGTAGATTACTTCTATAAATACCATTAAGGAGCTTTGAAGTAGCCAGAGCACCTGAGAAAGGCCCATTGCCTGAAACATGCAGCGCACACCTGCAATAAATATCTCTAAAGGGGATTTGAAAGAGCCAGTGTTTCTCTTTTGTTTCTTTTCTCTTTATGTGAATAGTTAAACCTCTGACAGCAGGTAAACAGCAGTTACTGAGTGCAGGATGTTTACCTACCTAACAAAATAGATTGTTTGGACGCCATACTAATCAGCATCTTCTGCTCCTCCATGAGTTTCTGGAGTTGCTCCATTTGCTGCTGTTTTAGTTGCTCTTGTTTTTGCTTTTGCAATTCCTTAAGCTTAAAAAGAAATGCTAGTGTATTTAATATGAACATGTATTTACAGCAAAGTCTCATATTGAGGGAAACGATAATATTTAGGGTGGGAATTGTATTGAAGACTTTTTTCCTTGTCGGTCTTTCCCAGAGAAAGAAATGGGATTCAGAATAAACAGGTGGACCTACTAGAATCCTTCTACCACTTTCCATAGGGACAGTTTGTATTTACAGTCTATACGAGATGTGTAGTTTAGAATAGCTAATTCAATAAGAGACAAAAGGTTTGCCTGTTCTATAAAATCTGCGGCAACCAATCAGATGTTAGCTTTTTGGAAAGTTGATGGACAGAATCTGTAATCTTTCATCTTTAAAAAATATAAATAAAAGTATAGGGAGATTGTTTGGAACTGCCACACTCCCTACCGCCGCATCCAACTTCCTATACCAGGGAGAGCCGTCTATGGCCGAGGGAAATTATCTGGTCTGATCCGATCTTTCCAAAGATCAGCGAACCTTTGTGGGCCTCGGGAATAATGTTTTTTGCTGTACACACTTTGGCAATAAAGGGACGATTCCCGTTAATGAATGTACCCAGCTTTAGAAAACATTAGATTAGTACGTCTTCAAGAACTAAACTTCAAGTTCAGTTGATCTAATTGAGTACAACAGATATTTGATTAGTAGCTACAGATTAATAGTGCAGCCCCCTGGAGGATGACCATAGCAGATGGGTAAAAATAATGCAGAGGGATCCCTGCCACTCCTGGATTAATCAATTACTGAATATGAGCTAATGTAGTTTAATTTTGACTTATACTTTTGACAAGGGGCCCAAATGCATATTATTACAGAATATAGATTGCTGCTGGCATTAAAGACAAAATGAAATACACATACGGCACAGTCTGAGCAATGGTAAATTAGTTTGGTTGATGTAGCAGTTCAACATATGAAACTACTGCAAATATTTTCCCAAATGTCATTACCTGTTCTGGATGTGTTTGGTTTATACCATGAGTAGCAGGTATGTAAATAAGAAGTATTGATCTATTCTAAGGCATAAGTCAAGCACTTCCAAATAATAAACAGAGGCAGCTTATCTGTATGGAAATGGACATTTCCGAGGTGAAATCCGCTAAAATCCAAAAGCAACTGAAAGTTGACAAGTTCATAGATATCAGGCAGATAGGAAATTTTTCTGCAATGCCCAACACATGTCAATGCTCTTCAATGATATTATAACAATAGCAATGAGCTGCCAGTATCCATAGGTCAGTGCAAGGGATTAGCCAATAAGGGTATCAAAAGTATCCTAATGGTTCAGGAGCTGAATATTAACCAGGCCATAGCCAGGAAGTATCTGTGAGCTCATGGTTTTAAATTTATTTCCTTGCCAGTCTTGGCAAACTTGCCAGAAACCTACTTCAACATTAGCAATGCATATTATCTCATATTACCTGTTCTAACTTCTTTAAAAGGGGGTCATTCACATCCTCTTTAGCGGGATTTGCCATGATCATTGCCCTGATTTGGTTACCTTCCCAGTCACCAATGGAATATTCGTTTGTTAACAGGTGTTCCTCTGTATTGCAAACATCATCCTGGTTTTCTAAGATTGTACAGTCATCCTGGAGAGAATCTTCACTTGGCAAGGTTGAGCTACTGACAAAGTGGGGAGATAAAGGCAAGAGACCACTTGATGGCTTAAAACTTGGAAAAGCTGTGTTTAAAAAGACACCAGCACGGGAAACATTCGCCATGTACTGTGCCATAAAATTGGTCTCTGCGGGAAAATCTGAAGATGAAGACATTTCCGGCATGTTATAATATTGGTCTGTGGTTTAAGATAAAACACACCATCAAAAGACTTTATTTACCCAACTTTTGATGGTGTATATTGATGTGGACCGAAGAGCAGTATGGTCAGCAGCAGGCAACCGGTCGGAGGTGTGGTTTTCAATAAGTTATGAGTTATATTTAAGATAAAACACATGCATTTGTCATGGTCAATATGGAATTGACACCTACTGAAAAAAAGAAAGGAACAATTAGCAGACAAGGAATGAATGCAGATCGGAATATTACAGACACAAACAGTACGGTTTAAAGCCATTTCTGAGGTTTAGTACACACAGGATGAATTAGGCCCAATAAAACTGGGCATCAGATTAATAGATTAATATAACAATTGGTGGTCTGTTGGATGGAATTAAATTGACATAATGTGATTATCCAAGAATTACTATTTGACAGTCCTAAAAATCAGTCTGAACCTAAGAAACATGCCAGTAATTCTGGCTGATATTTTTGGCCTGATCAACCAAAATAAAGGCCCAGGCAGTCAAGCAAACTGAAAAAGTTTAAACTGATAAGACACATTTTTGATGCAACAAGTCCATGGATATGCAGGATAATTGTTAAACCTAGGAAAACCAAGTAGCTCCTACATGTTCATAAATCTGCCTTCCCTGCTATTTTTCAGTCTAGCGCAGTATGTATTATCAGTTTCCATACAGTCTCACAGGATTAGCCTATGTACCGTATATACTCGAGTATAAACCAAGGTTTCAGGCTTTAAAAAAAGCCTGAAAATCTTACCTCGGTTTATACTCAAGTCAATGTTTCCCTTACCTTGTCCGGCGGCCGCGCGATCCGCTCCTCACTCCACAGCCTCTGCGCATCGGATGATGTCACTACCCGGCGCCGCAAAGTGAGAGGCGCCGGGTTAGTGACATCATCCGGATGCGCAGAGGCTGTGGAGCGAGGATGTGGATCGTGCGGCCTGCCGGACAAGTAGGAGAAACATTTACTTTATTTACACAGGGACACACTTAAGTGGAAAATACATACAAATAGGAGTAAAACCTTCTTTATTTGTGCATACTGTATGCACAAATATATGAGAATTTACCCCTATTTGCAAGTATTTGCCACTTAAGATGTTTGAAACTACAACTCCCGCATGCTTTATTCGTGGGAGTTGTAGTTTTCAAACATCTTAAGTGGCAAATACTTGCAAATAGGGGTAAATCCTCCTATATTTGTGCATAAGTATGCACAAATAAAGAAGGTTTTACTCTTATTTGTAAGTATTTGCAACTTAAGATGTTTGAAAACTACAACTCCCAGCAATAAAGAGCTGCGGAGTTGTAGTTTCCAAAACATCTTTAGTGGCAAATACTACCCCCCGGTTTATACTCGAGTCAGTGTGGTTTTCCTCCTTTTTTTTAGGGCCCTGCCAAAGTGTGTTTACAGTCTGGAGGATTCAAGCTAATATGTTTAATGTAAAGTTAGTATATTTAGCAGACAAACAAGATGTAAGAAAATCTCGTCACCTAAAATGTATCTGCCCATACATAACACCTCCTTTCATTAGCTGCCTGATATTAAAGGGTAAAACAGATCTATTCATGCTGTCTGGATAATTAAAGGTTTCATGGCAGGTGTTAGTTTTCTGTTATTGTTTATGTACCGTATCAAGTTTCCCATGAGCACCTCCTTGCCACATGTTACAGTGAACATGGAGGGAGTTCCAGTTTGTTCCAACTGGGGTTTAACAAAAGCAACTGTAGGGTGATGTTTGCACATTACTGATATAAAATGGCAATTTCCTTAACAATGAAGAAATGGATCCTCAGTAGTTACATCCACTGTACTATTTGTATAATCCTGCTAATCATCAATTCCATTTACTCCAATTGAACTTTTGCTTTCAAAACAAATGGCTAGTGTGAAACACAAGGCGAAAGACCCATTGACTAAATAATAAAAATTATTACAATATTAAGACGTAAGATTTCCGTTTGACGGGAGCAGCTGACAAACATCTAACCACTTTGAAAGACAGTTTTATGCGTGGGGGCTCATTGCTCACAAATTTCACACTAGGAGCCCCCACATATGTACCATTGTGGCCCAAAGTACTTGGTCTTTAAATGTTCTTTGGCTGATTAAACTGAAAGTTTTGTATGTCAGTACGAGGCTTAGTCACCATTTCTCACTCATGCCCAGTCCTGAAGGCCAGTTATAGTAGGTTGCCACAATAGAACGAGTATAGCATAATACCTCAACCAGGTGCACCTGAGTTCTCCCACTCAGATAAAATCACTCAAGATGGGTGCCTCAAACGGGACACCCAACCCAAGTAATACAAAAAGAACTATGATAAGCACATAGAGTGAGGGAGCGAAACAACAATAAAGTCTACAGAAAAAAACCCAAAATTTATTATAATAAATACATATATATAAAAACACACCTAAAAGGTAATATATAGATATTTATATATAGCCGCAGCTTTAAAAATGACTACCTAACCATAAATATCCCCATAAATTACAATTTTAAGCTAAAAACAGAGGGATAGAAACCAGCTAATACCCAGATATATATCTAGTATACTATCTCTATATATATATCTATATTAGATATATATATATATATATATATATATATGTGGAATTGGATTCGTAATAGAGTTCCAAGCAATCCAGCCCTAATATCGTGCAAGGTATGGATCCAATTAGAACAGTTCTTGGTCCTTATATCACAATTTGTTTGTAAAAGGGTTCAAGTCCCGTATCAAAAATGTGTGCGCACACAAAAAATATATATTTATATAGTAATCTCCACTTGCCCGGCCACGGCAAAGTATGATATACAGATAGAAAAAAAAAAAGGCTTATACTGCACCGTTCCAAGTATCCTATCGAATCCTCCAGTGCAGGAAGGGTCTGAAGCTGTGGTTCCCGATCCTTCTCATAAGCTTACGGAGGTACGATGATATTAGAAAGATTCACAAGCAATAGGGATGTTCTCGATCTCCCTGGCAGTTCGATAAACTCGCTGACAGTGGCCGTACGCTCTTGAGATCCCCTGAGAACTTTACAAAGGTACAAAAAAGCCTTAATATCAGAAAGTCTAGATTCCTTGTGATAGCCGGTGTGCCGGGTGTGGGAGTGTCACCACTACGCGTTTCACTCCAATAGGAGCTTCCTCAGGCAGTGACATCATAATCCTCCTGCCTCTTTTTATAGAGTGGATCCATTTGAACCAACTTTATTGGTTTAGCCACAAACTTATTTTCGTTTGATACATAGGGTAATGTATATCTTATCTAATTGAGTATATTCATGCTGGCCTATCCCCCCCTTGGTATTACATACTGGTCTATCCCCCCTTTTCATTTTAGGATTATTTCTTAACATATCTTCTGGTACCTATAAGAAAGGGGCCAATTCGATTTGATCATTTAAACCAATAGGTTGCATAGTTTGGTATAAGAAGATAAGGCGTTGTTCAATCTTCAACAATTCTTGGTTCATATTCCTTCCCCTTATATGAAAATTCTTATTCACACCTCTAGGGGGACTAACTATCTAAAGTAGTGAATAAGAATTTTCAAGAAGGGGGAGGGAATATGACCCAGAATTGTTTGAAGATTGACAACGCCTTCTATTCTTATACCAAACTATGCAACCTTTGGTTTTAAATGATAAACGAATGGCCCCTTTCTTATAGGTACAGAAGATTGGTTAGAACTAATCCTAAAAATGAAAATGGGGGGATAGACCAGTATGTAATACCAAGGGGGGGAAGGCCAGCATGAAATACTCAATCTAGATAGATATACATTAAACTATGTATTCAAACGAAAATAAGTTTGTGGCTAAACAATAAAGTTGCGTTTCAAATGGATCCCACTTCTATAAAAAGAGGCAGGATGGATGTATGATGTCACTGCATGAGTGAAGCTCCTATTGAGTGAAAGCGGTAGTGTGACACTCCCACACCCGGCACCAGGCTTAATCCACAAGGAATCTGACTTTTGATATTAAGCTTTTTGTCCTTGTAAGTTCTCAGGGGATCTCAAGAGCGTGACGGCCACTGTCAGCGAGTTTATCGAACTGCCAGGAGATCGAGACCATCCCTATTGGCTTGTGAATCTTTGCTATATCATCGTACCTTTATGAGAAGGATCAGAACCACAGCTTCACACCCTTCAGCCAATGCCTGGAGATCGTATGGATAATTGGAACGGTGCAGTATAGCCTTTTTTTCTATGCTGTTATCATACTTTGCCGTGGCCGGGCAAGTGGAGATTTATAGAATATCATATGTTTTTGTGCGCACACATTTTTTGATTACAGGGACTTGAACCTTTTCAAACAAATTGTGATATACAGGAACCCAAGAAATGTTCTAATTGGATCCATACCTTGACGATAGTAGGGCTGGATTGCTGGAACTCTATTACGAATCCAATTCCACATATATATATATATATATCTGGGTATTATGCTGGTTTCTATCCCTCTGTTTTTAGCTTAAAATTGTAATTTTATGGGGATATTTATGGTTAGGTAACATTTTTATAGCTGGCCGGCTATATATAAATATCTTTATTACCTTTTAGGTGTGTTTTTATATATATGTATTTATTATAATAAATTTTGGGTTTTTTTCTGTAGACTTTGTTGTTTCGCTCCCTCACTCTATGTGCTTATCATAGTTCTTATAGTAGGTTGCCACGTTAGAAATTAATGTTTGGAATCTTCACAATGAAGCAAGTGACTGAGGTCAGGAGGTGTGGCTAGAAAGTGCACATGCAAAAGAGGCAGTTTGAAGGTCTCAGCATGTACTGAAAAGGAAGACAAATGGTGGCACTGACAGTTAACTAATCCAAGTAATTCTATAGGGAAATGCTATTGACTGTGGTATCTTACACTCCTTCAATGACCTTACTAGGATGCTTACATATTATGGCAGTATATACATTTGAGTTTAGTCCTACTTTAAAGTCTCATCAATAACTAGTGTGAGAGTGGATATTAGAAAGTACTTTGTATTGTTGATAGGTCAGATGTTTTCATATAGCATGTTTCAGAACCACAAGGGGCTTATGTAGAATAGGGACCCAGCCCAACACACGTGCACAACAATATCAGGATATTACAGATAATGTGTCATAGATCGCCCAACAAATGGTATATTTTTCTTTGTCAGATTAATACTAGGTCTTAAGTCTAGAACACACGGTCCAATATTTCTGATTGACTGTCACAACCAATTTTTTCTCATAGTTCGGCTGAAATAAAAGTAATTTTAGTATATGACCGTCAACATTCATCAGACATATTGCTAAATTGCATCCGATCATGCAGTTTTCAATGGACCACACAAGTCCCAACTATATTTTGCCACATCCTACAGGTCAAAAATGGTCGGTCTGTCAGGCCGAAATATATTCAGGTGTGTACCCAACTTCACAGTATTCAAATCATACAATTGGTCTTGTTGCAATAAGGACCCCCATAATATTGGGATTGTATGATCTGTAATGTTACACGTATGGGCCCCAGATTGTACAATCCCAATATTGTACATTTGATATTGTTACGTTTAGGGGCCCCACATTTTACAATCCTAACATTGTACATTTGATATTGTTACGTGCATGGGACAGATTGTACAATCCCAACATTGTACAATTATATACAAATACATTTGATATTGTTACATGTATGGGCAAACGATTGTACAATCCTAAGATTGTACAATTATACATACATATATACAATTGATATTGTTAAGTGTATGGACCACAGACTGTACAATCCAAGATTGTACAATTATACATACATATATACATTTGATATTGTTACGTGAATGGGCCACAGATTGTACAATTATAAATACATATATACATTTGATATTGTTACGTGAATGGGCCACAGATTGAACAATCCCAAGATTGTACAATTATACATACATATGTACAATTGATATTGTTATGTGTATGGGCCACAGATTGTACAATCCCAAGATTGTACAATTATACATACTGGGCCACAGATTGTACAATCCCAAGATTGTACAATTATACATACATATATACATTTTATATTGTTACATATATGGGCCACAGATTGTACAATCCCAAGATTGTACAATTATACATACATTTGATATTGTAAAGTTTACCGTGCAACCAATCAGAAGTAGTGTGCAGTAGTCCAGTAAAACGCGGACATGTGATTGGTTGCTGCACCTAACATTGTGCATACAGTAAACATACACTGCACATAGAGTATACACGCATGGTATATACAGTATACAATGTACATACAGTATAGATACATTGTACATACAGTATACATACATTATACACAGTGTACATACAGTATACACACTGTACATACGTTGAACATACAGTGTACGTACATTGTACACAGTATACATACAGTTTACATACATTGTACAGTGTACATACAGTTTAGATACATTGTACTGTGTACATACAGTATACATACATTGTACATACAGTATACATACATTGTACATACAGTATACATACAGGGTACATACATTTTACATACAGCATACATATAGGGCACATATATTGTGCATACAGTGTACATAATTGTAAATGCAGTATACATACATTGTACATAGTGTAGATACAGTATACATACTTGCCCATATTAGTGTATTCCATAAGACAGAGTTGACAGTAAGACGATAGGATAGTAATACCAGTCACATCTGTATTAATATGACCCATCCATGTCCTACCTACCGCCGGTCCAATCCTTTTACTTTCCACTATACTGTCCCTTTACAAAACAAACCGCTCTCTGCAACCCGGGCGAACGTGTTATCGGGAAAGCGAGTTCAGTGTGATCACATGGTCGCCAGAGAGCGGAAGAAACTTGCAGCCTAAGAATACACATCCCGTCATGCATTGGGAAGGAAAAGCGTCTTGTCGCAGTCACCGCGGTGAACTGTGGGATGGGGGGCGGGGATGAATGTTGATTAGCTGCGTCACTAGGCGGCAGTGTGAGTGAAATTGGCGCTGGGACAGTGATAGGGTGTGGGAGGTACCGAGTACATCCGGACAGTGACGGGGGGTGGAAGGGACCGGGTACATCCGGGACAGTGATGGGACAAGAGAATGTCTGATCTCTGATAGGGTGAGGGTTCCAATAAAGGTCAAGTACAAGTTTAATAGATTTAATATTTATAATCTCTCCTCTATACACTTACAAGGACACTGATTAATGCAAAAACTGCTAACAGACACATGCCTAAAAACACATGTATAGACAGACACACAGAAGTATAGAAATAGATACAGACACGGATAGACAGACACATGTATAGACTGAAATATAGACAGACACGCATAGACATGTATCATATAGGCAGAAACACGCAGACACCTTTAGAAAGACACGCATAGATAGACACATGTATAGAGAAACATGTATAGATATATCACATATGTAAAGCAGCGACCCGGCACCCTTTCCTCCTGTATTTCATATTAATTCAGGCTCAATCCAAAAAGTAGCTAAAAGCTTTCATTTTTATTATAACATATTAAAATTGCAGTCAGCAAGGGAATAGTAGTCTAATGTGTTTCGGGTCATGTGACCCTTACTGATAGACACTATCTATGAGTAAGGGTCATGACCCAACAACGACAGACTAATTTCCCTTGCTGACTGCAATTTTAATATGTTCTAATTATTATGGATTTATATAGCGCCAACATCTTCCATAGCGCTTTACAATTACATAGTCATACATACAGGGTAATACATGTTATACAAAGTCATACATATTATATACACAGGTAATACATAATATAAGTAAACAGTGATGAGTTTCTAATAAAAATGAAAGCATTTAGCTGCTTTACAGCTAAAATATAAAAATATAAAAGGGTGTGTGGACGCACTCCCAGCCTTGTGAGCACGCCTCCTTGGAAACAGCGTGAGTCTTGGGAACCACGCGACCGCAATCTTGAGTAGCCACATGATACTGTTAAGAGTCCGGAAGAGAGAAGGAACCAGTTGGTCCAGCACTCACGCGGAGAACAGGAGAGGAGCCGATGGAGGTTTGGAGCCACCTGTATATCTTTTAACATGTAAAGATAGACAGACACGTGTAGACAGGCAGGCACACATGCATACACACAACAGACAGTCATGCCCACGCATAAACAGTTCATGGGTGTGTTGATCATGTTTGCCAAGTGGAGGAGGCAGTGGTGGATTAGTATATGTCTGTGCACTAGACACCCAGGCATCCTTTAGCACCTATTAAAGGAAAGGTGGGGTGGTGTGCTGGTAAGCTGATGGTCTCTGCTCCTTCATGTGGCGAATGCTTAATTCTTGGGGGTGGGGGTGGGTTGTGGCGGTTTTTAATTTTTTTCTTGTAATTGCAATTGCGCATGGGTTCCATTTGAGCTAGTTGGTGGCCCCGTCTCTGTTTGCACCCACCCATATGGTATACTGTTTGATTCAGGACATGTGGGAGATTGCCATTTAGCGGGTTTTTTTTCTTGCCATGTGGGTTTAGGTAGGATTTCAACCTTTGAGACCTCTTTTTTTTTTCTTCCACAAAATCTCCTAAAAGCACGGAGTTCTATGAATAACAGCGTCTGGAATTCTTCATATATATACGAAAGCATGATACCGTTACATAGCTGAAGGTGTGTAGATTCCAAAAAGATATAGTTTTTGGGGGGTATTTCCAAGTTGAATAGGCTGTTCAAATTACAGAACACTGATTTTTTCTTGTAATTGCACTTCTGCATGCGTCCCATTTGAGCTAGTTCGTGGCCACACCTCTGTGTGCACCCACGCATATGGCATACCGTTTGATTCAGGACATGTGGGAGATTCACATTTAGTGAGTTTTTTTGCTTGTCAAGTGGGTTTAGGTAGGATTTCAACCTTTGAATCATCTTATTTTATTTTTTCACAAAATCTCCAAAAAGCATGGAGTTCTATGGATTACTGCGTCTGGAATTCTTCATGTATGTATGTAAGCATGGCCCCATTATGTAGCTGAAGGTGAGTAGTTTCCAAAAATATATAGTCCATGGGGGGTATTTCCAAGTTTCTGGGCTGTTTCCTTTGAAAAGGGGTAAACTGTTCAAATTACAGAGCACTTTAATTTTTTCTTGTATTTGCGCTTGTGCATGCATCCCATTTGAGCTAGTTGGTGACCACATCTCTGTTTTGCACTCACATATATGGCATACCGTTTGATTCAGGAATTGTGGAAGATTGACATTTAGTGGGTTTTTTATTTGTGGGCGGCATTTCCAAGGTTCAGGGCCGTTTCCTTTGAAAAAGAGTAAGCTGTTCAAATTACAGAGCTCTTTGATTTTTTTTCTTGTAACGGCACTTGTGCATGGCTCACTTTGTGACTAGTGGCTTCCACGTCCATGTGTGTAACCATGTATATGGCATACCGTTTGAATCAGGGCATTTGGGAGATTGATACTTGACAAGTTTTTTTTCTATATTGCATGGGAATTTGACATGCAAACTTTGAAATTTATTTTTGTACATTTTTCCAGAAAATCTGGTACAAGTGTGAAATTCTATGCAGACGGTGCCCACACCATTGGTGGTATGCATAAAAGAATGGCACCGTTGCATAGCTGAAGGTGTGTAGATTCCAAGAATATATAGTTTTGGGGGATATTTCTAATAAAGAGGGTTGTTTAGTCTGACAAATCTGAAAAGTTGCTGTAATTGGACCACTGTGCATTGGCTTTCTTTGTAGCTACTCTATTCCACGTCTGCGTGTGTAACAATGCATATGGCATACTGTTTGATTCAGGACATTTGGGAGATAGATATTTGGTAACTTTTTTTTACATTACTTGGGATTTTGGCATGATTTCTAACTTTGAAAGTGTTTTTTTGTTAATTTTTCAGAAAATCGGCTAAACATTCAAACTTCTACGAAGAACTGCTCCAACATCATTGAAGGTATGAATGAACAAGCTAAAGCATTACATACCTGAAGGTGTGTAGATTCCAAGGATATATAGTTTATGGGGAGTATTTCTGAGTTTTGGGGTTGTTTTGTGGTAATTTGGATTTGACTGAATATGTTTGCTGTTTTTTAGCCATCGTGCATTGTCTCACTTCGTGACTAGTAGCTTCCACGTCCACGTGTGTAACCATGCATATGGCATACCATTTGATTCAGGACATTTTGGGGATTGATGTTTGGTAACTTTTTTTTACATTCCATGAGGTTTTGGCATGATTTCTACCCTTTGAATTTGTTTTTTGTTCATTTTTTCAGAAAAGTGCAAACTTCTACGAAAAACTGCGCCCACACTATTGATGGTATGAATGAACTAACTACAGTGTTACATAGCTGAAGGTGTGTAGATTTCAGGAATATATAGTTTGTGGGGGTTGTTTCTGAGCTAGGGGTTGTTTTGTGGGAAAAACTGCAGACTGTCCGAATTCGGAATTGGCTTAATATTTTCGCTGTTTCTGAGCCATCGTGCATTGTCTCACTTTGTGGCTTTTCGCTTCCACGTCCGCGTGTGTAACCACACATATGGCATACCATTTGATTCAGGACATTTGGGGGATTGATATTTAGTAACTTTTTTTTACATTCCGTGAGGTTTTGGCATGATTTCTACCCTTTGAAGTTGTTTTTTGTTAATTTTTTCAGACAAATGCGAACTTCTATGAAGAACTGCGCCCACACCATTGATGGTATGAATGAACAAACTACAGTGTTACATAGCTGAAGGTGTGTAGATTTCAGGAATATATAGTTTGTGGGGGTTATTTCTAAGTTACGGGGGTGTTTTGTGGAAAAAACTGCAGACTGTCCGAATTCGGAATTGGCTAAATATTTTTGCTGTTTCTGAGCCATCGTGCATTGTCTCACTTTGTGGCTTTTCGCTTCCACGTCCGCGTGTGTAACCACACATATGGCATACCGTTTGATTCAGGACATTTGGGAGATTGATATTTAGTAACTTTTTTTTACATTCCATGAGGTTTTGGCATGATTTCTACCTTTTGAAGTTGTTTTTTGTTAATTTTTTCAGACAAATGCGAACTTCTATGAAGAACTCGTCCCCACACCATTGATGGTATGAATGAACAAACTACAGTGTTACATAGCTGAAGGTGTGTAGATTTCAGGAATATATAGTTTGTGGGGGTTATTTCTAGTTACGGGGGTGTTTTGTGGAAAAAACTGCAGACTGTCCGAATTCGGAATTGGCTAAATATTTTCGCTGTTTCTGAGACCATCATGCATTGTCTCACTTTGTGGTCTTTCGCTTCCACGTCCGCGTGTGTAACCACACATATGGCATACCGTTTGATTCAGACATTGGGAGATTGATATTAGTAACTTTTTTTTACATTCCATGAGGTTTTGGCATGATTTCTACCTTTTGAAGTTGTTTTTTGTTAATTTTTCAGACAAATGCGAACTTCTATGAAGAACTGCGCCCACACCATTGATGGTATGAATGAACAAACTACAGTGTTACATAGCTGAAGGTGTGTAGATTTCAGGAATATATAGTTTGTGGGGGTTATTTCTAAGTTACGGGGGTGTTTTGTGGAAAAACTGCAGACTGTCCGAATTCGGAATTGGCTAAATATTTTCGCTGTTTCTGAGCCATCGTGCATTGTCTCACTTTGTGGCTTTTCGCTTCCACGTCCGCGTGTGTAACCATGCATATGGCATACCGTTTGATTCAGGACATTTGGGAAGATTGATATTAGTAACTTTTTTTACATTCCATGAGGTTTTGGCATGATTTCTACCTTTTGAAGTTGTTTTTTGTTATTTTTCAGACAAATGCGAACTTCTACGAAGACTGCGCCCACCCAATGATGGTATGAATGAACAAACTACAGTGTTACATAGCTGAAGGTGTGTAGATTTCAGGAATATATAGTTTGTGGGGGTTATTTCTAAGTTACGGGGGTGTTTTTTGTGGAAAAAAAACTGCAGACTGTCCGAATTCGGAATTGGCTAAATATTTTCGCTGTTTCTGAGCCATCGTGCATTGTCTCACTTTGTGCTTTTCACTTCCACGTCCCGTGTGAACCACACATATGGCATACTGTTTGATTCAGGACATTTGGGAGATTGATATTTAGTAACTTTTTTTACATTCCATGGGGTTTTGGCATGATTTCTACCTTTGAAGTTGTTCTTTGTTAATTTTTCAGAAAATCTGCCGAAAGTGCGAACTTCTACGAAGAGCTGCACCTATACCATTGATGGTATGAATGAAAGAATGACAGCGCTATGTTCTGAAGGTGTCTACATTCCAAAAATATATGTTCTGGGGGGTATTTCCAAGCTACAGGGGTGTTTAGTGTAAAAAAAACTGCAGATGTTCAAATATAGAGATGGCTACATTTTTTTACTGTCACTGCCATTTGGCATTAGTCCCACTTTGGGTTAGTTGTAGCCATGTCTCTGGGTACACCCATGAATGTGGCATACCGTTTATTCGGGAGGGATTAGGCTTCATATTTGAGATGCGTTTGAACATTCCTCCACAGTTTTTAGCTGAAATTCGCATTTGATTTCGTCTCTGATTTACAGTTGAGGAAAAAAAGGAAAACGTGAGAAAATAACTTACATTGGACGAAGAGTTGCGTCCGGGTATCGCATTTTGATCGAAACTTACCTCACTCATAATATCCTGCGGGTGTGTAGTTTCTAAAATATCCACTTTGGGGATATTTTAGTTAATTTGGTAGATTTTCTATGTTAACTGCAGTAGTGGTTATATCATAATTTGGTGTATATTCTTGAAGGTGCAGTTTTAGTTGTGGGCGTCTCCTGTACAGGAAAGTCGGTTACCTACATATATCTGGTATCGTTGTACTCGGGAGTATCAGAGCTTTTAGAAACAGTAAGATTTTGTGCGTAACCTTAAGATACTGTAAGTAAAAACGGGAAACATCTGTGAAAAATTCCTAATTTTTTAATTTTTTACATATTTACCCATAATTCCAATTAAATCTCCAGAAAAGTTAAAAAATTTTGATACCATGCTAAAGTACACTTTGTGCTGAAAAAAAAACATGTATAATATTCCTAATTTACTGGGGGGTTTCCTGCTGTAAAATTAGTTTAAACCATATGAGTGCAAAATCCTGAAAATTCTTTTGGCAAAAAAGGTAGACAACTTGCAAAAACGTCTGGCACTGAAAAGTTAAATAAAGCGTATGCTCACTAAAACAATCAAAATTTTATAGGATGATATAAACCTCTGATGAAGTGCCAACCCGGCATGAAACGCGTCAAGTTCTTTGAACAAGCAATAGTTTGTATTGGTGTTGTCTTATGGATGCAACATTTTAATCTTTATCATTAAATGCTATGTTTTATCTTAAACACGTGAAAGTCTTTGTGATCCAGGAGGAGGCAGACCCTTTCCTCTGTATCTACCACTTATGCTTGTTCTATGTGGGATTCCACTGGGTGCAGCCACTCGTATGGATGTAAGGAGGTGGAATGTCGGATCCACAGCTACGCTGTACAGATCTGTACAGATATATGGGACATAATAGAGAAAAGTATCATTCTTACTTAAAGGGCATGTCCACCCCGAAATTTAACTTTTGATATGTGGTAGGGCATGCTCCCCCAGCCCCAACCGCATTAATATAATTGTTAGAAAGTCCCCCGAGTCTTACTTACTGCCCTCTCTCCTCCGCTGCAGTGTTCAGGCCTCTGCTTGCATGAATTGAAAGCAGGAGGCGGGACCGGCAGCCGCAGTCCGTGATTGGCTGAGAGGCAGGGAGGGCTGCACTGACATGCCTCAACCTTGATGAGGTTGAGGAAGTCTCAGGCACAGCATGAGTCACACACTGCTCCTACACAGCAGTTTCTGGGACTTTGGAGGGGCACAGAAGGGGAACTATTTGAGCAGTGTAAGGGTAGGATTGTTTTAAACTACTTGATGTGGCCAGTAAGGGTTAAATTTTAGTTTTGGGGGTGGACATGCCCTTTAAGGAATAAATGCAGCAGCTATGAACTTTAGCCGCCCCTGTTCTCTCTAATATACCTGCACGCGCGCACATACTAAAGATAAGGGAATGTTGCACAGTTGGCGAGAGTACTGTGTGCAGCAAAATTGTGGTTATTTCTTTGGAACCTGCTGCATTAATTCTTAAGTAAGAACGGGAGGTAAGACATTATCTGGTACCTCCTGTTAATCTGTAGAACCTAAAAGCAATGTTTAATTTTCACTGAACATACCTTTAAACAGGTTAAATATGCAGATCAGTCTTCTACAACAGAATAATCCATATTAGGCCTTTAAAAATAGTACAAAATGTTTGACTTCCCTCGTTACAGATAATATATATATATGTCCATATCAAAGAAAGGTGCACTCAAGGGGTCTATTCAATGTATTTTAATTGTGCAAAAAAGGCAACGTTTCGGTCCAAGTCTAGGACCTTTATCAAGCCAACCAAAGGTCCTAGTCTTGGACCGAAACGTTGCCTTTTTGCAATTAAAATACATTGAATAGACCCCTTGAGTGCACCTTTCTTTGATATTGGACTGTTTATTGAATTTTTGGGTAGCACCAGGGGCAAATCTGCATCTTCCAGAGGGATTGACTGAATTTACCTATGCTGATTAGTTTGTAGGAGTCGTTTCTTCCAATCTCATTTGTTCCTCCAAGAATTCCTCAATGATTTCATTCTTTCTAATTCCATGATACAAGGGCACTTAATAATGCAGATGGGAAATTATAGATTTTATTGCAACTATTTATAATATTTAGAAGTTAATGTACCAAATAACACTGTATTGTTACTATGTATTGTTACAAGGAACAGATTCTGGACATGTGGATCTATCACAAACCAACGCACAGGAAGGAAGCTAAAGCATCCAAATTATGTAAAATTGCCATGGTTACCCTAGAGGCAAACAACCGAGAACATGTTGGGGAACACAAACACTGATGGAACAAATGACTATCATAGGCCGTAATAGTAAGAAACAGTTTAAAGTATTGGCCTGTCTGTAAAGTGATGAATAACTAACTGTTATTTCTTCTGTGTACAAGTCTTTCCACTGTTTTCTTCCTGCACCTGATGCAAAGTCTGGTCAGTGTCTTGGATAGAACTTCAGAATGATCACACTGGGATGAACTGTATTGGCTTCCGTTACACAGACTTCATCTAAAGTTAGAATGGAACATTCAATTTAGAATGTATTTAAAAAGCAATATTTAGTCAATCATAGAACACCATAAACAATATACATATTCACCTAATGGATTCATTTTCCTTAAGGGTATGTACCCCCACCCAAACTAAAAATTTGCCTTATGTCAAATTAGCCGTCAGATGCCCCAATCACGTTAGACAGTGACACACACATGTTCAAAATCCTGAAAATACCATAACTACCATTAAATTCTTGTGTGTTGTCCTCACTTTTCTAGTTCGTAGTTTCCTACATTTTTATTTGACCATTTAAAAAAATATCTTGGCCACACAAGTAATTCACAGGGATTGTTGTGATTGTTATTCTCTCTGTGAGATGCAGATCCCCCATTAGATCTGGGAGGGTGATCCTCCTGTATTCCAACATCTGTAAGCAAAGATTAATGGTCACAGATTTCAAAACTACATTCATACATTGTAATTGCGCGTCATTATTAATGTCTTGTTCCAATTCTCCTATATGAATTTACATGATTTAAGCCAGATGTTTTGTCCATGCAATACAATATTGTATCCCTTAATATAGAATCAGGGTACCCATCTGTACAATACGGTAGCCCACTCTGTACAATACACAACAGCATTGCCACAATTAGTATGAAAATGCAGCAGATGTATCCAGGACCTCTCCAACTACAGTGTTACATAGCTGAAGGTGTGTAGATTTCAGGAATATATAGTTTGTGGGGGTTATTTCTAAGTTATGGGGGTGTTTTGTGGAAAAAACTGCAGACTGTCCGAATTCGGAATTGGCTAAATATTTTCGCTGTTTCTGAGCCATCGTGCATTGTCTCACTTTGTGGCTTTTCGCTTCCACGTCCGCGTGTGTAACCATGCATATGGCATACCGTTTGATTCAGGACATTTGGGAGATTGATATTTAGTAACTTTTTTTTACATTCCATGAGGTTTTGGCATGATTTCTACCTTTTGAAGTTGTTTTTTGTTCATTTTTTCAGACCAATGCGAACTTCTATGAAGAACTGCGCCCACACCATTGATGGTATGAATGAACAAACTACAGTGTTACATAGCTGAAGGTGTGTAGATTTCAGGAATATATTTCGCTGTTTCTGAGCCATCGTGCATTGTCTCACTTTGTGGCTTTTCACTTCCACGTCCGCGTGTGTAACCACACATATGGCATACTGTTTGATTCAGGACATTTGGGAGATTGATATTTAGTAACTTTTTTTTAGATTCCATGAGGTTTTGGCATGATTTCTACCTTTTGAAGTTGTTTTTTGTTCATTTGTTTGGAATCTTCACATGAATGCAGTGACTGAGGTCGGAGGGGTGGCTTTGAGAAATGCACATGCAAAAGAGGCAGTTTGAAGTCTCAGCATGTAGTGAAAAGGAAGACAACAATGGTGGCACTGACAGTTAACTAATCCAAGTAATTCTATAGGGAAAGCTATTGACGTGGTATCTTAACACTCCTTCAATGGCCTTACTAGGATGCTTACATATTATGGCAGTATATACATTGGTTTAGCCCTACTTTAAAGTCTCATCAATAACTAGTGTGAGAGTGGATATTAGAAAGTACTTTGTATTGTTGATAGGTCAGATGTTTTTCATATAGCAGTTTCAGAACCACAGGGGCTTATGTAGAATAGGGAACCAGCCCAACACCGTGCACAACAAATTCAGGAATTAACAGATAATGTGTCATAGATCGCCCAACAAAATGGTATATTTTTCTTTGTCAGATATATAGGTCTTAAGTCTAGACACACGGTCCAATATTTGATGACTGTCACAACCAATTTTTTCTCATAGTTCGGCTGAAATTAAAAGTAATTTTAGTATATGACCGCAACATCATCAGACATAGTATACATTGCATCCGATCATGCAGTTAGTTTTCAATGGACACACAAGCCCAACTATATTTTGCCACATCCTACAGGTCAAAAATGGTCGGTCTGTCAGGCCGAATATATTCAGGTGTTACCCAAATTCACAGTATTCAAATAATAACATTGGTCTTGTTGCAATAAGACCCCCATAATATTGGGCTTGTATGATCTGTAATGTTACACGTATGGGCCCAGATTGTACAATTCCCAATATTGTACATTTGATATTGTTACGTTTAGGGGCCACCACATTTTCAATCCTACAACATTGTACATTGATATTGTTACGTGCATGGGACAGATTGTACAATCCCAACATTGTACAATTATATAAAATACATTTGATATTGTTACATGTATGGGCAAACGATTGTACAATCCTACATTGTACATTATACATACATATATACAATTGTATTGTTAAGGTAATGGACCACAGACTGTACAATCCAAGATTGTACAATTATACATACATATATACATTTGATTTGTTAACGTGAAATGGGCCACAGATTGTACAATTATAAATACATATATACATTTGATATTGTTACGTGATGGGAACAGATTGAACAATCCCAAGATTGTACAATATACATACATATGTACAATTGATATTGTTATGTGTTATGGGCCACAGATTGTACAATCCCAGATGTACAATTATACATACATATATACATTTTATATTGTTACATATATGGGCCACAGATTGTACACTCCAAGATTGTACAATTATACATAACTTGATTGTTAAAGTTTTACCTGTGCAACCATCACGAAGTAGTGTGCAGTAGTCCAGTAAAACGCGACATGTGATTGGTTGCTGCACCTATACATGTGCATACAGTAAACATCACTGCACATAGAGTATACACGCATGGATATACAGTATACCAATGTACATTACAGTATAGATACATGTTACATACAGTATACATACATTATACACAGTTGTACATACAGTATACACACTGTACATACGTTGAACATACAGTGTACGTACATTGTACACAGTATACATACAGTTTACATACATTGTACAGTGTACATACAGTTTAGATACATTGTACGTGTACATACAGTACATACATGTACATTACAGTATACATACATTTGACATACAGTATACACTACAGGTTACATTACATTTACATACAGCATACATATAGTGGCACATATATGTGCATACAGTGTACATAATTGTAATGCAGTATACATACCTTGTACAAGTGTAGATACAGTATTACATACATTGCCCATATTAGGGTATTCCATAAGACAGAGTTGACAGTAAGACGACGATATAGGATAGTAATACCAGTAACCCGTATTAATATGACCCACCATGTCCTACCTACCGCCGGTCCAACTCCTTTTACTTTCCACTATACTGTCCTTACAAACAAACCGCTCCTGAACCCGGGCGAAAGTTTTTCGGGAAAGCGAGTTCTAGTGTGATCACATGGTCGCCAGAGAGCGGAAGAAAAACTGCAGCCTAAGAACTACACATCCCGTCATGCATTGGGAAGGAAAAGCGTCTTGTCGCAGTCACCGCGGTGAACTGTGGATTGGGGGCGGGGATGAATGTTGATTAGCTGCGTCACTAGGCGGCAGGCAGTGTGAGTGAAATTGGCGTGGGACAGTGGATAGGGTGTGGGGAGTACGAGTTACATCCGGGACAGTGACGGGGTGTGGAAGGGAACGGGTTACATCCGGGACCGTGATGGGGACACAGAGAATGTCTGATCTCTGATTGGGTGAGGGTTCCAATTAAAGGTCAAGTACAAGTTAATAAGATTTAATATTATAATCTCTCCTCTATACACGTACAAGGACACTGATTAATGCAAAAACTGCTAACAGACACATGCCTAAAAAACACATGGATAGACAGACACACAGACGTATAGAAATAGATACAGACACGGATAGCAGACACATGTATAGACTGAAATATAGACCGACCACGCATAGACATGTTCATATAGGCAGAAAAACACGCAGAACCTTTAGAAAGAAACGCATAGATAGACACAGTATAGAGAAACATGTATAGATAATCCACATATGTAAAGCCGCGGGACCGGCACCCTTTCCTCTGTATTTCATATTAAATCAGGCTCAATCCAAAAAGTAGCTAAAGTTCATTTTATATAAACTATTAAAATTGCAGTCAGCAAGGGTAGTAGTCTAATGTGTTCGGGTCATGTGACCCTTACTGATAGACACTATCTATGAGTAAGGGTCACATGACCCAAAACACGACAGACTACTATTCCTTGCTGACTGACATTTTAATATGTTCTAATATATTATGGATTTATATAGCGCCAACATCTTCCATAGCGCTTTACAATTACATAGTCATACATACAGGGTAATACATGTTATACAAAGTATACATATTATATACACAGGTAATACATAATATAAGTAAACAGTGATGAGTTTCTAATAAAATGAAAGATTTAGCTGCTTTACAGCTAAAATATAAAAATAAAAGGGTGTGTGACGCACTCCCAGCCTTGTGAGCACGCCCTCCTGGAAACAGCGTGAGTCTTGGAACCACGCGACCGCAATCTGAGTAGCCAATGATACTGTTAAGAGTCCGGAAGGAGAAGGAACCAGTTGGTCCAGCACTCACGCGGAGAACAGGAGAGGAGCCGATGGAGTGTTTGGAGCACCGTATATCTCTTTTAACATGTAAAGATAGACAGACACGTGTAGACAGGCAGGCACACATGCATACACACAACAGACAGTCATGCCCACGCATAAACAGTTCATGGGTGTGTTGATCATGTTTGCCAAGTGGATGCAGGCAGTGGTGGATTAGTATATGTCTGTGCACTAGACACCCAGGCCATCCTTTAGCACTATTAAAGGAAAGGTTGGGTGGTGTGCTGGTAAGCTGATGGTCTCTGCTCCTTCATGTGGCGCAATGCTTAATTCTTCTGTCAGGTAAGTCATTTGCTGCCAACTGCCTCTAGGAATTTAACTTTTATCTGACCAACACCAATAGCGATTGGTGTGTGTAAAGGTGGCTATACACTCTAACGATAATGGGTAAATCCTGTCGGGGAACGACGGGATTTACCCATTATTGTGTGTGTGTAGGGGCTCTTCCCAGCCGATTGTAGTGCCGCCGAACGACCGTTGTCGGCATTACTGTTAGTCGTTAGCAACGAAAAATTTCCATCGGCTTCCTTTACTTTAAGTAAAGGGAGACGATACGATCATACTGTGTATGGCCGCACGGCCGACCAATCCCTATACTGCGTATGGGGATCGGTTGGGTCCGTGTGTGCGGTCCCCACAGCATATGTGCCGACAGATACCAATTGGCACAAATGCTGTGAAAATCGCATGTGTATGGCCACCTTAAGGGCCCAATAAGACCTGGTCAACAGATTAAATGATGGATAAACCAATTCTAAATGTTAAAAATGTTATGATGCACCACAAAATAAAGCAACTGAGTGCGGCTCCCTCCCTCCTGCACCAATTCTCGTCCACGTAACCACATCAAAGGTTGTGTGCCCGCAAACCCGAGGATCTCTGCTCGTTACTGTAGCAAATCACAAACAAAAAAGAGGAATGGTTCGCTGCACCTACCACTTGATGTGTGCCGGTCCGTGACTAGAAATCAGGCAATAATTTCTTTCAATAAAAGATCATATTTATTTCCAAACCAACTTTAAAAACCAGGCTGGCAACCAGGTAATGGGAATAGACATAGGTCTAACGCTTTCAGTTTTTACCCCTTACTTCATAGACCTAATCCAATAGAGGATTAGGTCTATGAGTAAGGGGTAAAACCTGAAACGCGTTAGACCATCGTCTATTCCCATTACCTGGTGCCAGCCTGGTTTTTAAAAGTTGATTTGGAAATAAATATGATCTTTTATTGAAAGAAATTATTGCCTGATTTCTAGTCACGGACCGGACACATCACGAGTGGTAGGTGCAGCGAACCATTCCTCTTTTTTGTTTGTGATTTCCCACAAAATAAATAATTGAAATATTGCACTGTTCATGCATCTACAAATAGCCAAAATACTGCCTTTTAATACCACCTTTTCTTAATCAAAAATTTCCATTCTGAGAAGAACAAACAAGAAATAGCTATAAAACACGTTACGTGTTAAGTCTCGTTTCTTGTGTAAGTACGTTATTACTAAATGTTCTGTTTAAAGCTGGGTACACACAAGGCGATTTTTCAGACAAACCGACAGGTATTTTTGTATTTTGCGGTCGGTCAGGCCAAAAAAAAAAATCACCAGCGTGTGTGCAGTCACTGGTGGCCGATGTCTCATGCCCGGAGCGGGCAAAAAGGTGATCGGATGCATTGGTAAATCACCAATGATTCATCCTGGGCAATAGCTCACAAGAAAAATTTGCCTTTGTATACCCAGCCTTAAAGGACAATTATACTGATAAAATAGGAAACAAGTTAAATGTACAGTTGTGTTCAAAATTATTCAACCCCCATTGAAATGGAGTGTTTTGGCCAGTTTGACAAAGAGACACTTGTAAGTCAGACAAATATAACATTTATAATGAAATAACCACAAATGGCTTTTCTGTGCTCACATCATTATCAGTTTTATTCAACCCCCAAGTGACATTCATTCTTAGTACTTAGTACAACATCCTTTTCCAATTATAACAGCTTTTAAACGTGAAGCATAGCTTGACACAAGTGTCTTGCAGAGATCTATGGGTATCTTAGCTCATTCTTCATGGGCAAAAGCCTCCAGTTCAGTCACATTCTTAGGCTTGCGCGCTCCAACTGCTTTCTTTAAGTCCCACCAGAGGTTCTCAATCGGATTTAAGTCTGGTGACTGCGATGGCCACTCCAAAATGTTCCAGCCTTTAATCTGCAACCATGCTCTAGTGGACTTAGTATGCTTGGGATCATTGTCCTGTTGAAAGGTCCAATGTCTCCCAAGCCTCAGGTTTGTGATGGACTGCATCACATTTTTTTCAATATCTCCTGGTACTGAAGAGAATTCATGGTACCTTGCACACGCTGAAGCTTCCCTGTACCTGCAGAAGCAAAACAGCCCCAAAGCATGATTGACCCCCCCACCATGCTTCACAGTAGGTAAGGTGTTCTTTTCTTCATAGGCCTTGTTCTTCCTCCTCCATACATAGCGTTGATCCATGGGCCCAAACAGTTCTAATTTTGTTTCATCAGTCCACAGAACACTACCCCAAAACTTTTGTGGGGACTTTTCTCCACTTTGTGCTTCAGGTAGCGCACAGCAGTCAAAGTCAGCATCTTCTTTTTGCCACGACCAGGTAGCGTTTCAACAGTGCCCTTTGCCTTAAATTAGCGAATGATGCTTCCTATGGTGTCTCTTGGTATATATAACATCTTTGCAATCTTCTTATAGCCATTGCCCTTCCTGTGAAGAGAAATCACCACATCTCTTGTCTTCCTGGACCATTCTCTTGACTTCACCATGTTTGTAAACACACCAGTAAATGTCTAGAAGGAGCTAAGTATCACAGTCATTTTAAATCTGCCTAATTGGTGCTTATTATGCTTGATTGCTGCTCGTTGACATCCACAAGTGTTTTCAATGCCTGATCGAAAACACTTCAATGAACCTCTGTTCTTAAGAGTGGTAGTCTTTAAGGGGTTGAATAATTGTGTCAATGAAGAAATCACAAAGAAAACATTTAATACTGTATTACAAAAACAATTAATGTCATTTTAGTTGCATTTGGTTCTTTGTTTGGAATTTCACATGAAGCAGGTGACTGAGGTCGGAGGGGTGGCTTTGAGAAATGCACATGCAAAAGAGGCAGTTTTGAAGTCTCAGCATGTATGAAAAGGAGACAACAATGGTGGACTGACCAGTTAAACTAATCAAGTTTAAATTCTATAGGGAAAGCTATTGACGGTGGTTCTTACACTCCTTCAAGGCCCTTCTAGGATGTTACATATTATGGCAGTATATACATTGGTTTAGCCTACTTTAAAGTCTCATTCAACTAACTAGTGTGAGAGTGGATATTAGAAAAGTACTTTGTATTTTGGATAGGTCAGATGGTTTTTCCATATACGACAGTTTCAGACCCAGGGGCTTATGTAGAATAGGGAACCAGCCCAACACCGTGCACACAACAAGATTCAGGAGATTAACAGAGTAATGTGTCATAGACGCCCAACAAAATGGTATATTTTTCTTTGTCAGATTATATAGGTCTTAAGTCTATGACACAGGTCCATATTATGATGGACTGTCACAACCAATTTTTTCTCATAGTTCGGCTGAAATAAAAGTAATTTTAGGTATTGACCGCAAAGTATCAGACATAGTATACATGATCGATCATGCAGTTTTAGTTTTCAATGGACACACAAGGCCCAAAAACTAGTATTTTGCCACATCCTACAGGTCAAAAATGGTCGTCTGGTCAGGCCAATATATTTCAGGTGTTTCACCCAAATTCACAGTATTCAAATAATAACATTGGTTTGTTGACAATAAGACCCCCATAATATGCGGTTGTATGATCTGTAATGTACACGTATGGGCCCAGATGTACAATTGCCCAATTATTTACATTTGATATTGTTACGTTTAGGGGCCACCATTTTCAATCCATAAAATGTACATGTGATATTGTTCCGTGCATGGGACAGATTGTACAATCAGCCCAACATTGTACAATTATATAAAAATACATTTGATTTGTTACATGTATGGGCAAACGATTGTACAATCCTACGATTGTACACTTATACATACATATATACAATTGCTCTTGTTAAGTGTATGGACACAGATGTACAACTCCAAGATTGTACAATTATAATACATATATACCATTTGATATTGTTAAGTGAATGGGCCACAGATTGTACAATTATAACATACATATATTTACATTTGATATTGTTACGTGGAATGGGAAAACAGATGAACAATCCCAAAAGATTGTACAATATACATACATATGTACAATTGATATTGTTATGTGTTATGGCACAGATTGTACAATCCCAAGAGTGTACAATTATACATTAACATATATACATTTTATATTGTTAACATATATGGGGGCCACCAGATTGTACACTCCAAGATGTACAATTATACAAACTTGGATGTGTTAAAGTTTACTGTGCAACCAAATCACGAAGTAGTGTGCAGTAGTCCAGTAAACGCGAACATGTGATTGGTTGCTGCACTATACAGGTGCATAAGTAAACATTCACTGCCATACGAGTATACACGCATGGGATATACAGTATACCCAATGTAACATTACAGTATAGATACATGGTACATACAGTATACATACATTATACACAGTTGTACACTTACAGTATACACACTGTACATACGTTGAACATACAGTGTCGTACATGTACCACAGTATACATACAGTTACTACATTAAGTGTTACTATACGTTTAGAAATTGTACGTGTTACATGACCAGTACATACATGTAATACAGTATATCATACATTGACATACAGTTCATCAGGGGGTACATTACATTTACATACAGCATTACATATAGGCACATATATTGTGCATACAGTGTACATAATTGTACATGCAGTATAATACATGTACCGAGTGTAGAACAGGATTACAACATGCCCATATAGTGGTATTCCATAAAGACAGAGGACAGTGAGAGAACGATATAGGATAGCTAATACCAGTCACATCGGTATTAATATGTACCCATGCCAGTCCTACCTACCGCCGGTCCAACTCCTTTTACTTTCCACTATACTGTCCTTACAAACAAAACCGCTCACTGAACCCGGGCGAAAGTTTTCCGGGAAAGCGAGTTCTAGTGTGATACCACATGGTCGCAAGAGAGCGAAGCGAAAACTGCAGCCTAAGAAACTACCACATTCCGTCATGCATGGGAGAAGGAAAAGCGTCTTGTCGCAGTCACCGCGGTAACGTGGGATTGGGGCGGGGATGGAATGTTGATTAGCTTGCGTCACTAGGACGGCAGGACAGTGTGAGTGGAAATTGGCGCATGGGACAGTGATAGGGTGTGGGGAGTACCGGAGTTCATCCGGGAAGTGACGGGGTGTGGAAGGGAACGGGGTTACATCCGGGACGTGATGGGAGACCAAAGAGATGTCTGATCTCTGATGGGTGAGGGTTCCAATAAAGGTCACAGTACAAGGTTAATAACGATTAATATTTATAATTCCTCCTCTATACACTCGATACAAGGACACCTGATTAATGCAAACTACTGCTAAAGACAAAATGCCTAAAAAACACATGTGATAGACAGACACACAAGCACGTAGTAGAAATAAGATGAAAGGGAAGAACACCGGATAGCCAGACACATGTATCAGACTGAAAATAGACCGACCACCGCATGAGACATGTACTCATATAGGCAGAGAAAGGACACGCAGAACCTTAGACGAAACGAAACGCATGCTATGGACACATGGTAATAGGAGAAACATGTATAGATAATCCCAATACTGTGTAAAGCCTAGGCGGAGACCGGCACCCTTTTCCGTCATGATATTCATATTAATCGGAGGCTCAATCCAAAAAGTAGCTAAAGATTCATTTTATGATAACATTAAAATTCGCAGGTCAGCAAGGACCTAGTAGGTCTACATGTGTTCGGGGTCATGTGACCCTTACTGATGGACCACTATCTATGAGTAAGGTTCACATGACCCAAAACACGACAGGGACTACATTCCATTGCTGACTGAATTTAAGTATGTTTAATATATTATGGATTATATAGCGCCAACATCTTCCATAGCGCTTTACAAGTTACATAGTCCCATACATACAGGGAATTACATGTTATACAAGTTAATACATATGTATATACACAGGTTATACATAATATAAGTAAACAGTGCTGGAGTTTCTAATAAAATTGAAAGATTTAGCCTGCTTTACAGCTAAAATATAAAAATATAAAAGGGTGTTGTGGACGCCTCCCAGCCTTGTGAGCACGCCCTCTGGAAACAGCGTGAGTCTTGGGAAACCACGCGGACCGCAATCTGGGAGTAGCCAATGATACTGTTAAGAGTCCGGAAGGAGAAGGAACCAGTTGGTCCAGCACTCACGCTGGAGAAAAGGAGAGGAGCGATGGAGGTTTGGAGCCACCGGTATATATTTTAACATGTAAAGATAGACGACACGTGTAGACAGGCAGGCACACATGCATACACACAACAGACAGTCATTGCCCACGAAAACAGTCCATGGGTGCTGTGTTGATTCCTGTTTGCCAAGTGGATGCATGGCAGTGGGGATAGATGGATTAGTATATGTCTGTGCACTAGGGACACACAGCATCTTAGCAATATTAAAGAGAAAGGTTGGGTTGGGGCTTGTGCTGGTAAGTGATGGTCTCTGCTCCTTCAGGTGGCCGCAATCCTAATTCTTCTGTCGAGTAAGTCATTTGCTGCAACTGCTCAGAATTAAGTTTATCTACCAACACCAATGCGATGGTGGTGTTAAAGGTGGCTTACACTCTAACGATAATGGGTAAATCCTGTCGGGGAAGGGAACGACGGGATTACCATTATTGTGTGGTGTGTAGGGGCTCTTCCAGCCGATTGTAGTGCCGCCGAACGACGTTGTCGGCATTACTGTTAGTCGTTAGCAACGAAAAATTTCCATCGGCTTCCTTTACTTAAGTAAAGGGAGACGGTACGATCATACTGTGTTATGCCGCACGGCCGACCAATCCCTATACTGCGTATGGGGATCGGTTGGGTCCGGTGTGCGGTCCCACAGCATATGTCCGACAAGATACCAAATGGCACAAATGCTGTGAAAATCGCATGTGTATGGCACCTTAAAGGGCCAATAAGACTGGTCAACAGATTAAAATGAGGATAAACCAATTCAAAATGTTAAACAATGTTATGATGGCACCACAAAAATAAAGCAATGAGTGGCGGCTCCCCCCTCCTGCACCAATTCTCGGTCCACGTAACCACATCAAAGGTTGTGTGCCCGCAAACCCGAGGATCTCTGCTCGTTACTGTAGCAAATCACAAACAAAAAAGAGAATGGTTCGCTGCACCTACCACGATGTGGTGCCGGTCCGTGACTAGAAATCAGGCAATAATTTCTTTCAATAAAGAATCATACTATTTCCAAACAACTTTAAAAACCGGCTGGCAACCAAGGTAATGGGAATAGACGAGGTCTACGCGTTCAGGTTTTTACCCTTACTATATAGACCTAATCCAATTAGGATGGATAGGTCTATGAGTAAGGGGAAAAACCTGAAACGCGTTAGACCCATCGGTCTATTCCCATTACCTGGTGCAGCCTGGTTTTTAAAGTTGATTTGGAAAAATAACATATGATTTTATTGAAAGAAATTATTGCCTGATTTCTAGTCACGGACTGGACACATCACGAGTGGTAGGTGCAGCGAACCATTCCTCTTTTTGTTTGTGATTTCCCACAAAATAAATAATTGAATATGTGCACTGTGTCATGCATCAACAAATAGCCAAAATACTGCCTTTTAATACCTTCTTAATCAACAAATTTCCATTCTTGAGAAGAACAAACAAGAAATAGCTATAAAACACGTTACGGTGTTAAGTCTCGTTTCTTGTGTAAGTACGTTATTACTAAATGTTCGTTAAAGCTGGGTACACCAAGGCGATTTTCAGACAAACCGACAGGTATTTTTTGTATTTTGCGGGTCGGTCAGGCCAAAAAAAAAAAAATCACCAGCGTGTGTGCAGTCACTGGTGGCCGTGTCTCATGCCGGAGCGGGCAAAAGGTGATCGGATGCCATTGGTAAATCACCAATGATTCATCCTGGGACAATAGCTCACAAGAAAAATTTGCCTTTGTATACCTAGCCTTAAAGGACAATTATACTGATAAAATAGGAAACAAGTTAAATGTACAGTTGTGTTCAAACATTATTCAACCCCCAGTGAAATGGCAGTGTTTTGGCCAGTCATTGACAAAGAGACACTTGTAAGTCAGACAAATATAACATTTATAATGAAATAACCACAAATGGCTTTTCTGTGCTCACATCATTATCAGTTTTATTCAACCCAAGTGACATTCAGTCTTAGTACTTAGTACAACATCCTTTTCCAATTCTAACAGCTTTAAACGTGAAGCATAGCTTGACACAAGTGTCTTGACGAGATCTATGGGTATCTTAGCTCATTCTTAATGGGCAAAAGCCTCAAGTTCAGTCACATTCTTAGGCTGCGGCTCCAATGCTTTCTTTAAGTCCCACCAGAGGTTCTCAATCGGATTTAAGTCTGGTGACTGCGATGGCCACTCCAAAATGTTCCAGCCTTATTGCAACCATGCTTAGTGGACTTAGTATGCTTGGGATCATGTCCTGTTGAAAGGTCCAATGTCTCCCAAGCCTCAGGTTGTGATGGACTGCATCACATTTTTTTCAATATCTCCTGGTTACTGAAGAGAATTCATGGTACCTTGCACACGCTGAAGCTTCCCTGTACCTGCAGAAGCAAAACAGCCCCAAAGCATGATTGACCCCCACCATGCTTCACAGTAGGTAAGGTGTTCTTTCTTCATAGGCCTTGTTCTTCCTCCTCCATACATAGCGTTGATCCATGGGCCCAAACAGTTCTAATTTGTTTTTATCAGTCCACAGAACACTACCCCAAACTTTTGTGGGGACTTTTCTCCACTTTGTGCTTCAGGTAGCGCACAGCAGTCAAAGTCAGCATCTTCGTTTTGCCACGACCAGGGTAGCGTTTATTTCAACAGTGCCCTTTGCCTTAAATTAGCGAATGATGCTTCCTATGGTGTCTCTTGGTATATATAACATCTTTGCAATCTTCTTATAGCCATTGCCCTTCCTGTGAAGAGAAATCACCACATCTCTTGTCTTCCTGGACCATTCTCTTGACTTCACCATGTTTGTAAACACACCAGTAAATGTCTAGAAGGAGCTAAGTATCACAGTCATTTTAAATCTGCCTAATTGGTGCTTATTATGCTTGATTGCTGCTCGTTGACATCCACAAGTGTTTTCAATGCCTGATCGAAAACACTTCAATGAACCTCTGTTCTTAAGAGTGGTAGTCTTTAAGGGGTTGAATAATTGTGTCAATGAAGAAATCACAAAGAAAACATTTAATACTGTATTACAAAAACAATTAATGTCATTTTAGTTGCATTTGGTTCTTTAAAAAGTCCTTGTAAGATTTCATTCTGAACACAATTACAAATGTACACTGAATTCCCTAAAACCCTTTACAGCATTGGGGGTTGAATAATTTTGAAAACAACTGTATGTTGTACTAAGTTCCCCAACCTTCCCTCTGCCTTTTTTTTTTTTAAATAATTCAAGAATGTAGAGAATTCCTACTTTGAAGTCCAGCTTGTTACAGCCATGGAACTCCAGTTCTGGAAGCTCTGGGAAGAAAGTAAATCACACTATTAGCATGTTGTAGATAAGAAAGTGTGACAGAGGTCAGCAAAGCTGCATGCTTCCTGACCAATTAAATGGCACATTCTAATTTTTGTTGCCGACAAAGAGGTAAAGGCAGGATTTCGACATAAAAATAATCTTTCTGACATAACGCAGAAACACAAGAGTACTTTATACCTATTTAACTCTCTGCTGACCGTGTGTGTATCGCCAGTATAGTTGTCCTTTAAAAGATAACTATACTTTAGGATAACTATACTCTTAAAAAGTTAAAATGAACTTAAAAAACAAAGTACCTGGGGCAGAGAGGTAGGATTGATTATTTAAAGTGCATGTACACTTATAATAACAAGTTTTCTTTACAGGATAGTTGTGCCTTTAAATCTAAAGGTAGTGAGTGTATTTTTTTCCCCTACTATCTTTACAGACCCTACCTTTGTTCTTGAATCTTGCTGGCCTTCCTCCCCCAGCATAATCATGTTCTTAGAGAATGCCACGGCCTTGTGACGTCATTGTGTGCACGTGTCCCGGTGAGGTTGCCCCGAGCGTGTGCCCCTATGATGTCATCCAAATAAACCACCTTTAGATTTAAAGGCACAACTATCCAGTAATGAAAACTAATTACAGTGTACATGCGTTTAATAGAAATACATTTAACAGAAACAAATTTTAGTCCAACTGGCTAAGCTAATTCTCTCCTTCTCAATGTTTCTTGTGGTTCTGCAACTGGTTTTATTATCAAGGTTTGTTGGATAACATGTATTGTAAATAAACTTCTTATGCACTACTGCTATTTGTCTGGAGTTCATGTGAGGTGAAACCTGTACAGTAAGTTTGCCGTTAACTTAAAGGGCATGTCCAGGCAAAAAATAAGTCTCTTTTTGGCCTAATTACCACCATAAAGCTTTGTTGCATTTTATCTGTAACTTAATCCGCCGCTCCCACACTGAGATATACTTACTTTTAGTTCAGCTGGTCCCTTACCGGAAGTCCTGCCTCCTGTTTTGAGCCGGTTACGAGTGCGCAGGAGCATATCACGCTCGTAACCGGATATGGACTGTCAGACATTGGCCATGACATCACCATGACTGACAATACATACCTGGTAGAAGGCGGGACTTCTGGAGGGGGATCGGCTGAAGTAAACCTAAGTATATCTTAGTGTGGGAGTTTGGGATTAAGGTATTGCTAAAAAGTTGGGGGGGGGGCTGGGCATGCCCTTTAAAAATTACTACCAGGAATTAGGCAAAAGTGAGAATTTCCACTGATTGATATTACCAAAAAAAAAAAAAAAAAAAGATTTGTTAGGCACAGATTTTACAATAAATGCATTTTAGGGAATCACTGTGTTCCAGGTTCTAACATTCTCTGAAAGAATTTTATTACTGTTCTTGCAGTCGGCTTTGAAAAAAAACATATTTACTTTATTCTTTAGAAAAAAATGTAAACACAGTCCATCAGAAAATATCCAAAGTCAAGTCAACCTAAGTTAGGTAACATATCGGAGTGAAGATAAAGCCAAAAAATGAATGATGGATCATCATCTTTTAAAATAACAGTACTTCAATTTCATCTACAAGTCTTTGGTAAAGAAACTCGAGAATTTGGTACTAAATCTGCGCTGATAAAATACTTTAAGTTCAGGGACAGGGTTATTTAATACAAACCATTTGGTGGAATCCATTGTAAAGGTAAAGTTTCCTATTACAAGTCAACAAAAAAAAAGAAAAAAGCAATCCAACAAGATGGATTCGATTCAGAGAAATATGTGTTAAAGTTTACAAATGTATGGCATTACACTTTATATAAATATTGACCAATTATTGTGTTAAGTTTTCATCAAAAAAATATTTTAAAATGTTGACAATGTTCACAAAGTCTTTGGGCAACAAAATAAAACATGCAAGAGAATAGTGAGCAGCCAAAGTGCTACTACTTAGTGTCTTCCAGTAATTTCATTGGTGTTACACAGTCACATGACCCCATAGCACAGATCTCTTCACCAAGAGTGGCAAATGTTACAGACCTAATATTGACTCCTTGGCATTAACCGTTTCATGTGTGCAATACTATACAATGATTTTCTTGCACAATATCTCTTATCCCTCTATACAAAGTAACTGTCAAATTTAATATAAAATAGATTTTTTTTGTAATAAAGCTGTCCTAGGCAAGTAGAGTCATTGTGCAATGGACGATATGTTGCTGCAGCACTGCAAAATGGTAACCGTAAGGCCTCAGATGATCATCTTGGCTGTGGCACTTCCAGACATTCACCCGTTTGCATAAAGATATTTCTTTTGCATTTTCATATAATTGTTTGTGGCACATCGGTCTCCGAATTTCAACAGTCTGCATTTGTTTATCAAGCACAAAAGTGCTGTAAAATCCCTAATTTAAAGGGAGGGTATTATTAATTAGAAAAAATGCAACACAAAAGAAGGATACAATATATAATATAATTAATGCTTACCATAATTATTATACACACAAATGTATATTAAGGGGGACTGTGTTCTCCAAGCAAGTTAAGTTTAAATGAAAGGCCAGTTTCCTACCTTTAAAACGAGCCATCAACCACCTCTCTACGTGCTCCACAGCCCAAGATATACAGAAATGACTGACCAGAAAGTTAATGGGTGGGAGGCTGACACGTGACATTCCTAAGGCTGGCCGCTGGCGAGCACAGCCTCAGACTCCCTCAGTGTGTGAGGGAGACAGGAAGTCCCTCCCTCTCCCTGTTGTGTGAAGTCCTGACAGAGAAGGTAAGGGAATCTACAGCCCTTCTTTTTCACTGTGTGAAAACAGCCTTTTCAGGCAGAGTTCTCACTGCCTGAAAAGGCTGATTCCACAGAGTTTTCTGTAGGGGGGGGGTCTGGGTAACCCACGGCACCCCCGAGTGGGCAGGGCCATGGCACCCGTGAGTGGGCGGAGCCACATGGGGCTGTAAGATAATGGGCCATGGGGGGCTTGCAACTGGAGGGACCATGGGGTCCATGAGTGGGAGGGACCAGGGGGACTGCAAAGGGGAGGAGGAGACACAGGACAGATTGACTGACAGTTTCAGAGCAGGAAGTGCAGGGGACCTGGTGATGATGCTGCCATATCACACACAAAAATGTAAATATCTTCAAAACTATGCAAAATAAACAATGGAGTTACATTACAAAAATTCTCGGGAGCAATTCCTATCAATTTACTTCAATTTACCTAAAGTCATTTTTGGACCACAGTTCCCCTTTATAGAGTATATATATTATATATTATATATATATATATATATATAATATATATAAGTCTTTAGAATATCTGATAAGTTAGTCGAATAACTAATTGGTCACACTGCACCGTGCTATAAATGGCCGACCTTAGGAGTGTACGTGTTCAGTACTTTGAAGCTACTTCCCCATTCTTAAATTTAGAGATAACCACGGTAGTGCAGCAGATAATTTGCCCACTTGTCCTTAAATCCCCCCTTCTCTGGACGTTGTGTCAAATAGGGAGGGTTTTGAAGAGGATTGAGGAACTGTCAGACACACCGTTGAAGCCTTCTTTGTAGTGGCCAATTTCAACTTTTAGGGAAGGATGGGGTGCTATGTTGCGAGCCTCCTGCCTCCCTGAAAGGTAACCTCTCTTTTTTATGGGTTAGTAACCCTCTAAATAGATTAAAAGCATTGAATTGTGTGAATAATTGTAAAGCGCTGCGGAATATGTAGCAATTTATAAGAAATAAAATATATACATACATACAACATATATTTTTCTTACCTTTTCCCCCATTTAGAGGATTTACTGTATCAGCTTTCAATTAACACTGCAACATGACTCTCTCCACCTGGAAAACGTGAAAAAAAGAATTGGATATCTAATAGACAAGTAGACATTGTATGCACTGCGCATGGCATAATTCTCCTGGAGGAGAGACAGGAGGCAGAGACCTATATGGACACAGACAGGCTCCTGCTGTTAACTGCTGTTTTACAGCACTACAGAGTGGGGCCAGTAGTGTGTGAAAATGTAGATTTGGGAGTGGACATGCCATTTAAAAAGCGGAAATAAAGTTTTTATAAACATCCCAAGATTCTGTAGATCACTTCCATTGGTAACTAGGTTAAGCTAGGCTCAGGACATGATTGGATGAGGGCAAGTAATTCACAGATCTACCAATAAGGTGGTAATAGCATATCGCTATATATTTTAATCCAAAAGCCTGATGGAAATAGCTCCTCTGGGAAGAAAATGAAAACAATGTACATCGGCACCTTCTGGTTAACCCTACAACCTGGAGTGGATAATTTGAATCCCTGTCAACAAAAAGAATGATAATATCCTATTAAGAGGTTATGTCCTTCATTGCAAATACATACATTTATTTAAGGTTAACACTGCACCAATATGTAGGATAGTAGTGAAGCAAAGTGAACACCAAACATTCCATTTAGACTGTACCTTTTTCGGTTTGATCCTCCCCATGTGCACTGTCAGCCCATTGACTTTCACTCCCTAGCAAACGGTTCTGGGACTCACTGAGGGGCCTGGTGGGAAACGTCTGGCTTGGTCCAACACTAGTACAACAAACATCACTGTTATCAAGTGCATAGACACTGCAGAATATTGGGAACACAAAGTTACCGCATAAAATACAGTCAGTCAAATAATGGAAGGTGCCCAACCCATATAAATGAATGATCTGTGGAATGCTACCTAAAGCAGTGTTCAAGGAGATAAATAACTAATAATGAGGAAAGAGGCATTATTTAACTATAATACAACTGATAATGTTCTATATGTTTGCATATGGCCTTTTCAGTATATTTTATTGTGGATACCAATAAAGGTATTTATGTGTTTTGAGCCCCTATGCGGGTGTGGGGTTCTATTCTAGGAATTCTTGGTTTGTATAAAATACACATGGTACATATAATCTGCCACTTCCATTTTGCATATTACAGAATACTATTTTCCTACAAGACCGATGTAATAAGCTAACCAATCGGAGACAGCTCTTCATGTTTACAGGTTAAAGGGCATGTCCACCCCCAAAACTATAATCCCCCCCCCACTACTGGCCCCATTGTGTAGTGTAGTTAAATCCTTACCTATAGGATATAGGTCCATATAGGACTCTGCCTCCTATCTGGCCTCCGGGAGAAGTTTGGCATGCGTACTGCAGCCCTTCTCCCCCTCCCGATTAGGATTCCCTCCCCCTAGTGTAAAAATCTTTTTACATAACATTCCCCCTGTCCCCCCAGCCCCAACCGCTATATTTGTATCATCAAAAAATGCCCAAAACATTACTTACCTTCCCTCTTTCCTCCACCGCACTGAACTCCCGGCAGCCGCTCAACCAATCACAGACGCGACTGCCGCCCCCGCCCCTCCTCTTGCATTTTCTCACAAGCAGAGGGCCTGGCAGCGCGGCGGAGAAAAGAGGGAAGGTAAGTAATGTTTTGGGCATTTTCTGTACATAAAATTATAGCGGCTGGGGCAGGGGGGACAGGGGGAATGTTATGTAAAAAAATTTTTAGAAGGGTGGACATACCCTTTAAAAAGCATTCTTCTAGTGCAAGGTCAATACAAATCACAAATGTCTCCATATGTTACTATGGAGGAATCGGATGTGAAACCTTAGGTTTCCCCATAAGACAAGTCCTAATAGCAAACAGATAATTTCATAGACATGTGATAGACCTGGTCATTTAAACTATATCAAGACAGAGGAAATACATGTATAACTAGGGCATCAAGTTAAACAATCTGGAATCAACTATACCAGGTTATATTAGATCATACATCAATGGAAGCTTCAGATTCACTTTAAATACTGTTTATTTGGCGTCTGGTAATAATGGGCATGCTATTTGTCCATGTATCTTAGTATCATTTGTTTTAAAGGGATGGCGTTAGGGTTTGCTGTTGCAGTTGGTATATACCCACGGTGGGAGCCATTGGCCCTGTTAGATATCGCAGAATTAATTGGATTCACTGCATGAAGAGAGTTGGAACTTTCTATTAATCGATTTCTGATATTCAGACAAAAATATATATATATATCCCTGAAAAAGAGGAATCCCAAGGGAATAGGGATTTGGAAATGTTTATTTATATTTTAAATCTCATCATCGTGTATCTATTATTCTGTGTATTTGTGTTGAATTACACTGGGTACACTGAATGTGCCTTTGTGACTGTGCACCCCTGTCTTATATGTCTGAATGTATGCACTGTGTGTATGTGAATGGATAGGCCTAAGATCGCATGGATTAGTGTGTGTGTCTGTGCAATTTGCTGTGAATATTTGTATGTGCATGGGTTTGTGTATCTGAATTTTTATCCCAAATACAGAAACACAAGCACGGAACAATGTTATACGTTTCTGGAGGAAAGACCCTTCAGAAATGTAAAGTTCTATAAAAGGTAACAAGATAGAACACAAGTGCTACCGAATGATACCTCAAGCCAATCCCATTTCAGCGAAAGGGACACCTCACGTGAGATAATCCTAATATGTCATTGAAATTAAACACATACTGTTTGGTAGAATCTGTTTGGACAATGATGGCGTTTTGGTCTGTATCTCCTAGGACAAGGCGAGTTGGAAATGAACAACCATCTCCTAAGCTGCAAGACAAATTAAACAGTTAATAAACCACAATCACAACATTTATTTACAGAAATGTCTCCAATAAATTTAATAGCAAGAAAGATGGTAAACGTGACTAAAACAAATATCTGTACCTAAAAGAACTAAAAATTGTGTAGCATAGCTAATACTTCAGTTACGCTATGGACACTAGTGGTAAAGAATGACCATGTGTTACCACTACACTGCTAAATCCTTACAAATCACCAATGGTATGCAAGACTAGGGCTACGAGGGTATACTGCTCTCTGCAGGCTAGAGATATGAGGGTCAATAATTCAGACAACCACTGCTTTCATTTCCGACCTGACCAATCACTACTGGTTTTTTTAGGCAAAATCAAACTGAATATTTTGGAAAATTCAAGCCGACTGCGGGGCCTTTGTATGGTTGGCCAATTAATTTGGGAGCGGACCTTGACCCAATTGGCAGACCACTGATTAATTTATCGATCTGTAACAGAGTGTCAAACACCATAACCAATAAAATACCGTATATGAGCACCTTGTTTCACATGACCTAAACATAATGGGACTTGAATTTTCATGATTTTTATTATTAAAAAGCAGATCATTTTCCACCATCTTCTATGATCTCAAAAATGTTAATTTGATAATTAATGACAGAATTTAGGATAGAATACAAAAGCCAATAGACAGAGCTATGGCAAAAATACTATATCATAAAAGTGCTAGTTACTCCGACAGTGGCACCAGTCAATAAAATTAAATGTACCTTGTAAAGACAGGGAGCAACCAAAACTTCTTTTCATCGCCAAAAACTTCTCTCAAGTTCCTCCTGAAGCCAAGAGAAAATCCATCTTTATCTGGGCCATTTCTAAATGAAGGCGCCCGGAAAGCCTCTGAAGACATAGGAGGAAAAAATCTGTCCAATTCCTACACATGTCAACATTTTACTTTGCAGCAAGGTTTCCCCATCTTAAAGAGAACTAAACCCAATTTTATATACTCCAGAATCTGAACAAACCCCCCTAAAAACACCAATAAACTATAAATACCACTTCAGTAAATTGTATTAAAGTAAATGTAAGCCTGTTAAGAACTGGATGAAGTATCTGTGTGTATGTGCAGTGTCAGACCACACCTCATGACCTCATTCACATGCTTCCTTGCTTTATCTTTCCTGTAAAAGGATTGGCTAGAGATTTTTAATGGGTGTGGCCAACTGTAACAAGTTTCTGTCAGTCAAGGATTGAGCATGTGCAGAACATAATAGTCGTTGACCAAACTGTGTGGTACTAGAATGTTATGAAGTAAAGCACAAACCATATGTTATTTAGGTGAATTTCCCAGCACCCGTATCAAAATGAGAGTTAAGACACAGATTACTGGTTTTATATCAAGGTGTTCTGCCTTCTGGTTCAGTGTGGTTCTGGAGCTTTAGTTGCCCTTTAAGTTAGTATGGGACTATTACTTGTATATACAAGTAATACAATAACAGTTGGATACATTATCCACCGTATAATCATGAAAGGTTGCAGAAGTTAAAAGTAGCATCTAATATCTGTAAAATGTACATTATTATAATCAACATGTTAAGTTTCATTCTGAGCAAACATGTTTTTATTATTTTGTAAGGCAGGGGTAAGGAGATATATAAGCAGAGCAGTGTCTATGGTAAGGCTTTGCAGAACTTACAAGTGTCACAGACACTACAAGAAGGCAGTGAGTAAGGGAGGTGGGGGGTCAATTAGGAGCACTCACTAAACATTTAATGGTAACTTGTCTTGAATTCTTCCAAACTAGTAAGCATTACCATATGCACTCAAGTATAAACCGAGGCACCTACTTTTACCTTTAAAAAGGAGTAAAAGTAATTGACTCGAGTATAAACCGAGGGTAGAAAATAGGACCACAACTGCCATCCAGTATGGCTATTACTGTATGGGAATTCTCCTTCCTTCATTTAAAGGGCAACTAAAGCCTCAAAACAATACGATTCTGATTGTTTTTAGGCTTTAGTTGCCCTTTAAATGGACAGCAGAAGTCCCATACAACAATAGCCATACTGATTGGCCATTACTGTATGGTAATTCTTCGTGCATTTAAAAGGCAACCAAGGCCTCATTTCTTGGCACTCCATGTTTGGAAACTACAACTCCCACATGCTTTAGTTACTCCCCCCCCTTCTGAGTCTACACAGTTCCTCTCCCCTACCTGCTCCGTTTCCCCTGCAGGCTGCTCTGGATCCTCTTCTCTGCTCCGGTAGCCACATGCTCCACATTCCTCTGCTGGCTGACGTCACTACTCGGCGCCGGCTCACTTCCTGGCGCCGAGCAGTGACATCAGCCAGCAGAGGATGCGGAGCATGCGGCTGCCAGAGCAGGAAAGCGATGACTCGAGTATAAACCGAGACTCAATTTTCAGGATATTTATTTAGCCTGAAAATCTCGGTTTAACTCTAGTATACGGTATAAAAAGCCTTCCATTATAACAAAATAAAGTTATTGCTGGAAAGGTTCAGCAATATTACTTCCGGATTAAACATTTCTTGTTTTCAGCTATGTGACCAGCCTTTGCTTGCATTAATAGGCTCCCCTTCTCACCTGTCATTTTTTTCCCCCAGGTACTTCCTGATTTCCCCAGCATCATGTCTTAAGCTGGGTACACACATTAACGATTAAGCCCCGATACCGTCGGATCCGACGGTACGGGGCTTAATCGTTACGTGTGTACGTTAGTTTCCCGAACGAGCGCGCGGCCGCCAAACATCGTTCGGCCGAACGCTCGTTCGGGAAGCCGAAAATTTCCATCGGCCGCGCTAGACTCCCTATAGAGAGTCTAGCGCGGCCGATGGAAACACACAGTCCCGAGCGTTCTCACATAGGAGAACTCGGGACTGTGTGTATGCAGATCTTTGAAAGATGACAGACAGGATCTTGCAGATCCTGTCTGTCATCTTTCAGAAATCTGTACAGTGTGTACCTAGCTTAAACTGAGCATGATGCTTCTCCCCCAGGGCGGATGGGCGGGACAGAGGTCAGGTGATGTCACTCAACCTACTGGAAGCAGGAAGTTTGAACATTCCCCCCAATGTCTTTTCTCACTGGCTCCAGCCAGAAATGTGATTGTCACCTCATTTTAAAGGAAATACTGCACGCTTTCATTTAACCCTAACTTGTTTTGAGACCACAGTTGCCCTTTAAGAATTTAATGACAAAACAAGCACAGACAAATATGGGAGTACCACCACTTCTCTCAAATTGTAGTTTCAGATAATGTAAAGTCGTTTGAGTGAGTATAGTGACCCTTTAAAAAGACATGCCCATCCCCAAATCTAATCAATAACGTCCAACTGGCCCTTCTTCTTTTTAGGTTCTCCAGAGAAGCCATCAGGAGAACTGTCAGCAGCGAGTGCTCATGGAAGACTTCAAGTGCTAAATGCATTGCTTTTTTTACTGTATAACAAGCAGTAGGAACACTTACTCATACAGTCCACAGAATTATAAAATGCAGGAAGTAGTTGTACAAATGTAATTAGGCAGTACAGTTCTTAGACTAAAGGTTCGTACACACCTGCGATTGCGGGTTATGTGTACGAACAGCGTTTGGGCCGATAATCGGCCCATGTATGGGCACTTTATCGGGCAAAAAAGCCTCTCTTTCGGAGATCCACCCAGCAGATCGCGCAACGATCCCGAATGTTTCGGCCAATAAAGTGCCCATACATGGGGCGATTATCGGGCAAAACTACTGTTCGTACACATCGTGGGTCACAGGTTGGCACCCGCAAACGCACATGTATACAAACCTCAAGACAGCAGAAGCAATCATCCCTCATCATCCATTTTGTTGCATAGGAGTATCAAAGTGTAGATCCCTCGAAAGCTTGTCTAGAGTAGCAAAGAAATTGGAATTTGTTTAGGGTCAACCAAATGTGAATCCTGTATAAAAATGTAAACATTGCCAAGCCTACAAATTATCTTAACCAAAACCCTCTCATTCTAAATGAAAACAAAACCAATGTATTTCAATCAAATTAACATTCATTCTATTGCTTTTCTTGCAACAAAAGAAAAGGCAAGCAGGATCCTATATGACCCACGGGCAATAAAGAACACACTGGATAGAGTAACACAGCTTAATCTGGAACAAACTGTACTTACCTATGGTGGATCTGTTTTTCCCAACAAGCCAACAATGATAGCTAAACAGTGACAAGACACTGATAAAAAACATTGCTGCAACAAAGAAAAGGAACAGTACATGGAACTTGGCACGAGTGTCTGGAAGTTCATTCTGCAAAGAATAAGTGAAAATAAAAGAATATTAGCGTATTGTTCACATAGAAATGAGGCCATACACATGCCATTACCATAAGTATCTTGCAGTGACGCAAGGCGTTAACCAAATACACGGCCCCAAACAATCTGAGTACGGGGGGATCGGTCGCCCAAACACTGGGACGATTGTATTGGCTTCCTAAAGTAAAGGGAGCCTCTACCGATTGATGGAATTTTCAGGAACAGCCAACTGCAATGCTGACGGCAGTAAAATCCCTTGCTGATATTTGGCAAATCCCATCGGATCCAGCAGCATTTTACAGGGATCGGTGAAGATTTGGAAGGTATTGGTGAAGTGTATGACAACCTTAACCATACAGATATTTATAAATAGGAAAGGCTACCAATAACCAAATCAAATGAATCACTTTAGAAAGATTGCACACATTTCAGGTATTTAATCATGCGAACCACACTTTCCTTACATGTCCATTATTTCATGTTCCATGCTCCAAAAATAAAGTTCATTTTATTGCCTCACACCCTCATTTACCCATGTGCCATGTGCTAGGGGTTAAACTAGCACTTACTGATATTGAATAGGTTCAACTCCTTCACTGCGCTGGCCGAGCGGGTATTGCAAAGACACTGAAGCAACCAGCACAATGTATTTAATTCTGGTGTTTGCGCTAATATTAGTGCTACCATTTATCGCTAGCTAATAGCGGGCAGTTGCAAATCCGGTATTACATACTGGAATCCACGATTACACAGATCATTTGCGGAAGAAATCTTATTATACTTAACAACTTGTATTTCATTCCAGCGTACAGACCCCTAGAGATTTAGAAACAACAGCTCCTGTTTCCCAAACATATAGACCAGCCAAGGAATGCTGGTTGTAGTTAAAACACCTGAAGGGCCGCAGGTTGGACATCCCTGCTATAAGCTCATACATACTTGCTTGATACAGAGAGTAAAGGGAGAACTAATCAACAATACCTACATTATATCCCTACATTATAGTAAGCAGACAGGAAAAGGGTTGGGGGGTGAATGAAACTCACTACAGGGCTTCCTGTGCCAAAATACTCTATGGACTTGACAGCAAGGGATGTACCATTTTAACCAGAAGCTTCAGGGCTATTATTCAGGAAAAATACTTTCCGCCTGTATCTATAATTTAACCTTTAGTTTATATTGCTGCCCATTTTCATTAGGTTATTGTCAGGGCTGGATTTTCCTGCCAGGAGACATTCTGTGAAATTTGCCAAAACATTGTGATAAAATCAGTGCATCATATTTTCCAACAGTGTCTGCTCTTACACGGAACATTCATGGGAACACTAGGCATGCAATAGATCTAGGAGTCAAACCAGGATGCCTTTGGAAATAATAATGTTCTGGATGTTGTAAAGGGACCCATCCACAGTGTTTTTATTTGTTCTGTCAGACTCAGGAGGCATTTTATAAGCTATTACCTTAAAAGGAGCGTATTCTGGGTACAAGACACTACAGGACTCTATCCAATGAAATTATGTGGTGCGACCCAAGGTCCTATCCTATAAGGTTATTGCTCAAGAAAAAGCCCAGATGTACTTTAAAGCAACAGTGTTGCCAGAAAAATGTCTGTCTTTTCCGTCTATCAGACTTGTCAGTAAATCATGGCCGATCATACAGTCTCCTATGGACCACATATAGTCTAACGGTTGGCTGCAGCTTTTGGTGAACAGTCGGACGGGATGAAACATTCGGTTTTGTGTACCTAGCCTTTTGGGTACATTGGGTACCTGGCTCCAGTTTTGTGTTTAGCCCCGCACAATGGTCTGTAAATTAAGATAAAAAGCCATAATAGTGTCCCTTTAAATATAGGTCTTTATTTAAGAAATCAGAGCGACAGTAGGTCTATGGAAACCCTGCTCAACCTGTAAGCAGAAAGCTAACAATTACTAGGAGGTGCTGTATCTGACACTGCTTACCAACACCCTTTTTGTATGTTATATGGTGTTAATTAACTCTTTACACCTAGAACAGGCAATCAATCACTGGTCCTCTATTAGTTGTAAAGTACTACAAACTCCTAACAGTTCTTTGGGGGTTGCGGGGTTTTAAAGTTCTGTAACAAGATGGATAATGGAAAGTAGCAGGTGCTAGGTTTACATGAATATGAATGAACGGCTTGACATGTTATTTTACCTGTGGACAACTCTCTTCAGAATTGCTGCGGCAAAGCTTTATGCAAACAAAGACAGTTTATTAGACACTGAAACAATACCAGCAACATCGATAGCACAGGCATGATGCAGGACAAACATGGATACTGGTGCGTGGAGACCTTAGACTCTTCTCTGGCTTACAATACCTTGATACCTAGGCTGAGGATATTAATATTATGTGGGGGATAATCCTGGGATATTAGAGCGTTGCCAAGTTACCTTTAGCAGCTTAAACCCTTACAAACCTTCACCCTTGCTCATTTTATAATTTAACTATTAGGATAATTAATCTACACTGCCAGACAAACACATTATTATAATAGCCCTATACCATTCTGATATGAAATTCAAACAATACCATGTTGCAGAACAGGAATTTCTAGTGTTATTATCTATCTCCACTGTACAACTGACTACCAATCAGATTCTCAATCAGTAGGTCTGTTTGAAGGATTGAGCCATTTTTCTTTAAACACTAGTCCTTCTTTACTTTCAGTGGTGGTACCATGAAGAAAGACTGGGCCTGACAAAGTCAATAAATATAATCAAGTTTACGTAAAAAAGAAATCCCACTTTGTGAAAACAATCCATGGGTTTACTCGGAGATCTATACTATACTTGGTAAAGCTGTGACCAGGATATACTGCATAGAGATATAGGAGATGAGAATGTAATGTTTGATGTGTCAATATAATGTATTGTGTTGCAAGAGAATCACGTAGATGTTTTGTCAAAATAAATGGGTCAGACACTACGCTACCTAGTTACAAAGAAACAAACAAACAAACATAGTGTAATGAACTAGAGGCTAGAACAGCAAATTTATAGTCTTTGTATATTGTATTTAATGTGAAAAGGTGGCAATTCCAGGTTTCTATGAAAGTAGAGGCCATACACGTGTGATCCGTATTGCATTGTGACCGATCACATTGGTATCTGTCAGAACACATCCGGTGGGAACCGTACACACGGAATCAACCAACCATTATCATTAGTGTGTATGGCCACCTTAAAAGGCATGTCCACCCTCAAAACTATATTCCCCCTTACTACTGGCCCCACTCTGTAGTGTGGAAATATCCTTACCTCACACCCCAGCTCCAAATGGTTCTCCAGCAAACCCCCCCCACCCAGAGTCCAAAAAAGTGGCCACCAGGAGGATAGCAGAGTCCATATAGGACTCTGCCTCCTGTCTCTCCTCTGGGAGAAGTTTGGCATGCGCCATGCAGCCCTTCTCCCCCTCCCTCCCTCTCCCACCCGTTTTGATATCCCTCCCCTAGTGTAAAACCCTTTCCATAAATTATAGTCCATGCTTCCCCAGCCCCAACCGCTGTAATCATATTCTAAGAAAGTGCCCCGATAGTTACTTACCTTACCCCTCTCCTTCGCCGTTCTGGGCAGCCGCATCCGTGATTTGCTGCCTCTCAGCCAATCACAGACGTGGCTGCCGGTCCCGCCCGGGCCAGGGCAGTGCGGCGAAGGAAAGAGGTAAGGTAAGTAACTATCGGGGGACTTTCTGAGAATATGATTATAGCATGGGGAGCATGGACTATAATATAAGGAAAGTTTTTATAAAGGGTGGACATGCCTTTTAAGGAATGCAATACAGGGTAATATTCCTATTTTGTACAGCTTTTGTACTTTGGGGGACGCAGCTCTTCTTTTTAATAATTTTCTTTTAGAAATTATTATTTCTATTAATGTTATGGTCCGTTTATTTTCCATTCCAATTTCGTAAATGTCCTTTAATTAGTTATGTATTCCTAAGAGCTCCTAAAGACCATGTATATCTGAACACTACACTGAAAGCATTTCATGGTAAGTGGTAAAAGGAATTTAGATTCTCCATGGTAACAACCTTCATAGTATATCAGGGCAGACTAACTGAAATATAATTCTGTATGTGTCAAAACGTGAGTTTCAACACAATAATAACTATTGTTATAAGTACGTACTGAGGTCTTTGTTGCGAGGTTTCACACAGTAAAACTGAGGCAGTATTGGAAGTGTGAGACATCATATTTAAGCCACTAATAGTCTAGCAGTGTATTGTTAATATGTGGATTATGAAATGTGCACAGTGAAATTAATTTCTATGCTGTATGTCTAGAAAATCACTTACGGTCCAAAATTTTATGAAATACTGAAGAACTGTAGCAGCAATGAATAAGCAGTACAGCAATGAATACATCAGAAATAGCAGAAAGAATTTGTAGTTGGAGAATCCCACACAATTGTTCACCCTAAAAAAAATAAAAGTGTGTTAAGAGTCGCAAAAAAGTTTCCGCTATTGCTCTATTACATCGCCTAAAAGCATTACAGTCTTAAAGGCATACTAGCCTTTACTACATCGGTGTAGTGTGGCTATGAGATGAACTTTTTAGCTTTGTGTCTTTTGTTCATTTCTTACAGAGATCTTCATTATATTGCAGGGGCTCTTCATTTCATTAAGTGTACACATCTGGCATGGGACATCACCAGCAAGCCCCTGGCTTGATGCTCACTTGTATTGCTGGGACAAGCATTATCACTTTCCTTTCAAGCCTCACCCCAAACTTCTTTATCATGTTAATGCTAGTCCCAAGTCTGAAAAGAAATATTTTCTCATCCAAAGGTGTCCATAGACAGAGGAAAGCACAGATATAGTTTGCAAGCATGTAACGAACATCAGAAAAGATCATCTATATGGGTATGAGAGCTCTTTTCAATATACTTGTATGAGGGTTCCCCATAAAGTGTAAAGATGGTTTAACAGACTTCATTTCTCTGTAATTACAGGCTAATAGTAATATTGTTGGCCTTCATTTTAAAAGGGAAATTAAAATCTCATAAACAGAACAGCTACTGGACCAACTGTAACAGTACAAAGTAAGTCCTGCTGCTCAGCTAAGCATTCTATGCGTAGGTCCCCTTAATGCACATACGTGGATTGTAACAATACTAGTATTAGACCTAGAAAAACAACCTTATAGAAAATGAAAATAGGTCTGAACTAAATATTTTACAGCATTGAAATGTCCAAGCCTCAGAACACCTACCATGGGCAATGGTGATCCATCTTTAATACACATCTGTAAAGAGATAAGCAGCCATTACTTCATACCCACAGGCTATTTTCCTACTCAAGGGCTTCTATAGTATTAGACAATGCAGTGATCCACCACCCTGGATTCAGCCTTATAGAACTGGATGAAGTCCCATCAGCACATTTTGAACTTCACTTTGTTTAAAATTAGAAACTTTAAAATGAAAAAGATTAACAATTCAGGGAGCTGAATTTACATTTTTGCCTGTAGTTATTTTTAAAGCCACATTTTAATTCAATTCCTTGTCTATAGAATGTTAACATAAATGTGTACCTATCTCCCATTTTTGCAAGAGGTAAAGAAGAACTTGTCCCACGAACAAATCTAACAATTTCTGTTTGTCAATTTTCAAAGATTGGTACTGTGTGTACCTAGCCTAAGTGTAGAAATCATTTCTAGAATATTGTGGGGTACTGTAAATATGCGATTTCACTGCTGCTTTCTAGTATTGCCTCTTTCAGGTGATCATGGACGCAAGACTCCTTCTGCACGTTTACTAAGAACCTTGTGTTTGTATCCCTACCTCTCTTATGCCATTCTGCATTTAAAGTCCACACTTAAAACAAAAAATGGTGACTTATCAGATCAGGTTATTACATTACAGTTTATTACATGCATTTGTAAGATGATATTTACTGATGAGTTCTCTTCTGTTTTGGCAAAGTTATCTGCCTCCTCCTTCAGCTCAATTCATTTTTTTAATATATTTTGAGCATGGGCAGTGAAGGCAGCAAGGGAAAAAGCTGTCAATCATTGGTTGTAATGCCACAAACTTTTTGCGACTCCATAGAGGGTGGAGCCAGCTTACTCTGTCAGACTAGAGACAATTATAAATATTTGGTAATACATCTAATTAAGTGATTAATGTATTATTTGGGTGTAGGCAGGTAACAGACATGTGACCATAAAATGGACCAGCTCAGATTTTTTATATTCATTCAAGCCTTAAAACAAATCTGTGATAAAAAACGGTGTTATTTAGACCAATGCTTATTATGTTGGCAGATTACATGACATTACAGACAACTGTGCTAAATGTATAGATTAAATTTGTCCTGAAGGCAGATGGCAAATTGTATTAATCAAAGCGTTTTTTCATTCTAGCAGTCATGCTTAAATGGGACGGGGAAACATCTCACTGAGAATGGCACTGTGACACAGATAGAACAATCCAACATTGTGCAGAGAAATGTCTGAACAATGGAGTGTCTTATCTCGGGGGAACATTTCACTGCACATGATTCAATAACCCTTAAAAAGAAAATAAAACCTATTTACATATTGTGTTTATCTTTCACGGATTCTTTGAACCAGACAGTAAAAAGGATAAACCAATAGCCTTAAGCCTCGTACACCACTGTGATGTGCACCAGAGCCGTACACCTGCGACAGACGGCCGAAACGGGCGATAGTTGCGCGTATATGCGCTTGGTCGGGGGTCTTCAGCGATTCGCCTTCATCGCAGGTGTACGTCGGGCTTGGGTGCACATCGCCAGGTGTGTACGAACATCAAGTGAAAATCCTTAACTCTACAAGTCCTGCGACAGGTGTGGTACTAGTTCGGGATCTTCTTTTGCAAGCTGTGGCATAACTTGGAATCACTGGATCCACCCACAAAACTACGATGATGGGGTCCACACCTCCCTGCTTCATTCAAAGTGATTTTCTGTGGGAACGCTGTATTGGTCATAGGGAAAGTAAGAATATGGGACCCCCTGCAGTGGCTGCTCCACTGGTAGCGTCACCCTTGGTTACATCTAATGCTAACGCTGTAATACTAAAACCATAGCCCATTTGTTTAATTTCTAAAACAAAGTCAGACTTACACATCACACGCCGAACAATGGTGACATCTGTCTGGTTTTACCAACTGGCATCGGTCACAATATCGGACAGCTACAACAAGGGAAAATAAAAAAAGATGCATCAAAAAAACAAACAAAATCAAAACAAAAAATCAAATAAAGCAATTGAAAAAACTCCATTTATTTAGACTAGATTTTATATAACTTTTACCAGTTAAAGCTCCGTACAGACGCAGGGGCCGACCTGCGACACATGACAGTACAGATCTTAAGATATAATTAATTCTAAACATTTAAATGGGAACTTAAGTAAAATGAGAAATGCTATTCTTTCCATTAGCTTTGATCCCACCAATGAGAAATTCTGCAGTCAATCTTTTGTGCCTTTTTTCCAGTGACAAACTACCAATGAATAAACTGGTAACCTGGCATTCAGAAAAATAAGTGATATCCTCCATTTTGGAAGACCGTTCAATCAAATTAAAGTCACATGTGTACAGCCAGCTTTATTGTCATTGTGTATAACACTACCTTCTAGCTTTTGTCCTCCATATAACACTACCTTCTAGCTTTTGTCCTCCATATAACCCTACCTTCTAGCTTTTGTCCTCCATATAACACTACTTACTAGCTTTTGTCCTCCATATACACTACCTACTAGCTTTTGTCCTCCATATAACACTACCTACTAGCTTTTGTCCTCCATATAACCACCTCCTTAGCTTTTGTCCTCCATATACCCCTACCTTCTAGCTTTGTCCTCCATATAACCCTACCTTCTAGCTTTGTCCTCCAAACCCTACCTTCTAGCTTTTTTCCTCCATAGAACCCTACCTTCTAGCTTTTCCTCCATATAACACTACCTACTAGCTTTTGTCCTCCATATAACACTACCTACTAGCTTTTGTCCTCCATATAACACTACCTACTAGCTTTTGTCTTCCATATAACCCTACCTTCTAGCTTTTGTCCTCCATATAACCCTACCTTCTAGCTTTTGTCCTCCATATAACACTACCTACTAGCCTTTGTCCTCCATATAACACTACCTACTAGCTTTTGTCCTCCATATAACACTACCTACTAGCTTTTGTCCTCCATATAACACTACCTACTAGCTTTTGTCCTCCATATAACCCTACCTTCTAGCTTTTGTCCTCCATATAACCCTACCTTCTAGCTTTTGTCCTCCATATAACACTACCTACTAGCTTTTTCCTCCATATACCACTACCTACTAGCGTTTGTCCTCCATATAACCCTACCTTCTAGCTTTTGTCCTCCAATAACACTACCTACAGCTTTTGTCCTCCATATAACACAACCTTCTAGCTTTTTGTCCTCCATATAACACTACCTACTAGCTTTTGTCCTCCCAAAGGCACCTGTTTTATAAAAACTGGATGCCCTAATCTGAGGTAAGGGAGATAGCACCCAGGATCTGTTTGCAGCAAATGTGTATGAACGGCGACCCAGGGGCATTGTTAGAAGACTAACAGAAAATGCTCAGGTAGCAGGATTCATGTTGGCGAGATCAAAACCAATACTGGTACTATATATAGCATATCTCACCTTATTTTAACTCACAGAAGCTTATTAAATTAGTTTATTTGCCTTTTAACTTATTTATTATTTTCATTAATGGTAAAAAAAAAAAAAAGATTAAATCTGTGTTTACTATACTGTGGTATGAGCAGCAAGATTTTGTATATGCAGTTTCTTAATGAATAAAAAGCTACCCAGCTAAACACTTAATTATGAACCTACATCCTGACTAACCCAACATTAAGCCTAGCTCTAAAATGAAATGTGAACAATGTGGGACCAGATTTTAATCAGGTAGTTATTCCCTGTTCTGGCTAGCTGGCTAACTGGTGGGATTAACACTAATCCCCAATTTTCTTCAGAAGAGATTAACTGAAACCATCAGTGTTGATCCTCGTGTCAACTTGGCAGCTGTGGTTTAAGGACCGATTGCGGTTCCCAGACAGTCGCTGATAGTGTACCACTACTGTTGGGTTTCTCAAACAGCAGATATGTGGAACTGCTCAAGAATAAAGCATGCGAAAGTAGCCTAAAGCTTCATACAAATGTCTGATTTGGTGACAGAAACCGACAAACCGTCAAACAGTTATTTTGGCCGATAGTCAAACGTGTGTATGCGTTTGGGCGAGGGTCTTCATTGATCCACCAAGGCATTTTATAGATTGTTATTAGCACTTAAATAATTGATAATCACAAGATGGGTTGTATGCGTTCTGTAGACTGTGCAGCAAGACAAGATAATATTTTGTGACTACATTCTGCAAGCTATGTAATAAAATTCAATTCATTTGAATTCTTAACTGCCACACACAGATGTGTTTTAACACGGCTATTAACTCACTGCAAATGGATACTAAAGACACCTATTCCGAGTTAAATTTAATGCAAAAATATATGGAATATTAGGTGCAATCACTAAATTACTTGTTAATTTTTGTTCAATCCTTTTTTTTTTTTTTTTTTACATTTTGTTCATATTCCAGTGACTGATTAGAAAGATTCATTTCCAAATTATTGTAAACACTTTCATGACAGGGAAAGAACAACATAATCACAGATTAGAAAACACCTGGGAGTGTTCCCCGTTAATTTGGTTTGAAACCAATACTCCTTAACCAGATGCTATCCCACCTTTTGTTGCAGTCATAGTGTATATTGGTAAGTCTTTAGCAGCACGCTTGAGAATTTCCTGTTGCATTTCTTGTCTTTCTTCTCCGTCATACAATTCCTTGTCAGATTTGGATAAGCAGAACTAAATCAAACAGCAATACAAGACAATGTTAGGGCTAGAAATCGAAGTGCAAATTACCATTGCCATCATTTATTCATGGTTTCCGCATTAAAGTGATGCTGTGTCACACATCTTTCTTTGTGTCAATTTTTGATTCGTATAACCAATAGAAATCCTTCTGCAAATGACAAACTAATGTAATTTTCACATGCCAGTTTGTCTCTGTGACAACGATAAGAATTTTTCTTTTAGAAATGTAGTACAAAAGAAACAGTAGGAAAGCCTTAAATTTCCATCATGGTATGCTGAATGTTGGTTTAAAATCAGCAAGCATAAAAACGATTTACAACATTTATCTTTCACCACAAATGCACCACACAATCTAACCACCTGACCACAGCTTCCAAGTGAACAAAATAGACAGATGTTTTTACATTGCTATAAGGAGAGTACTTCCGAATTTCTCTTTTTCTAGCTTTTCTTAACATAATACCTAGGTCAATAAATAAGTGATATTATTACTTTGTGGCAGAAAACATATGTAAGTCGCCCTTTAAACCAGCGATAGGCAACTAGATGTTTAAACACTCAATTCCCAGCATTCCCTGGCTGTCTTTGCTGTTGCAGAGTGCTTGTAAGGGAATGATGGGAGTTATAGTTTTCAAACATTATGGGGGCTCTTGATGCTTTTCTCAGCATTAAACTTACATCAAGGAAAATTCATATGCAGCGGGGCTGTTTGGTTAAGACAGAACAGAATCTATGGTGCCCAAGTTAAAGGGTATATCTGCTCAAAACAAAAAGTAACTTCCCTTTTTTCAGTTTAATTGAAGAACGGGAGGTAAAAGGAGCAACATACATACATACTAATACCTAATTTAGGTACATACCTATTACCTAATTTAGGTTGAATAAAATCATACGTCCATCAAGTCCAACCTTTTCTCTCTCTCTTTTTTAACCCTACCTAACAGTCGATCCAGAGGAAGGCAAAAAAAAAAAAAATGCTAAAGGGGAGGGGGGGGGAAAAATACCTTCCTCCTACTCCAAACGGCAATCAGAAAGTATCCCTTTAATTAAACTATTAGGAAATCGGAGACACACTCCTTCTGACAGGTCCCAACTGAGCTGTGCACTGTAACGTATAACACACAGTTCAATCTTTTAGAGGCGACAGACTGAATCTTCAAAGGGTATGTCCGCCCCTAACAAAAATTCTTGTGTCCACAGAAACCCCCCATAACCTAGACCTCGCATGGTCAAATCACTTCAAAACGGCAGCTTAAAAACTTACCAGCCCTCAGTCCCACAGCTGCCTTCTGCTTGTCTTCCGTGCACAAAAGCAAAGCTGAAGGGCCGGACCGGCAGCCGCGTCAGTGATTGGATGAGACGCAATATCTCAGACAATCACTCAGCCTCCTACCACACATCTTGAGCTGTTCTCCCTATACAAACATTGAAACTTGGAACTGCGGTACGCACATTAACATAAAGGGGGATTTCATTGGTTCAAACAGAATTGTCCCTTTATTGTTAAAGTGTGTAACCACTTTAAATATCCATTCCTGTTCCATAGACTATTTTAACTAATTTAAAAGAGGCAATATCCTTAAAAAAGCAGGGTGAGTCTGTTTATTAAACATGACTGTACTGCATAACTGGCTTCTCTGAATGATCCTAATTATTTTTATTTCTTTATAACCTACAGGATTTCCCTGTATAGCAAGCTCTTCAGATTGGAATTTACTAAAATGCTACCAAAATTCATATCAATAGCAACAAAAATCTGGTAGGTTTAAAGGGTACCTTCACCCAAATTATTTTTTTTTCTGTAGTGTAGGGGGGCCCCCTCCCAACCCTAACCGCCATGTTTGAAACTTAAAACAGCTTTAAAAAATCCTTACCTTCTCCTCTGCCCCATATGGTTTAAATCCAAAAAACTTGCTGTGTGTAAAGAGGTATCTGCCCCTTCCTGGAGACTCTGGCATGAGCAGGGTAGCTCTCCCATTCTCCCAGATCTCTCGTCTGTGCACTTATTTTAATAAAATTAGTTTTTTTCTGTAGTGTAGGGGACCCCCCCCCCCAATCCTAACCGCCATGTTTAAAATTCAAAAAAGTGCCCAGAAACTCTTCAGTTTTTTTGGACTTTCAACCATATGGAGCAAAGGAGCAAGGTAAGGATTTTTTAAAGGGGAGTTCAGTGCAATATAAGCTTTTCAGAAGAAAAAAAAACAGTATTTTTCATCCCAATGACCTTAATCTGCCAATTTCGCATTTTGTCTGTGTATAAATAAATGCAACTGAAATACTGACTTCCTGTTTGCAGGACCCCTAGTAGAGACCGTTATGGTTTTGCCCTTGACCCAGGGCCTGGGTTGATTCAGTGTGCTCATTAGAGATCTGAGCATCTTTGACCCATCCAACAGCCAATTAGTATAAATTACTGTTAGAACATTCCAAGAAAGTGGTGCATTCTGGGAAGAAGAAGGACCGTTAGAACCTGAAATGTCAGCTCACTAAGTCAACAGCAGGGAACAGCAAAGGGTATGAAATCAACTGATTTTTCAAAATGGGAGACAATATGTAAATAACTAATAAGTAATTACACAACACTAACAATTTAACAAATATTGTATTTCCACTGAATTGTCCCTTTAAACTGGGTACAAACAGTAAAGATGTTTGAAAGATGACAGATAGGATCTGCAAGATCCTGTCTATCATTTTTAAGAACAGGGAATATACAGTCTGTGTGTTTCCCACAAACCGTGGCCGAATCCCCTATGGGAGACCTACCACAGGGAAATTTTAGGTCTTTCCTAAACTACCGCAGGGCCGTTGGGAACATTCGTGTGGCTGCTTGTTCTGGTATGACACTACATACACTGCCGATAAAGCACCGAAACGGTCTAATCCATCATTAGTGTGTGTAACTAGCTTAAAACACACAGTGGGGCCAGCAGTGAGTTAAATTTTAGTTTTGGGGTGGATATGCCCTTTAAGCATTCCACAAAAACTATCAAATAGATCGAACCTTCCCCTATTTAAAAATAAACCCAATTTTAAAACAATAAAAGAACAGAACATTGGATTTTATGGGCGTGTCTACACTCACATATGGATGGCTATGTCCGGCATGGTGTTTCGCTTACCTCTTTGGATGGAGTTGCAGGATGTGCAAATATGGTTTTCCAATAGGACCAAACAAACATAATAAAAAACATATGGAAACACCCAGATAGATGGCTGTGGTTAAGAATAAAAATACACATTTAATTTTATTACAACCAGAAATAGCTTAATCAGCTGTAAAGCCCCTACTCTATCTATATCCTCAGCATTATACAGATAATGTTCAACAGGGATCTGCCAGGCTAGCTGATTTGGCATATATTCAACTGTTCGTAACCTCAACAACATTAGTCGAAGTAAGAAGTTAAAAGAAAGGTGAATTTATTTGTTTGTGCTCCTGATATTAAGGTAACATCAAAGCATGATTATGTTTCTACAAAACAGCAAAGAATAGAGCTTTAAAGGCTCGTACACATGCTCGATTACGAGCGAGAACGACCCCCGTCGGCCTCGCTCGTAAATCGAGCATGTGTAAGAGCCTTTAAAGCTCTTTTCTTCTACTTGGAGACCCAAGGCCTACAGGATGCGTGGCCATAACAAGGGGTAGCAAACAAAGTTAAGTATACCTTTAAAAATTCTAGATCTATATGCAATGGCATGGGCCTAATCTGGGATCAATCCAATGGCATGGGCCTAATCTGGGGATTAATCCAGGAATTGGCCACTTCCATTGATTAATGGTGGGCAGAGCAAACACCTATCAATTGTAACAAGATAAAAACACATGGCAAAGCATACTACCAGAACAGACAAATACCCTAAACACTCTGTCCCAACCGTACACACAAACACGGGATCACGCAAACAGAATAGTGAGACAAAGATGAAAGATGAAAAAGATTGAATAAAGGCCAGGCCAATGAGTGAACAAGCAAACCAGCACTCGCCACAGACTGAGTGGACCAAATGACAAATGAAGTTATCCAACAACAAATGGGCTGACCCCTAGGCTAGTGGGAAGACGAGACATCACTATCCCCGCTCTGGAGACCTATAATTAGGGTTTTTCCTGAAGAACTTACTTGCATCCCAAGATCGAACCGAGTGGTGGCTCACCTCGAAGTTAAATCACAAACACTCACACTCAATCATTTATGGGTTGTATTTATTCTCCACTCCCGTACTTCTATACAACCAAAAAAACCGGACCACAAGCCGCACAGATGCGAAAAGAGGAAAAGAAGCAAAAATATCCGGCCGTGAAAATTCCACCCCGTCCTAAGCCCAGGAAAATAAGTGTAAAGGGTACCAAGTGAGTCTACCGCCCGGAGCACACATAGATGTGACACGTGCCTCGCAGAGTGCGCGAATGAAAACAACGGGTATTAGGAGGGGAGGGCTGGAGTACACGGCCGAGGACGTGGGAGAGATTACGGCCCAGAAAAACGCAGGAAGACAGAAGCAAAAACAGGGAAAGTGCGTGGATCAAGGAGAAACCACCGACTCCAAGACGATCACAGACATCGGTGCAAGCGGCAGCCAAAAAGACAACGACCACACGGCTGCGATTGGAGTCGGAAACACACAATCTGCCAAATAATAAAGGTTGTCGTAAGCGCCAAACCTAAATTGTCCTCTTGGATGAATAGACCTTTATATAAACAAACACAAATACGTTTAGCCTTTGTCAGCGCCGATTTATAGTAACATGAAAACAGAAAAAAAAATAAGATTAGGGTCATCTACAGAGTCTTTAAGATAAAATAATAAAAGACTACAGAAATTGTGCACTAGAAGCAGCGGTAAATGGAGGGGGGGCATCCGGACATCTGCAAATGATTGCGGTGTAATGAGCTTCTTTTACTTCTCTTATTCCTCCCCGATGTAAAAAGAACAAATGCTCAATGCCTCTTAAGTAAGGTTTGGCAAGAAACAGAAACACAGCCTCCAAGGAATCGTCTATAAATCAATTGCAACGTGTAAACATAACAAAGAACATGACTAAGACTGGTTTCTGATAAAGGAGAAAGCCACAGAAACGTTTGACATGGTTTAAACTAACAGACTGTTATTCAATAAAAGTGTCTGTAGTTGTTTAAAAAAAAAATGGTTCTACTTATGTTGCCGCGTAACACCAGGAGGTCAAAAAATGTCTGACAGCTTGATCACACCACTACAAATTTAAATAGTGAATGCTGATTAATGGTTGGGGGGTACACAAAGAATTAGCCACCCATTTAAAGCGTAAGGAACTTAATACACAATGGTGCAATACCTCCCTGGTAAGTATCACAGTAAAAGGTTTTTCCGTTAGTGAAAGACTCAAGGGTGTAGTGGTTTGTAAAACAGCAAATTGCCAAACCAGGTGGTGCGACGTGACACACACAGTACGCAGCACTCAACAGCCCGTTGTTTTAAAGCTCGGACAGACCCATACAACATAAAAAAAAAGAGGGGAACATCGGGGGGGCCACGGGAAGAACCCGGGTCTTGCTTAAATAAGTATTACGAATAGCGGAAGAGTTGATTTTAGAGAGGTAGAAGGGGGAAGCCGCACATAAAGGAAAATTCATAAAACACAAGAGGGGAAACCACAATATCAGACAACTCGAGCTGTAAGATTTGGAATACTTGGGATTTGAAAATAGAAACAACACACATCAGTCACGGGAAGCATCACACAGCGTGACACAACCACACTGTGCATAGTGAGCTTGAAGGAGCGTACTCCACATTTAAACTTCGAAACGGACACAAACTTTCTAAGTCGTGTAGAAGAAAATGGGTGTACGAGACAAACAAGGTGGAGAGACAAAAAACTCCTAGGTAGAAAAGCGTAAAAGATGCAGGGTAGGTGGACACACCAGAGTGGGGGGACGGCCAAACCGTAAGTGATTGCATGACGGCGGAGGCTCAACTAGGATTGACGGCTCATGTCCACAACAATGTTAACCGCAACAAGCACACCACTGACGCAGAACAGCAAATAAGTTTGGTGTGGCTGCGGGGCATAAAATGGGGACGTAACAGCATAACACAATCACAACAAAGACCGGGCGCTAAACTAAGCCAAGGTCAACAGGCTATGTGTGGACCATGTGCCCGGCATAGTACGAACGCACGAGTACACCATTACACTAACACCGACCAAGCAGTTGTAAAAACAAGGAACGGACTATGTGAGGTACGGACATAACCGATTGCGTTGGAAGTATTAGGTCATGAAAGCCAAGGAGCGAGCATGCACAGGAAGAAAAGGGGGAAAAAGAACAGCACGGGTTATTCCGCCCTCCCGTGAATAAATAGGGGAACGCCCAGGTCAAACAGATGCCATACCCTAACCACACGGCCACGGAAGCGACTTCTCCCAACACACTGTGGGGCGCGGTGTGGTACGGGAAGTGCAAAAAAAATCTCTGGTGACCCCAGGGCGTCAGTTAGTCACAGGGAGGTATGGGGGGAATAATAAAGCCTGCGAGACACACCAAGGAAGAAGCGATACGATTTCCCAGGGTACGGAGTAAAATTTGGTTTAGTGGGCGGCCGTTACGTTAGATAAAAAGGGGTCTGTCGCTAGACAAGCCAGCAACCGCACCAATATGGAGGCGGGCCATAGCACCCAGAACAATCCCATCGTAACGACGGAAGAGTCCTTGGATAGTGGAGGTGGCATGTAAATAAGAGACGGCAATGAGCGAAACTAAATTGCGAGGCCATTGCAAAAAAAAAAGGTAAGTGGACATGAGAATAAAATAAATAACTGCGGCAGTTCCGTCGGGCTCGTAAACACAAACCGATTGGGAGCGGCCCATGAACAGACGGAACCTGCACTTCACAAGTTTAAGCCACAGGCTAATTATTTAAGAGTGGCTAAGCGGCGAGTAGATGAATAAGACACAGGCAATCTGACTAATATGTGCAGACATCGGCCGGATCATTGTAACAAATCCACGCATAGAATCTCAAAAGCACCCTGTGAGGCCTGTTGGTACCGTCTCTCCACTCCAAAAGGTTTGTGTTAAACCATAACCTACAAGACTTACTGAGGGCCTGACCGGTTGAGGCCTGGGAAAACCGCTAAACGGACCAGGGGACGCGAACTACCTACCTGGGAAGCAAACGCATCTGCATAACACAGGGGTGGGCCCTAGAGCAAGCCCCATCTTCTCACTAGAGTAAAACTAGGGGGGGAGGGGGGGAAAGTGTTAGCCGATAATATATAAGCACATAGGTATTATAATAATAGATTTTTAGTAATAGAATGTAATAAATTGCTGCAGGGAGGAAGATGTACTTCTAATATTTCCATGGGTCGCAAGTAAGTCCACGGCGCTAGGCCCCACTTCGTGTTGCTTTTTTGCACGTTTGCCGGACACCATTTGCAACTTTGTCGACATCGTTGCATGATATTGTGGTTCTTTACTCTAATGACTATCACGGGAACGGGAGAAGTCGCCCATGATTTTCCGATGCGCATGGGATTAGCGTCCTGGCTTCGCACAGATCTTTGGTAACGGCATGTGTTCACCATTTTTGGCACCGTATAACGCCTCGGCGTTGCCATATAATGGGTGTCGAACAACGCAAAAATCACAACAACAAAATAACAGCAACCATGCACAACAGAAAAATGTACAAGAACCCGCACGCAGTGGCGTGCAATCCTGCTCCCGATTATGCGTGCACGATTTAAGGTGGCGTTCTAGTGGGGCCATGCCCTAGGAGGAAGGTGGTCCAGCAGACAGTCCTAGGGGGGAGCGGGGGGGGTGAAGGGGGGGGGGACCAGTCCCCCATGCACCGTGCCGCTCTACCTAAACCAACACAACAAAATCAAGTGACTCCCAAAACAAATAGTTTATGCTTGATCTTTACCTCCTAAGGAGATGTTCAAGACACACTGGAGGGAAGGACCCTTGATGTGTAGCGCGTAACCGTGTAAATCAACACGTAGGGAAAAGAAAAAGGAAAAGAAAAAAGAACCATCCCGCGAAGAGCGTATACCATGTAAAACCGGAAAATTTCGATTACAGATGTTTAGAAGAAATACACAAAAGGTCTCACAAGTGTGAGATAGATTACATATTTTACTAAAGAACTGTAAGCAATAAGAAGTGAGACACAAACGGTTCATCATCTCTCGGAGTTATCTACAACTGAGGGGGTTTAAAAATAATTCAACGCAACCAAATCGGCCATGCAACGCAGCGAAAATGTGCGCATAAAAAGTCTGAATGTACCGAAGGACGTCATGTAGGAACGGGAGAGATGATTGAAATGCATAACAGACAAAGGGCGTATCAAAATAGCTGCTATGTCCACAACAAGAAAAGAAGAGCCACTGAGATGGGTGGGAAGGGGTCTGAAGTCGGGTAAGGTTACTTATAGAAATAAATCATGCTTTACACTTCTACCGCGCATTTAGTAGTCATACGGCAGCTATCTACAGAGACACATTTCTAGTTTCTATCCATCCTGACAAACGAAAGAACGGCAGAGTAAAATTGATCAGGGGGTTTTAATGGAATCTTCCTCTCTCGAAGGCAAGACACAGACAGTGCTCCTTGACAATGCGGCGATAGACATCGGTAAAGAGTTTACTCAAGTTTGGCCTGCAACATGTGCAACGCCATGATGTAAAGGGATCATTAGTAAGACTGCACTTCACAAGATTGAACTACACACAAGGAAAGCGGGAACTCAATCAAAATGTGTTGAATTCAACCCTTGTCTACCTGCAGCCTCTATAAATATTACAACAACATATGTCAAACACACATGAACGCATAAAAAAAACCGGAAACCGCCAAGTTGGTCTGGTGGCACCAACCAGGACATCAGACCCTGCAGTGAAATACTGCAGGAACAATGAAAATTGGTTATTTGATAGACCAAATGTAATGGAACTAGTTGGGCAATTGTACAGACAGAAAACAAAAAACCACATAGTAAGCTTGTATGGCCGTACATGCGAGGAAAGGAGACGTATTGAGCGTACACAGATATACAGGGGTCATGGAAATGACCAAAAGCACGATGGCTTTGTATATAAATTTTAATTAAGGCACGATTAACTAAACTAGAGGCGGTTAAAGCCTTTGCATGGGCCATACAATAAGGCCCGACTCAGCATATATACGGTAAAACCTTTTACAGGCTTTGATTTAGCTGGTGAGACTGAAAATAACTGAAGTTTTTAAAACACACAAAAGACGTTTGGGCTGTAGAGATGTCCATACAATTCTGCTTTGTCGGCGTGGGGGCCGGTGGTATATGTCTTGAGATAGGCAGACAAAGGACTTGCCAGGGCTGCCATCAACCAAGCACATTATCCATAGTGTTATGAGAACGAATGGTAGTGGCGAATAGCAGATGCGATAGGGGTGGCATACCACAGGGTTACTTCACCAAGTCTTGGGTGATTCTAAAAAAGAAAAGTAAAAACAAAAGAAAACCAACAAACACATGGGGCTCACATGAGGGGCAAGGAGGGAAGAGCAAGACACACACTAACGATGCTTAGGGGCCAGAGGGGGGGTGGACAATGAATTAGATCTTTCATGACGGTTTTGGAGCCAATAAAGGTCAAAGGACAAAACAACAAAAACGTCCATCCGTGCGATTGGGGGGGTCGTTAATCGAGGGTCCGAAGGAGGTCCCAACGGCAATCACTGCGTGGCACGCCGAGGGGCTGAAAAAGGCCCCCATAGAGTCCATGAAAAGAGAGTGGACATATACTGACATAAACAGAAAAATGAGTTGTGCACTAGGGCAGGATAGCTGAGGGGTCAGCAACGTGCCAGGGGCCAAGGGGGGGAGGTGGGGGTGATAGACAACCGAGCAAGAGGGGGGGGGACACACAAAGTGAAAACAAAGAAAAAGCCCCCTAAAGCTGGGTTACAATAAAGCGCTTCCGGGAAAACAGGACACAAAAAAAGGACAAAACACGGGGGGGTGTACAAGAAAAGTGGACACACACTCAGAGAAACTCAAGCTATCAAATTACCTGGGAATTTGCAGAAATACGTTAATGGCAAAATAAAAAGGATGTAAAGGAATACAGAGCGGCGAACGGGACGATCCAGATTGACAACGGTAGTGCGAAGCGTGTTCAGCGGAATTCTACACCTGTAATAGTGGCCGGAGCAGGTCTCAGCTCTCGAGATGATGGCTCGGATAACACAGCGAAGGTTTGGCGACTGTATCACAGCAGCACAGATGATCTATTACCCCAGGAAATAGTCGACGGTTAGATAAATATGACAATCCAGTAAAATCAGTCAAACTGGGGACGGGCGACACAGGCAAGGAAGGATTACAGAGCCCAAAAAATAGACCATGAGCCTGCAAGGGAAAACTATGTTTGGGTAGTCACACAACAGTCGCGGTGGGGTGAAATGACAAAAAGATATATGATATATATAATGTCTTATAATTATAGATATAAAAAATACAAAAAAAAGGAAAAAACATATATATATAGAAAAAATAATATCAAATAATTTGTACATGCGTTGTGTACGCCAATATTGCCGCTTAGGTGCCCCTTGCAGTGTTCCGGTTGAAGTTAGAAAGTGGGCTCATAGGGGGGGTCAGCTTGTTCAGTTTGGGGGGGTGTGCCGGGTGGGGCTCTGCTTAACACAGTGAAATGATTCTGAGATGCATCTCGAGTAGAAATATATTGGCTGTAGTGGCTGGTCCTTAAAACCACTTTATAGAATACAGCTTTAAGGGATGCATCGTGACAACACCTTTGAATTCACAACTACAACCGTTGCTCATATTCAGGAAAGACTCGCAGAGACAGCGCGGTAAAACATCATCAAAAATATACAAACAAAAAGTGTGGTCATCCCTTTTCAAGAATCTTATGCGGCAAGACAATCATGCAGAAATGAGAGGGCATCTAGGAATGAATGTTGGTGAGACAGTACCGTGGGGCTTACTTTTCTTATGTTTTAGCTGACAGAATCTACTCTCTCGCAATAAATATTAGTGTGCAATCAGTGTAGTGTGCACTAACATTAATTTAAATGTGTTCAAATGTTTTGTTATCGTGCGGTGGTATAAAATAACACCATAGGTGGGGGTCGGAGGGCTGCAATAAAATATGGGTGATTACACACGACTTTAGGAACTACACTATCATTTTAAAATTGGGTTAACCATATGTACACTGGTGTATATGGCCATATGAAAGATAAATATATCTGGCCAACACACTACACTGGACATCCCTGTCGTGGGGGTGGTGCAAGAAAATTTCTGAGATTAATACAAATATTGCCTGCTTCAGGGTGGGTCGAGGGGGCGAAGGTCTGTCAGCAGGGTGCTTTGACATTTGAATTACTGTTTTGGAAGCAGTAAAGATTTACAGATCTGCTCCAGGGGGGTCAGTAGACCAGCACAACATGAGTGTAAGGTTAGACCGGGAACAGACAAAACTAACAAGTGGGGCTGTACCCTAGCGATAAATGCCCTTTTTTAATCGACCAAAAGGGTGAATAGGAAGCTAACACCACCGCATATTATTCGAACATAATCGAGTCCAGACCAGCAAAACTGGCGAAGGGGGAGAGGGGCGTAAGAATCGTAAAATAGATCTTTGAAAGAGAAAGTTGGCTTGCGATAGGGTGAGACGAATGTTGTGGGTTTGTGACTTATAGGATTGCGCCTGACAGTACACAGGGGTGCAGCACCTAAACACAAGAACGCCACGACCAAGGACAGAACAACTAGAACCTTTCCCTACACATGCCCAGTGAATCACTCAGTTGTACGCAGTAAACGATGGATTGTTGCTTAACAAAGGCATCTCCCACTCTTCTAAAAAATATTATACATTAGTAAAACAGGTTAAGAAACACAACCCCCAACCAAACCTAGTTTCCGGTTTATACTTGGTCATTGTATCCAAAAATGCTTCTAACGCGTTGTGTGAACAAGACTTGATCCCGTAATCATCCCGTCTGCCTCAATAGCACTCAGTCAAGTCCAATGACTAAAACCTATGGCAATGGCTGAGTCGCCAATTACTACTGCTGTACAAGGTTGTACCCGATATCAGTGTCGTGGTCGGAGTAATCGCCAACTTTTATAACACCTCGAATAAGGAGCGTAAAGTAAGGGTCGAGTGGACGGTCTTAACGGAACCTGCTCAGCAGATGAGGCCGGACAACGAGTATAAGGGTGGTGTGGTAAGATAACATGGTGGGAGAAAAACAAACAGGCGTCTTTGGAGTGGAGACAGAAAGAGGATTAAGGCTTCGACAACGAAAGAATCAGGAGGGCAGTGGTAAGTAGAGTACAGCTAAGAGGGAGAAGTGAAATGCCAATTTACACGTAGAATACCAACATATATATCGGAAGTGTTCACCTGAAAGGCCGCATGAGGTAACAGATGAGGCTCTGTACAGATAAAAACCGAGCCTAGCAAAAGCAAAAGAGAGACGGTGCTATGGATGAAGAAAGGCAAGTGGGTTGGATATTTAGAATTGGTAGAACAATAAAAAGAAGAAGATGTTTATTGTAGAAAGGAATTAGAACAAAGGAGGTACAAGGAATGGAGTGCAAAAACTAGGGAAGTCGGTGAACTTTCCTCACTAATAGATCACAGATCAGATAAACACACGTGCAGGTGCAGACACGAATGTACTGGAGAAGTAGGGAGGAATAACTATAAAAGGAGGGGAAGATAACAGAGGCGTGCACAGAAGACCAAAAGTAGCTTACATAGGCGTATCCACACGACAATGGAATTATGAAACCGGAAGCGACAGAAAACAAATCAACACACAATACAGACTCGTTCGCAAGGGGGGAACACAAGGGAGAAGGAGAGAATGTCACTAAACTGCCAGAGGAAACATTGGGGTGTGGGTGGATTTTAAAGGGGTTGAAGGGTGAGGTGACAGCAGAGGCATACTATGCGGCAAGTGGAACGGGACCCGTGGTCATCACCATACACACATATAACGCATGAAGGTTGGGAGAATTGAAGTAGAGAGCCCTGTCACAGGGGAAGAAGGCATAAGGAAACACAGTAAAAGAAGAATGCAGAGAATGCCGAGGAGCCACAAGTCCAGGACGTAATGGCGCCCTCGCCCCCACGCAACACTGGAGTCTAGACAGGCCCACCGGGAAGTCTGACATGCGTATAGATGAAAAGCTCCGCACGCATTGCAGTGTGGAGTCACGAATCCAAATTCTCTAGCTACGTGGTATTTTGATAATACGACGAGGTAAGAAAAACAAAGGTTTAGGCCTGTCCCACTGCCTGGCAAAAGGCGAACCTATAATGAGGATTCGTGAACTCAAAACAGAAAGTAAAGTATAAAGCAGGGAATGAAAAATTTTAGTGAAATACTGGGCATGTATTAACGCGTGTCTGCTATCTCATACGCTCACAACGAAAACACCACTTGTAACAAGGAGAACGCAAAAAGAAGGTGCGACGTTGGAGAGAAGAGAAAGATGAAATAGGTACAGTCCAAAGGAAGAGACAACAGAAAGAAAGGTATGATAACCAAGGACGGTGGGGGAAAAAGAAACAGGAGTGGAGCCAGAGAAAAAAGAAAAAGGGGGGGGGCAAAGAGCACAACGCAGGCAAAGTCCGTGTCGATGGAAAAACGTGGCGTAGTGATAACACGAACCGCTACAGAGAAGAATACTGCAACCACCTGGCAGAGGATACGAAAAGTCGTGAACATATAAAGCCACAGCTAACGCGGAGGGAACTGAGCGATCAGAGGCACCCCACAGCGGGAAGCACGAAAACGTTAGCACAACAGAAGGAACCAACACGTCCACACAACTAGAAAGCCAACAGTCACATGAGGCGCGATGACAGCCTCCCAAGAGCCAGTCCTCGCTATTTCTTGAGGCTAATAAGGGAATAGGAGAGGGAATACCGCCCAGCAGAGATTAAAGGACAACAACAACAAAGCATGGGCAGACCAAAGTACAGTGCGTTCCATGAAAAGAGACACATAGAGTGCTTGCCCTAGAGGATAAGAGGGCAACACAGTGGATGCGAAGGACACTGGTCTCAAGGCATAGTAAGAGATAGTAACGGCGTACACGAAGAAACTGTACAAGCAAGCTGGCACTTGCCGGAATGAGTATCGAGGAACATTTGAATCTAATAGGGTGGAACATCCAGGGCGAGATGTACCATGGAGAACCATGGTGATGACCCAGATACAAAGGAGAAAAAACCACACGGGGTAGAGTGCAGCACTATGACTGAGACGAATGCCACAGGGACCACACAAGATGCGAGATTGATAGAGCGCTAGAGGATCACGACACACACTAATGACAGCAAAAGTGCAAGTCCAAGAAGCAAGGATGGGATGTAGGAGCGACGGTTAGCAACTGGCAAGGGGGCGTTGCTACCGAAAGAAACTCAGGTGAGATGTCGAAACAAGATCAGGCCAATGTAAAAGACACTGGGAGTAGCTGAACGGATGATTGGGACCACAAGACGGACTATGGCATAGTGGAGCTATTGAAACCGGGATGACAAGCTGAAAGGCCAAGGGAGTGGGAACGACCCAGAATAGACGAACGGCAGAGGGGGGCAACAAGACAATAATTGAAAGTGAAGGGGATCCGAAAGTGGACACTAGAATCATATCAGGAGCCGACGATAACGAGAAACCTCAGCGAGAAAGAACCCCCCACACGTGTCAGTTTGGAGGGCATGAAAAGAGGAAAATGTTCGAATAGATGAGCCAGAGCACGGTGCGGTCGCTCATCCCCGCAAAAAAACGCAACTAACGGGTGCCTCCGTCCTAGAAAAGAGAGGAGAAAAGGAGAGGAATGGGCTGAGTGGGCGAACACTGAACTAACGACCAACACAGAGAACCCGAGAACCGCACAAAAAGGCCCCGGAGAGACAAGAATGAGCCGACTCTACGGATAAGTATTAAATAGGCCGAAACAATTATCCAACGAAATAATTCAAGAGCACCGAGGTGGGTCATGGGGAAGGATCTCAAAAGGGCAAACTCAATCAAGGTAAGGAGTTAGAGGGGAGTAGTCGATAGCCGCGGAAAAAATAAGAAAGAAAACCGCAAAGAAACATCGTATACAAGCAAATTCACGAAGGTAAAACACTGAAAAATAAGTGAAAAAAGAAAAAAGACGCCCCTCCCCTACATACGCCCAGCCACACCAGTAACACACGGGACGGCACTACGGCTGGGAATGGAGCTCAAGATTATCACCGTGAGACTAAAGGGTTAGACTTCTCCAGGCCGCTCATGCAGAATACCTTATGGAGAAGGCCAAGGACTTACTCCTAGGGCAAGACCGCAAGGGGATCAAATCGTTCTTTGGGCAGATAAGAAGGTATGGGGAGGCATTACAAGTATTCATTATATACTGGGCACACAGTGTATCCATACACACACTTGTACGGTAACAACCTGCGGGCTCATTATGTCCAGTTACATTATGCATGCAGATAGGACCCATTAGATGTTGACAGAAAAGTGGGATGGCTGAGCTAGTCGCCTGAAGTACGACGAGGAAAGAGTAAGCGGGAGAGGATGCCTCGGGGGATAAGCGGGTGAAAAAGTGGTGCGCACGTGGTTACTCTGAATGCGCACACAATATACGTAATGTCCAGCAGATAAAACCCTTTACGCAAGGTAGACGTGTAGTTAGGCAGTACCAGCGACGGCCCTGGTTAAGGTGTAGGACACATCTGAAACGGAACGGTTAATAGAGAAAGAGAAGAGAGAAAAGAAACGGTCAGATATTAACACACAATTATACATAAACCAGTGGTAGTGATGACGAGATTTCCGCCGAAGCCAGTAAAAAGACAATGAATGAAACTCTGATTGAGTACAGCAGCCAACCAGTCACCAGCTAACGAGTCAAAAGAAATATGGAGAAAATGACCGTCAACATAGTGTTCTACGACCTTGACTAGTTTTGCTCACCGTCTCGCCAAATTATAGTGACCAATCATACACGTACCATGAATGCATTAATAAATGAAATTCGTTAATAGGCCAAGGTGATATGAAGCTCGCAAGAGGGACGCGACCAGACACAGAGCCCGCCATTATTGTCATATGGCTAAGGTCAATCTTACTGACGATGCTCGTACAACAAAAGGTAAGTGAATGCGGAAGCAGTGTCCCGCACACAGACGGACATGTCTGGCAAAAACGAGAGAGTGGGACCCAGTGCATCGGTTGTGGTATGGTCGCTGACACATGCTGACACGAGCTCAAACAAAGTTTATGAGCCACTAAATTATAACGTGAGCTGGACTTTCGTACCATGGACCTCCCGACTTGTGTTCTATGTGGGTTGAAGGTGGTACAATAGAGCTTATGTGTCTGCATAGGAGTGACGGAAAGCTATAACATTATGGAGCACTAATATGCGAAACTAGCAAAGTCCAGGATCAGGAAGTAGCTGGGCCTCGTAAATGCACTGTCAAGGGACATGGAGGAGGGTAAATAACAGATGATCACATGATATATGAATGGAAGTAAAGAAAGAGAAGAAGGAAAAAAAAACGAGAGAAGAGAAGAATGAGTAGTGAACAGGAGATTCTCTCGAATGCAGCGGTGTGTTTGATTCCAATATAAGGACCATATTATCGAGTCACAAGTGGCCAGAGCCATTGAAGTCAATAAGGCTGTTTGTGAGCGAGAATAGATGTCATAGTGTATGGTACCAGAAGGACTTGGTGACGTGGCTGGTAAGAGGCGAATCCCGAAAGTGAGAAAGGATGCCGAAAATCGTTGCCATATTAGTGGGGTAGCATGCACAGCCAAATAAAAAAAAGGACAAAAAAAAAAAAACAGAATCAAAAATGTGAGGGCCGGGGACGGATAGCTTATTTCCGACCATCTTCGTACTGGAAGGAAATAAATTCCAGAAGTGACAGGAAAAGACATCAACAAACAAAAAAAGAAAGGAGAACAAAAAGGAAGAAGAAGGGCTACAGACGTAACACCATTGGGCGTATAAAGTATTATAGACGAAGGAAGCACAGGAAAGAGCAATGTAGAGTGAGGCAGTGACCCACAATCCTACCCAGGCCTGCCACTACAAATAATATTGTTGCCATAGAGAAACTAAATGCCGCTTAATCCTGATGAGAAAGGGCCAAAGTTAGGTAGAGACTCTTATAGCCGTGATCGACGAATTCCAATACTGGTGGTTATTTATTAAATGTCCACGAGTGTTAATTACCATGGACCGAAAACGTGAGGATGACAAAGGAAAGAGGGCAAAAAAGACTAAGAAAGAAAAAAGGAACACAAGAAGAGAGAGATACCAAAACGGCGTGTAGTAGGATAGAGGAACGTGGGAAGATCATTACAGTGGAACAAATAAAAAAAGGAAGCAACTCAGGCGATCCCATCGATTTCCACAGGTAGGTGCAATAAAGAAAGACTTGTATTAGGTGATCAGGCACAAAACCCGGGGATCCCTAACCAACAGAGGACACCCGTCAGGCGGAGCGAGAACGAAGGGGCATAGGATATAGGGAAATAAAACGCGGAGAGGTTGGACGAGAGCCAACAAAGGCTCTGGAGCGCAGGGTTGCGCCCGTACGTACTCTCCTACCAGATAATGGTCGGGTCGCAGAGGCAAGTCGATATATAAAAAAGCTACTAGAAGAAGTGACAGGTGTAAGAGCAGTGAAGCAACACGTCTGAACTAAGAGAACTAACCCAGAATAGCAAACAGTCGCGCAGATAGACTCAGGTAAAAAAGAGAGAGGACCGGGGAATCGGAAGAACCAAAGGAGACAACAAGAGGGAAACCGAAAGACAGAGGAGTAAAAAACTCGATCGAGAGCACAAGACGCTCAAGGTTACTCCAACAATAAGACCTTCCATGCAGGGTTACAACAGGCCGGTAAGCCATACATGACCGTGGGGTGATTAGCGTGGAGCCTACTGTGAGGAGTTCGCAACATGAGATGCAAGGCAATTAAGGAATGAGAAGTAACATGGACCACAGCTGTCAGAGGAAAGCGCGACGCCGGGTATGAACACTAAGAGCCAAACATCCACTCCATATAACCCTACCTTCTAGCTTTTGTCCTCCATATAACACTACCTACTAGCTTTTGTCCTCCATATAACACTACCTACTAGCTTTTGTCCTCCATATAACACTACCTACTAGCTTTTGTCCTCCATATAACACTACCTTCTAGCTTTTGTCCTCCATATAACACTACCTACTAGCTTTTGTCCTCCATATAACACTACCTTCTAGCTTTTGTCCTCCATATAACACTACCTTCTAGCTTTTGTCCTCCATATAACACTACCTACTAGCTTTTGTCCTCCATATAACCCTACCTTCTAGCTTTTGTCCTCCATATAACCCTACCTTCTAGCTTTTGTCCCTCCATATAACCTACCCTACTAGCTTTTGTCCTCCATAATAACACTACTTACTAGCTTTTGTCCTCCATATAACACTACCTACTAGCTTTTGTCCTCCATTAATAACCCTACCTTCTAGCTTTTTGTCCTCCATATAACCCTACCTTCTAGCTTTTGTCCTCCATATAACACTACATCTAGCTTTTGTCCTCCTATAACACTACCTACTAGCTTTTGTCCTCCATATAACCCTACCTTCTTCTACTATTTTTGTCCTCCATATAACACTACCTACTAGCTTTTGTCCTCCAAAAGGCACCTGTTTATAAAAACTGGATGCCCTAATCTGAGGTAAGGGAGATAGCACCCAGGATCTGTTTGCAGCAAATGTGTATGAAACAGGCGACCCAGGGGCAGTGTTAAGAAGACTAACAGAAAATGCTCAGGTAGCAGGATTTCATGTTGGCGAGATCAAAACCAATACTGGTACTATATATAGCATATCTCACCTTATTTTAACTCACAGAAGCTTAAGTTAAATTAGTTTATTTGCCTTTTAACTTATTTATTATTTTCATTAATGGTAAAAAAAAAAAAAAAGATTAAATCTGTGTTTACTATACTGTGGTATGAGCAGCAAGATTTTTGTATATGCAGTTTCTTAATGAATAAAAAGCTACCCAGCTAATACACTTAATTATGAACCTACATCCTGACTAACCCAACATTAAGCCTAGCTCTAAAATGAAATGTGAACAATGTGGGACCAGATTTTAATCAGGTAGTTATTCCCTGTTCTGGCTAGCTGGTCTACTGGTGGGATTAACACTAATCCCCAATTTTCTTTCAGGAAGAGATTAACTGAAACCATCAGTGTTGATCCTCGTGTCATCAACTTGGCAGCTGTGGTTTAAGGACCGAGTGCGGTTCCCAGACAGTCGCTGATAGTGTACCACTACATGTTGGGTTTCTCAAACAGCAGATATGTGGAACTGCTCAAGAATAAAGCATGCGAAAGTAGCCTAAAGCTTCATACAAATGTCTGATTTGGTGACAGAAACCGACAAGACCGTCAAACAGTTATTTTGGCCGATAGTCAAACGTGTGTATGCGTTTGGGCGAGGGTCGTTCATTGATCCACCAAGGCATTTTATAGATTGTTATTAGCACTTAAAATAATTGATAATCACAAGATGGGTTGTATGCGTTCTGTAGACTGTGCAGCAAGACAAGATAATATTTTGTGACTACATTCTGCAAGCTATGTAATAAAATTCAATTCATTTGAATTCTTAACTGCCACACACAGATGTGTTTTAACACGGCTATTAAACTCACTGCAAATGGATACTAAAGACACCTATTCCGAGTTGAAATTTAATGCAAAAATATATGGAATATTAGGTGCAATCACTAAATTACTTGTTAATTTTTGTTCAATCCCTTTTTTTTTTTTTTTTACATTTTGTTCATATTCCAGTGACTGATTAGAAAGATTCATTTCCAAGATTATTGTAAACACTTTCATGACAGGGAAAGAACGAACATAATCACAGATTAGAAAACACCTGGAGAGTTTCCCGTTAATTTGGTTTGAAACCAATACTCCTTAACCAGATGCTATCCCACCTTTTGTTGCAGTCATAGTGTATATTGGTAAGTCTTTAGCAGCACGCTTGAGAATTTCCTGTTGCATTTCTTGTCTTTCTTCTCGCTCATACAATTCCTTGTCAGATTTGGATAAGCAGAACTAAATCAAACAGCAATACAAGACAATGTTAGGGGCTAGAAATCGAAGTGCAAATTACCAGTTGCCATCATTTATTCAGTGTTTCCGCATTAAAGTGATGCTGTGTCACAACATCTTTCTTTGTGTCAATTTTATGATTCGTATAACCAATAGAAATCCTTCTGCAAATGACAAACTAATGTAATTTTCACATGCGCAGTTGTCTCTGTGACAACGATAAGAATTTTTCTTTTAGAAATGTAGTACAGAAAGAAACAGTAGGAAAGCCATTAAATTTCCATCATGGTATGCTGAATGTTGGTTTATAATCAGCAAGCATAAAAACGATTTACAACAGTTATCTTTCACCACAAATGCACCACACAATCTAACCACCTGACCACAAAAGCTTCCAAGTGAACAAAATAGACAGATGTTTTACATTGCTATAAGGAGAGGTACTTCCGAATTTCTCTTTTTCTAGCTTTTCTTAACATAATATCCTAGGTCAAATAAATAAGTGATATTATTACTTTTGTGGCAGAAAACATATGTAAGTCGCCTTTAAACCAGCGATAGGCAACTAGATGTTTTAAAACTCCAATTCCCAGCATTCCCTGGCTGTCTTTGCTGTTGCAGAGTGCTTGTAAGGGAATGATGGGAGTTATAGTTTTCAAACATTATGGGGGCTACTTGATGCTTTTCTCAGCATTAAACCTTACATCAAGGAAAATTCATATGCAGCGGGGCTGTTTGGTTAAGACAGAACAGAATCTATGGTGCACAAGTTAAAGGGTATATCTGCTCAAAACAAAAAGTAACTTCCCTTTTTTCAGTTTAATTGAAGAACGGGAGGTAAAAGGAGCAACATACATACATACTAATACCTAATTTAGGTACATACCTATTACCTAATTTAGGTTGAATAAAATCATACGTCCATCAAGTCCAACCTTTTCTCTCTCCTTTTTAACCCTACCTAACAGTCGATCCAGAGGAAGGCAAAAAAAAAAAAATGCTAAAGGGGGAGGGGGGGAAAAATACCTTCCTCCTGACTCCAAACGGCAATCAGAAAGTATCCCTTTAATTAAACTATTAGGAAATCGGAGACACACTCCTTCTGACAGGTCCCAACTGAGCTTGCACTGTATACGTATAACACACAGTTCAGATCTTTTAGAGGCGACAGACTGAATCTTCAAAGGGTATGTCCGCCCCTAAACAAAAATTCTTGTGTCCACAGGAAACCCCCCATAACCTAGACCTCGCATGGTCAAATCACTTCAAAACGGCAGCTTAAAAAACTTACCAGCCCTCAGTCCCACAGCTGCCTTCTGCTTGTCTTCCGTGCACAAAAGCAAAGCTGAAAGGGCCGGACCGGCAGCCGCGTCAGTGATTGGATGAGACGCAATATCTCAGACAATCACTCAGCCTCCTACACACAGTCTTGAGCGTTCTCCCTATACAAACTATTGAAACTTGGAACTGCGGTACGCACATTAACGATAAAGGGGGATTTCATTGGTTCAAACAGAATTGTCCCTTTATTGTTAAAGTGTGTAACCAGCTTTAAATATCCATTCCTGTTCCATAGACATATTTTAACTAATTTAAAAGAGGCAATATCCTTAAAAAAGCAGGGTGAGTCTGTTTAATTAAACATGACTGTACTGCAATACTGGCTTCTCTGAATGATCCTAATTATTTTTTATTTCCTTATAACCTACAGGATTTCCCTGTATAGCAAGCTCTTCAGGATTGGAATTTACTAAAATGCTACCAAAATTCATATCAATAGCAACAAAAATCTGGTAGGTTTAAAGGGTACCTTCACCCCAAATTATATTTTTTTCTGTAGTGTAGGGGGGCCCCCTCCCAACCCTAACCGCCATGTTTGAAACTTAAAACAGCTTTAAAAAATCCTTACCTTTCTCCTCTGCCCCATATGGTTTAAAGTCCAAAAAACTTGCTGTGTGTAAAGAGGTATCTGCCCCTTCCTGGAGGACTCTGGCATGAGCAGGGTAGCTCTCCCATTCTCCAGATCTCTCGTCTGTGCACTTAATTTTAATAAAATATAGTTTTTTTCTGTAGTGTAGGGGACCCCCCTCCCAATCCTAACCGCCATGTTTTAAAATTCAAAAAAGTGCCCAGAAACTCTTCAGTTTTTTGGACTTTCAACCATATGGAGCAAAGGAGCAAGGTAAGGATTTTTTAAAGGGGAAGTTCAGTGCAAATACATAAGCTTTTCAGAAGAAAAAAAAACAGTATTTTTTCATCCCAATGACCTTAATCTGCCAATTTCGCATTTTGTCTGTGTATAAATAAATGCAACTGAAATACTGACTTCCTGTTTGCAGGACCCCTAGTAGAGACCGTTATGGTTTTGCCCTTGACCCAGGGCCTGGGTTGATTCAGTTGCTCAGTAGAGATCTGAGCATCTTTGACCCATCCAACAGCCAATTAGTATAAATTACTGTTAGGAACATTCCAAGGAAGTGGTGCATTCTGGGAAGAAGAAGGACCGTTAGAACCTGAAATGTCAGCTCACTAATGTCAACAGCAGGGAACAGCAAAGGGTATGAAATCAACTGATTTTTCAAAATGGGAGACAATATGTAGAATAACTAATAAGTAATTACACAAACTAACAATTTAACAAATATTGATAATTTCCACTGAATTGTCCCTTTAAAGCTGGGTACAAACAGTAAAGATGTTTGAAAGATGACAGATAGGATCTGCAAGATCCTGTCTATCATTTTTAAGAATCAGGGAATATACAGTCTGTGTGTTTCCCACAACCGTGGCCGAATCCCCTATAGGGAGACTACCACAGGGAAATTTTAGGTCTTTCCTAAACTACCGCAAGGCCGTTGGGAACATTCGGTGGCTGCTTGTTCTGGTATGACACTACATACACTGCCGATAAAGCACCGAAACGGTCTAATCCATCATTAGTGTGTGTAACTAGCTTAAAACTACACAGTGGGGCCAGCAGTGAGTTAAATTTTAGTTTTGGGGTGGATATGCCCTTTAAGCATTCCACAAAAACTATCAAATAGATCGAACCTTCCCCTATTTAAAAATAAACCCAATTTTAAAAACAATAAAAGAACAGAACATTGGATTTTATGGGCGTGTCTACACTCACATATGGATAGCTATGTCGCGGCAGTGGTGTTTCGCTTACCTCTTTGGATGGAGTTGCAGGATGTGCAAATATGGTTTTCCAATAGGACCAAACAAACATAATAAAAAACATATGGAAACACACCAGATAGATGGCTGTGGGTTAAGAATAAAAAATACACAGTTAGATTTTATTACAACCAGAAATAAGCTTATAATCAGCTGTAAAGCACCTACTCTATCTATATCCTCAGCATTATACAGATAATGTTCAACAGGGATCTGCCAGGCTAGCTGATTTGGCATATATTCAACTGTGTTCGTAACCTCACACAACATTAGTCTGAAGGTAAGAAGTTAAAAGAAAGGTGAATTTATTTGTTTGCTCCTGATATTAAGGTAACATCAAAGCATGATTATGTTTCTACAAAACAGCAAAGAATAGAGCTTTAAAGGCTCGTACACATGCTCGATTTACGAGCGAAGAACGACCCCCGTCGGCCTCGCTCGTAAATCGAGCATGTGTAAGAGCCTTTAAAGCTCTTTTCTTCTACTTGGAGACCCAAGGCCTACAGGATGCGTGGCCATAACAATGGGTAGCAAACAAAGTTAAGTATACCTTTAAAAAGTCTAGGATCTATATGCAATGGCATGGGCCTAATCTGGGATCAATCCAATGGCATGGGCCTAATCTGGGATTAATCCAATGGCATGGGCCTTTCCATTGATTAAATGGTGGGCAGAGCAAAAACACTACAATTGTAAAATAAAACAATGGCAAAGCAATACTACCAGAACAGACAAATACCCTGAAAACAATCTGTCCCAACCAGACCAAAACGTATCACCAAAATATAACAAAATAGGGTGGATATGCCATTATGAACAAACAACACACTCCCTAAAAGGGACAATGAAATAATTTAATAAAATATGGGGCCCCTGGCTGTGGAAGACGAGTGACATACTACTATCCCCTCTGGAGACCTATGATTTAGGGGTTTTCCTGATAACTTCTTTCATCCTCTCATGAACCATGCTCACCTCTAGTTAATTCCCCTCTCCTCAATGTTTTTTTTATTTTTCTCTCCTCTTCTATAAACCCCCAATCCCCATAAAAGAGGAAAAAAGAAAAAAAGTCCGGACTTTCCACCCTGCCTAACCCGGATAAATAACAAATGGTACCACACATAATAAACTCACCATATGTACCTTCCAACTGTTTTATTATAAGGCTGGGTACACACTAAGGGACTAATTGTCACAACCAAGCGCTCGTTCGTCCGATACGGACGATCGACATCGGTCGCAGCGGCGGCCAAAAGCAGCACAGCTGCGATTGGACTGAAAAATCTGCCAGTGTGTACCCAGCCTAAGATTGTCAACTTAATGAATATGACACTTTTATATAAACAAACAAATACGTTACCTTTTTCAGCGTCCGATTTAATAGTAACTGGAAGAAAAGAAAAAAAAAATAAGATTAGGTCATGCTACAGAGTCATTTAAATAAATAAAAAGATTAAAGAAATGTGCACTAGAAGCAGCAGTAAAGGAGGGGCATCCAGGACAGTCTGCAAATGATTCGTTGTATGGTTCTTTACTTCTCTATTCTCCCAGGATTAAAAGAAAAAATGATCAAGCCTCTTAAGTAAAGGTTTGCAAGAAAACAGAAACACAGCCTCAAATGTAGTCTACTAAATCAAGTTCACGTGTACAGAAAGAAAATGACAGACTGGTTTATAAAGAGAGAAAGACACAGAAACTTTTGACATGGTTTGAAACTAACAGGGTTATTCAATAAAAGTTCTTATTGTTTAAAATGGTTCTAATTTTGCCCCAACCAATCAGATGTTAGCTTTCAAATGTTAAATAAGATCTGATTGGTTGGGGCAAGATTAGCACCATTTTAAACGATAAGAACTTTTATTGAATCTCCCTGTAAATGTATCACAGATTAAAAGGTTTTGCTGGTGAAATGAAAGTTTATTTTTATACAAATTGCCACTATGCTGCACTTCACTTTAGCTTTTTATGGGGCCCATACACGAAAAAATCCCGGTCGTATAATTTCTATATCGTAAGATATTTTTTAATAGGCCCAATGGGAACATTTTTGCCATACGACTGGGATTTGTTGGTGTATGGGCCCCATTTATCACAAAAGGAAGAAACACGTTTATTATGGTATGTATGAAGTAAACTACATGGACTTTCTAGGTAAGAGTGACATCCTATAAAAGCTTGCATTTAGTTGGGACGATTATTGGCTACCTGTTGTTGGAGTCTGCAAAAATGTACCAACTCCTACTCAATACAATATGTTAAAATGTATTATTTCACAGACCGTCATAATAAAGCAAAGGTACAGGCTAGGAAATACCATGTGCCTACAGTGTGACTAACTCTTGACCATACACTAACACGACAAAGCAGTTAAAAAAAATGAATGTATATTGAGGGACACTAAACCGATTTCTTGTAAATTATTATGTACATGAAATCTGTATCTATCATTCACAGGGAGGGGAGATCACTTATTCCCACCTCCCTGTGAATAATAGAACGCCCAGGTAACAGATACACATACCTAACAACACTCCACTTGCGGCTTCTCCCCAGCAGATGGCGCTGTGGTAGGTAAGTGCATCTCTGTTACCCAGGCGTTCAATTATTCACAGGGAGGTGGGAATAAGTAATCTCACCTCCAAGTGAATAATAGATACAGATTTCATGTACTTAGTAAAATTGTTTAGTGTCCCTTTAATTAGTAAAAAGGGCTTCTGGTCTCAGGAAAAGCCAGCAACCTTCAGAATAATGGTGGCCATAGACACCAGGATCCCAGTCGTACTACATGGAAATATTCCTGATATTGTATGTGCATTTATATAAGAACGGGCAATGATCGTAAAATAATTTCGGGCCAGTTTGAAAAAAAAAAATTTAATTGGACCATTAGATTGTACGATTCCGCGGCTCGTACAACCGGATTGGAGCGCCCATGATCATCTTAACCTTCAGACTTCACAATTTATCCACAATGCTAATTATTTAAGAGGTTGCTAAAATCTGCTTATTAGAAATTATAATACACATTCAATCTGACTAATATTTTAGCATTGGTTGATCTTTAAATCGACTAGAATACAGAATAAAACCCTTTTATTCTTTTGTACCTCTCCCTCAAAGTATTTGTTTTACCATAAACCTACAGAAACTACTTATGTCCTGACCTGTTAGATGCCGGGAAAACCTTAACTGAAGGGACGGAACTACCATGGGAGAAAACACTGCAAACACAGGGGGGCCCAGGAGCAAGCCCCATCTTCACTATATTAAATCTAGGAAAGTGTAGCCTATAATATATAGAGCACATAGGTATTATAATAATAATTTAGTAATAAGAATTGTATAATTGCAGGGTGGAAGATTTTATTCTAATATTTCATGGGTCAGCAGTAAGTCACTGCTAGGCCCCACTTACGTGTTTTTTTGCACGTTTGCGCACGCGTTTTGCACTTGCGACATCGCATGTGATTTGGTTATAATGGAAATCACGGGAACGTGAAAATCCCCATGATTTCCTATGCGCATGGGATTACGCGTCCGTTCGCGTCTTGGTAACGCATGTGTTCACCATTTTTGGCACGTTAACGCATGCGTTGCCATAATGGAAAACGTCAAAATCACATGCGCAAAACGCATGCACAAACAGAAAATGTACAAGAATCCCGCACGCAGTTGCGTGCAATAATGCTCCCGATTGCGTGCACGATTTAGTGCGTTCTAGTGGGGCCATGCCCTAAGGAAGGTGTCAGCAGACAGGTCTAACCCAGTCTCCCAGCACCTCCCTCTACCTAAATCAACACACAAAATCAGTGACTCCCAAAACAAATAGTTATGCATTTATCTTACCTCCTAGAGGAGATTTAAAACACACCATTATATTGGAGCGTGTGGTAAATAATAGGAACGTACAGCGATCTTGCAATTTAAAACCGGTTTCATTAGGTGTTAAAACTACATTGGAATTAGATTTATTTTTTACTGCACATAAGGGCAGACTTTTCATTCATGTCAGGTTATTAGAATTGGTTTTAAAAATAATTCACAACATGGCCATAACACTAATGGCGCATAAAGTCTGAATTACCGAAAGGACCTGTATTAAGGGAGATTTGAAATGATACTACACTAAAATAGGCTAGTCACAAAAGAAAAGAAGCCACTGGAGGGGGGGAGGGGTCTGAATAGTTAAGGTTTTACTTAGTATAAATAAAAATGCTTATCTACTTCTACCCCATTAGCAGGTCATCGGCAGCTATTCAGAGAAACATTTCTACTCCTGACAAACTAGACGGCAGATATTGATGGTTTATTGGAATCTGTCATTCTCAAGGCATACACAGACTTGCTCTTTAATTGATAGACAAGGTAAAGTTACATTTCCTTTCATTTCACTCCTGTGTAAAAGGTCATTTTAATAATCGCATTACAGATATTTATGTAAAAGGAAACGGGACTCAACAAAATGTGTGAATAAGATTTCTACCTTCATCTCTATATATTCACCAATATGTCTAAAACAGACGCATAACCGGAAACCCAATTTTTCTGTTGGAACCAACACGGATCAGACCATGCAGTGAATACTCAGGAAACAAGAAATTGTTTGTGACCATGTAAGGAATGTTGCAGTGTAGCAAAAACAAAAAACAAGCATATTAATTGTATGCATTACATTCAGGGAGACGGGTATTACTTATTACAGCATGGAATGACCAATCACATGGGCTTTATGATAATATTTAATGACAGATTAAGCTAAACAAGCGATTAAAGGCTTGCATGGCCATATGCACGTCAGTATTCGGTAAACATTTTACAGCTTTGATTTAGCTGGTGAACTGAAAAGAACTGGAAGTTTTAAAACAAACAAAAGGACTTTGGCTGTAGAGTGCTAGATACAGTTCTTTTGTAGGGTGTGGCCTGGTATGTTGATCAACAAGGACTGCCAGTGGCTGCCAATCAACCAGCACATTTCCATATTTATTATAGTTTTGAAGCAATTATGGTTACTCCACCAAGGTTATCACAATCTATTGTGTTCTAAAAAAAAAAAAAAAAAACAAAACAGGCTAAGTTTGCTATGATTGTCAAAAGAAAACACAATAACAATGTTTTCATAAAAATAAAATGAATTTATATCTTCATACGGTTTTGCCATAAAAGTCAAAAAACAACCGAATGTGCGATTTAGTCCTATTGTCCAACTATCAATGCTTCTTTTCCCAATGCTTAGAAGCCCCATGATGTCCATGGGGGGGTTATTGTGAATATACCGTGATTTTTACTTTTTTGAGAGCTATCAGCAAGCTTGCCAGTGGCATTGTGTTATTGGTTATAAAACCCATAGCATGAGGTGTGGATCAGCTAAATAAAGAGACTTCCCCCTGCTGTTTACATTGCCTTCCTGTAAAAACAGGGACACATTAGCAAAACACTTGTGTTTGTAACAATGAATGAAAACTCAGACCAAGCTTCAGAATTAACTGTGATTTCAGAAATGTTAAATGGCAAAATAACAAGTGATGTAAAGGAGATACTATGATCGGCTAACTGAGATAGTTACTGTAACAAGCTTTTTCAAGCTGAATGTCTACACCTGTAATTTTTCTTTCAGGGTTCTCAGTCTTGAGATGATGGCTCGGTAACAGCGAATGTTTTGCTACTATAATCACAGCAGCACAGATGGATCATTACCCCAGTGAAATAGTCAGACTGTTAATGTGCAGTGCATTAAAATGCAGTAAAACCACACAAAGAAGAAGGAATTACAGAGCAAAATGACCATATAGCCTCAAGGAAAAAGCTATTGTTTGGGTATTCAGAGAGTACAGTATATATATATATATATATGTATGTATATATATATATATATATATATATATATATATATATATAATTTGTACATGCGTTTACTCCAATATTGCACTTAGTCCATTCATTTACGGTTGATTGAGAAATGCTCATTCAGCTTTTTCATGTTGGGGGGGTGCATTCTGCGTAACAGATGATGTCTGAATGCATCTCAATAGAAATTATATTGTGATCTGGTCCTTACAATTTATAGAATAATTTAAAGGGATGATCTGGAAACCCGTTTTAATTCAATTAACGCGTTGCTCATATTCAAGGAAACTAGACACCTATAGATCATCTTAGAAAGTGTTGCATCCCATTTCAAAATCATTATGCAAGACAATATGCAAAATGAGAGGCATAGTGGAAATGTTTGAGACAGTCTACTTACATTTTCTTATGTTGTACATATTGCAATAACATTTTAGTGCAATCAGTGTAGTGTGCACTACATTAATTATGTTCAAATGTTTTGTTATAGCTAATTTACACCATAAACTGCATAAAATATGGGTGATTACAAATTAGAGAACTAAACTTCATTTTTTTTAACCTTTACTTGTATATGTCCATTGAAATGTGTTTGCAGACACTACACTGAAATCCCTGTTCTGTGTCAGAGAAGAATTTCTGAGATTTAATATGCCTGGCTGTCAGTTTCTAGGGGGCAAGGATGTAGCTTTCTTGTTTTGAATTACTGTTTTGAAGCATGTAAAATTTACATGATCTGCCAGGTCATTAACCACACTGAGTGTCATGCCGCATAACCATGTCTGTACCTAGCTTTAGACTTTTTTAGACTACCAAAAAGGTGAATTATGGGAGCTAGTACAACAGGTTTATTTCATAAATCATCCAGCAGACGCAGCAAAGTAGGAAGTGAGGCATAGATTGTTGTATCTTTGAGAAAGTGCTGTCTATAGGGACAGTGTTGTTTGGTGACTTTGGGTTCCCTTTAAAAGGGTGACCTAAACCCCCCAGGACAAAAAACTAAACTTTACCTACATTCCCAGTGGAATTCACTCAGTTGTGCAGTTTGCTTAAAAGGCATCTCCACTCTCTATAAAAATATATATTAGTAAACAGGTTAAGAAAACCACAACCCCCCAAACCAAACCTAGTTTCCGTTATACTTGCATTTTCCAAAAATGCTTCTAAAGTTGTTTGAACTTGATCCCTAATCATGGCTCTCAGCCATCAGTCAAGTCCATGACACCTTGGCCAATGGCTGATCGCCATTACTTAAGTTGCCTATTCTGTTGGCGTGCAAACTTTTTACCTCTTAACCGTAATGGTGGTGGTGTAAACCTGCCGGCGAGGGTCACGTTGTGTAAGTAACTTAAGAAACATCTTTGGAAAAGGTTAAGCATAACAAAAACTATGTTTGGAAGCGGGTCCTTAACGTATATACCAATTTTTAGTCAGATGCCCTTTAAATGGTATCTCCACTGCTTACATTTTTTTTTTTGCTATTTAGTTTTATTGAAGAATGGAAGGTAAAGGCACTGTATGTTTCCTCCCGTTCTTCAATAAAACCTGCAGGAGCCGGGAGAGAAGGTAAGGTACTTAAGGAAGGTCGCACACCAATAGGAATTAAGAACTTTTATTGAACCAACAAAACATCAAACATACAACGTTCTCACCTGATGAAGGGGGAGGAGCTCCCAAAACATTGTGTGTTTAATGTTTTGTTGGTTCAATAATTCTTATCGGTGTGCGACCTTCCATAACTTTACCTGCCATTTTGGATTGATTAACCCTTCTGTGGATGTGCATAGGAAACCTAGATCAGAGAATGTAAGGCACTTACCCAATAGCTCCCTCCCCCACCACGTAGTCTGACAGGTCCCGACGGATTCTGTATTCTATGTAAAATCACACTTGCATTGATCATTTCTTTTCTTGTTTGTATAAATAGTGTTTAAACTTTCCCAACTTCCTGCAAAGTCTAACCTTATTGTTTGAAGCTCAAAAAAAGAAGTAATGTACAAAGAAAATGTTTTGAAATCTTGCAGTTTACCTCTTTTCTTCCACAACTCCTGCTTTAAAGGAGAACTATAGTGCTTATGATTCAAAAAGTAATTCCTAGTTTTATTAATCCCAATACTGTTTTTGTGAGAAGAGTGAGCATGAAGAAAACAGATTCCACCAGTCTTACTCGGTGATTTAACACTATCCGTAGTATAGGATAGTTCAGAACACTAACCTGGCATATGAATAATTCTTTTTAAATCTCTCTGGATGGTCTGAGCTGCGTAACCAAGCACAACTTTATCACCTAAACAATATCCCACACTAATGCCACAGTAGAAGAAGCTTTAACATCCACCCAGTCTCTTTTTCTTGCTTTTATGCACCGAGCCACTAAGGTTTATTACACAACTCAAAAAAAAAGATACAAGTGACAGGAAACATTCTAACCATAAAAAAATGAAATAGACTATTCCCTAGAGTATGTAGAATAGTCAGCCACTTGATTCTAGGCCAACTTTCTCAGCTATTTTTACTCTTGCAGAATACTTAAAGCAATTTCCAGATCTTATCTAATCTTTTTATTTGTTAATCATCAGTTTTCCAAATTACACCATTTGCCCAAATACAATAGATAAAAACAAACAAAATTGACCAAATTCATCACAATGGTGGATCCATATTGCCACAAAATATGCAAATAGTAGAAGGGGACACCACACTGCAATTCCAAGCAAGTGTATTTTATTAGTGCGACATGTTTCGAACTACGAGTTCTTTCTCAAGAAGAACTCATGTAGTTCGAAACATGTCGCATTAATAAAATACACTCTTGCCTTTGCAATTGCAGTGTGGTGTCCCCTTCTACTATTTGCATATTTTGTGGCTAATTGGACCGTGTAGGTGTGAAGCGGCCAGAAGGTGTGGACCCCTAATTACCTGACATGAGGTGCAAACGACAATTTAACTGATGGATCCATATTGCTTCTGCCACTATAGCATGCAGAAACCCTAGCGGTCCCTAACTTTTTTTCTTCCTGATCACTGTCGGTGCTCTACATCCTCCTAACGGCAACTAACGGTGTGCCTCTTCTGTGGCTGTGTGAGCTCTTAAGCTAGGTACACACAGTACCGATAAAGCCCCGATACCATGGATCCGACAGTACTGTGTATAGCGGCATTTCCGAACATGCAGGGGCACCGTGTGGTCATTCGGGAAAGAACTCAAAGGGGTTTAGGGGAGTGTGGATAAGCCCTTTAAAAAATAAGGAAAAAAAAACCCATAAAACAAATGAATCAATTCAACAGAGGAAAACAAAGTAAAAAAATATTAAAAGAGAACTATACTCCCCTCCCCCCTGCTCCACATACACACTGTACCCACGGTAAAGGGCCTAAACTGGTAGGTTCAGTTTACTTAACTAAAGTTGCCTTTCTGCCTCCCTCTCTACATTAGTGAAGAGGCCAATAAGTACACTGGCTCCGCATGGAGCAGGTCTTTTTTTTGCATATTAATAGTATGGCTTACTTTTTCATTATATACTATTTCAAACATGTTCAACATAAAATTATTACGGTAAACTTTCTGGCAATTATGTCCATTTCCTTATTGATCAGTGGAATTTATATTTGAGAATTTGTGTGTTCTTGGTAGGGGAAAGGAGGGGGGGGGGCAGGGTAAGGGTGGAAAAGTGTGCCACCTGGTCTCTGTCTACCAATTCTGGCTGGAGAGACCCTTTATGGAGTGATTTTCAATCTGAGGCTCCTGGGGTTAAGGTGGCCATACATATGAATGATAATGGGTAAGATTTACCCATTATCGTCCATGTGTATGGGCTTTCCCCAACCGACCGGAGTGCTGATGAACAACCGTAGTCCCACTACGGTCGGTTGGGAAAGACGGCAAATTTCCATTGGACGTTTTTGGCTCCCTTTACTTTAGTACTTTAGTAAAGGGAGCTAATATGATTGTACCGTGTATGGCCGCACGACCGACGGATCCCCATAATGCGTATGTGGATCGGTCGGGTATGCGTATGCGGTTCCCACAGCATGTGTGACAACAGATACCAATGTGTTGTTGGTACACATGCTGAACAAATCACATGTTTATGGCCACTTTAAGTGAGGAATTTGTCCAGGGACTCCAGACTTTTTCTGTGTTTGTAAATAAGATTTTGGAATGGGAGTATATTATTGATTTGGGCTATCCATGTATCAGTGAGGGATGGCTCTGGGGCCATCAGCCTGAGGATTATAAAGATTCTCGTAGATAGGTTAGTTGACAGGTATCTTCTATTTCTAGTGTGTTTATTCCCATTAGACATAGTTTCGGGTCCAATGGGACAGGCCATGGGAGTATATTTGACAGGAGTGGTGTGGTATTGTACCAGAAGGCTTGGACTGGTGGGCAATCCCAAATGAGGTGCCGAAAATCTGCCATTTGTTGGTGGCATTTCAGCCATATGTCCATGGTGGCTGGGGAAATGAGGTTTAGCCTCTTCAGTATAAGATATGCCTGGTGAGTTATATACAGTTGGATAAATGTATTATTGGCAGAAGAGAAGGCATGTAGGTGTGCAGTGCCCAACTCATCCCAGTCCTCCTCTGACATATGTTTCCATAGATGAAGGAGTGACTCTTTCTGTTGATCAGGGTTGGTATAGACTCATCATATCCTTTTGAGAATTCCAATGATGGGGTGTTTAGTCAGGGGTATTATTCTGCTTGGGAATTCGGTGTGTAAGCAATACATTAATAGGAGAGATAAAAGAAGGGCAAACTCTTCTTCATAGGTTTTCAGGAGGTCATCTGTTATGATTTGTCCAAACCTCTGGATCCCTTTACCCTCCCAATCAGTTGAGGCAGGAAATGTTGCTAGATGGGGATATATTTGGTTGTACAGTACCACAAAGGGGCTTGAGCATGTTTTCTTATCGCTAACCAAGAAGGGGGTCAGAAGCAGTGATTGAAACTTTAGGTACGGTAAGAAAACTGCTTAACTAAATAAATAAATAACCCAGAGGCAAATACCTAGACTGCTAGGGTACAATCAAAGAAAACAAGGAGAGGGGTGGAAGGGAGGAGAGTATAATTAAGGCAGCAATACAGAACCCAGGATAGTTTCCCTATACTTTCCTGAGGTATAATAGACGATGTCCTACATTACAATGTAATGTTTGCAGCATTTAGCCATTAAATTCAATACATTAGTTTGAATATAGTTGCCCCTAGTTCATTTATACTCTGCCCAGTGATGATTAACCAACCTAGAGCAAAGTGCATTAGCAGCACACCCATGTTATAGTTTTTCAATGATCACAACTCCCATCATATAAAATTCAGTGCGACACAATGTTTCCTCAATAACGTATTGACTTAAGAAAATCAGAAACTAAATTCTAATAATAAACCTTTACACACATAAAATTCACAGTACCCCAGAATACAGCAATGTATTCTACAGCATCAGAACTGCTGGAACAACTGCTGCAACAGTAAGGCTGGGTAAACATCATGCATGCCTAGTGAAGGGGTGGGGCAAAACCATAACAGCACATAGATGTTGGACTTCAAAAATGGGATGGGTGGTTAGAGTAAGGCTTTTATTCCACTTTAATACCACCAGCCAGCTGGGCCAAAGTAAAGTCCATGAAAACATTGTGTGGGGTGCCCGCATCCAATCCTTGGCCATTCAAAGCCTATGGTTTGGGGCCCAGGGCAATTGGCCCTGTCCTAACAAGGAATGTTTTAGATTCCAGACTAAGAATATTCAAATTAAATATTTTTATTGCAAGATTACTCATTTTCTAGAAAAGTCGTTAAAGGAACTATTCCTTTAATGCATGGATTGAAGACCGGGAGGTTAAGGAACTATGCCTTAGCTCCCGCTCTTTCATCAATGCATGTGGAGCCAGGAATGAAAATAGAAGAAACTTACCTTTCACTCGATTCACCGCATTAGCACTGACAGGTACCGACTGCTTCCTCATTCTGATAACTATAGCGTGCTATATCAGAACAAGACAACGTCGAGAGTCGCACTCCAAACAATAATTTATTGATTACTGACCACACATCACATCACAACGTTTCGGGGGTATAAACGTGCCCCCGAAACGTTGTGATATGATGTGTGGTCACTAATCAATAAATTATCGTTTGGAGTACGACCCTCAATGTTGTCTTCTTCTGATATACTTATCCACCAAGGGTTGGATTTTGTCAGGAGTAAGCACACATACTTAGAACGAGTGCAGAGGATTGTATATTTTGTGGATCGCATGCGTGCTATAGTTTATCAGAACAAGGTGGTTGGGAATTTCAGTGCTGCTGCAGAGGATCACATGAGAGGTAAGTAAGCAGAATAGCTCCTTATCCTCCCGGTCCTTAATCAATGCATTAAAGGAATAGTTCACTTTTGCAGTGAACTATTACTTTAACTTCTCTAGGACACACTTGCGCATTTAACACACACTAGCGTTGGCAAGTTGGACAAGGTGCGCTGTGGTCCACTTTTCGCATCGAATGCGATCACAAATTTTTTGGGAGTACTCACTAAACATTAATAATTTAATGAAAAAGCAAGCACAGATTAATATGTGAATACCATCATTTTACTCCTCTCAAATTGTAGTTTCAGAAAATGTAAAGTTGTTTCGGTGAGTATAGTGACCCTTTAAGAACATCACAAATAACATATAGAATATAAAAGTTACAAAATACTCCAAGGATATACATAGTAACAATACATCATGTACCTGTCTATTTCTCAGCACAAGGCAAACCAAGTACATCGATCAATCCTCTCTGAAGGAGATACAATATAAGATACTACCGTATATACTTGCAACATATTTGCCGCCTTACTCTGTCATCTAAAAACCAGGCTGCCACTGTAACCCCGTAGGTATATACTGAGTTATGCGTACACAGATACAACCTCCTAGCATAAGTCTACATATAAATAGGGGCGATTACTCATACTGAGATGTGCTACCCTATAAAGGGGAGATTAAACATATCATACTATTAGTCACCATCATAGCTACCTCTCAAAGGGGACAGTAATCAATAGGATACAATACAATGTGCATTCCTAGTTATGGGAAGCAGTTAGCACGTAACTGTTATAAGAAGCAGGATAGTGCCAGTTGTTCGTTAAGGCCTCTTGGCACTAATGTATCGAGGAACCTGATCAACCTGGCTTCCCTTCTCAATAGGGCCCATCGGAGTTGATGGCCATCCATCTAAAGCTAGACAAAGGGTGACTCGCCTCCCTATAGTGTCTAGCAACTGACTGTTCTCCAAAGATATAAGCTTTTTTGGTACCCTCAATTAGCATTTGTCTAATTGCTTGACTAGTTTTAAATGGATGGGTATAGACTGCGAGTTTAATTTATCTTCTAAACTGAAACTGTCCTGCAATTCCCGTCTTCAACATTTGTACATCACTTGCACGAAGACTCCCAAGTCTTCCTACACCGTCTCAATGCTGCCATTGTTTTAAATCCATGATAATCCGTGAAACATTACTGAAAAGTGGATAATGTGAGTTTTATTGGTATAATAGAGTATAATAGTACACAATTAAAAGGAAATTTCCAGGATATTTATGCTAATAGTTTCAATGAACTAGTTAAAAATTTTGTAGTTAAAGGGCAATTGAAGCCAAAGAAAACAGAATTAGAATGCAGTGCAAATTGATATAAACAAAAACAAGATTATTTTGAGGCACAGGATACACTGGTAACTAGTCCCAATGGACCAAGGTGCAGGTACTATAGCTAGTATGTAATATATAAAACAGAAAAGGAAAAGGGAAGTACCGCACTCAAGAATTCTGTATATAAGTAAAAGCCCTTTATTGATAGACCCATGAAGGTCCAAAATAGGGGTACACACATAGAAATAGATAAGAATTAAAATTCTAAAAGCATATCACATCTCGGTATTAACCTCTACAAATCAATAACATAGCAAGTGCACAGAGTCCTTTCCCAACAGTCATAAAGGCCTAATCACAGTCCAGTACCTACTTAGCTGTCAGAGGTGCTGCAAAGGTAGCGACACAACATCGGGGGTCCTGATAGGGGGGGGAAGGGCCCATGTAGAGGAAACACCGGTAAGCCAAGTATTGAGAACGCCTATCGGGACCCCCCGATGTTGTGTCGCTACCTTTGCAGCACCTCTGACAGCTAAGTAGGTACTGGACTGTGATTAGGCCTTTATGACTGTTGGGAAAGGACTCTGTGCACTTGCTATGTTATTGATTTGTAGAGGTTAATACCGAGATGTGATATGCTTTTAGAATTTTAATTCTTATCTATTTCTATGTGTGTACCCCTATTTTGGACCTTCATGGGTCTATCAATAAAGGGCTTTTACTTATATACAGAATTCTTGAGTGCGGTACTTCCCTTTTCCTTTTCTGTTTTACAAATTGATATAAAAGCAGTTATTCCCCCCAAAATGCTAGTAACCTGGCTGCAGGAATGGGTTTTAGCACTAGTCAACCACAGTCACCAAAAAACAAACCATAGCTGTTGAGAAGGCTACAATTCCTGTGCAGATTTCAAGTTGACAGGCACTTTCCTAACAACATCTGCAAAATAACCTGATCCTTTTTTTGGGCATAAACTTGGAAAAACATTAACAATTGCACAAAAACCATACCCTGGATCATTGAAAAAATATTTTGTTTTGTTTTTACAAAAAACACAAAACTTTCCTATGCACAAGCCAGTGAATTATTGCATGTTAAGTATGTATGTTTATTTTTATTACATAGCGCCACTGTAAAGAGCTGTACGGACAGAGGATACAAACAAGAGTGCAAAAAAACTTTAAAACGAAAAACGATTACCTATAAGCAAAAATACATAAACATGTATGAATATTATAAAAGTGGTGTGCAAGATAATTAATTAGGTCCATTACCTGAAAAGATTACAGTAAGTGGTGGGGAACAACTAAATGAGAAAAAAGTGCTTATGACCGGTACTGAATAATATACTGGGCTGGTGATCTACGAGACTCAAGTTTAAATTCCAACTTATTAAAGGATAACTCAACCCTCATAAGAACATCTTTTAGAAAGAATGGTCCCTTTAAAATATGTTGATATATCATAGTTTGTCCTATGAATTCATTACTGTATGCCTGCTATGCTTCTGGATGCCTCATGGAAACTGAGCAATTTAGAAACCTGTACTGAGCCTGGGCATGCTCAGAAGAGGCAGACAGGGGATAACATTCAGTCATTGGCTGTGATGTCAACTGACAAATAACTGACAGTTGCTAACTGGAAGAACCAGGAATCAGAAACAGGGGAAACAGGACATTGTGCAGGACAGATACACAACGTTTCGGGGGGTCCAACCTGAGGAAGGGGGTTGGAGCCCCTGAAACATTGTGTATCTGGCCTGTATGTTGAGCACTTAATAAATTAAAGTTTGCTGTTAACTTTTATTCGAGTGTGCCTCCCTGCATGTTCTATATTATTAAAGTGGACCAAATAGATTTGGAACGCAAATTATACAGTGGGAAAAGATTCTGGCGATTTCCATTATATTTTAAATAACACTCCGATTCGCAAAACGGAATTCAACGTGTATAGTGGGGCCGAACTCTTAAGGGTATCTCCACAAAAAAAAAAGAAAGTTTGGCCATTTAGTTTTATTGAAGAATGGGAGGTAAAGGAGCTGCGTCTTACCTCCTGTTCTTAAATAAAACGATCAGGAGCCAGGAGAGAAGGTAAGGTACTTACTCAATTGCTTGCTCCCCTGCCGTAGTCTGACAGGTCCTGACGGACTCTGTCTTCTATGCACATGTGCAAGTGTCGGTACCTGCCAGACTACGCAGCGGAGGAGCAAGCGATCGGTTAAGTACCTTCTCTCCTGATCGTTTTATTGAAGGCGGGAGGTAAGACACAGCTCCATTACCTCCTTCAATAAAACTAAATGGATGAACTTTATTTTTTCAGCCTAAATCCAGCCTACAGCTAATATAAAATGCTTTGCGTGAAGCATGGAAAGAGGTACGCTCCTTTGTTTCTGGTCTAACAAAAGAAGAGATTATCAGTCAAAAAATGTAGCTTGTTTAAAAAAAAAAAAGGCACATTTCACACATCGCACAGGTTGCACAAAAGTAATTGATTACATTAAATAGCTATAATGGGAAACAGTGGATAGTCACTTGTGCTGCTGCAATTAGTGATTCATTAACACAGTTACATAGCTCAGACATACCACAAGCCACTGTCCAGTAGACCTGAGATTCCTGAGTCTGGTGGAGAATCCTGTAAGGGGCGACTCGTGCACTAGAATCCAAAACCACATCTAACGTTCCCACCAAAAGGCCTGCAGAATAGAGAAGTGATGTATGATTGAGTATATCCCCACAGTAATCCTTTTTATCCATTAAAATGGCTCATATATACTGACATCATACCATCCTATAAAGAGATTAAAACCATAAAGCAATGATCAGCTCTGACACATAGGGGAGTTTTTGGCAGCCATCATGGATTTCATTACTAGTTTGCTTGCCTTAAATGGTCAACTCCACCCACATAAGAACATCTTTTAGAAAGAATGGCCCCTTTAAAATATGTTGATATATCATAGTTTGTCCTGTGAATTTATTACTGTATGCCTGCTATGCTTCTGGATGCCTCATGTAAACTGGGCAATTTAGAAACCTGTACTGAGCCTGGGCATGCTCAGAAGAGGCAGACAGTGGATTAACATTCAGTCATTGGCTGTGATGTCAACTGTCAAATCCACAACTGACAGTTGCTAACTGGAAGAACCAGGAAGCAGAAACAGGGGAAACAGGACATTGTGCAGGATTTCAGGTTAGACTTATATATTTCAAACTATTACCATTTAGGGTTTTGGGGGGTGATTTACCTGTACGTAAGTTTTCATTTTGGGTAACTGAACTAGTTACATAATGGCTCTGATTGCCTTGATCTCTGCACTGCTGTCGGTTTATAATTAGAAAAAAACTAACTAAAAACAAAAATCATAATAAGCTAGAGATGATTTACCAATTGCCCAATTGCATATACTTGCTTATTTAATAAGAGGTACCAGAATCTGCTTTCGCTATTATTATGTAGCAGCCAATCAGATTTGACCTTTTTACTGGTCTATTACAGTTAGAAAACATCTGATTGGTTGATGCAGATAAACAGCGCAGAATAATTTTGCAACTTTTATTTGATAAGCCCCGTAGACTTTAAAGAAACAGCCCAAAGCCTCAGCAGCCCAATGACATTGAAGTCCTAGGTCCAATCTTTTCAACCTACTCTCTTCCTGCTGATACTGTGCATGTTTAGTTTGCAGTAAATAAATGAAATTTAACAAAACAGCAAACTGAGCAGAAAATGGTAAATCTACTTTACATCCTAGACAATCAAAGGTTCAATTTCCAGGACTGCAACTTAATTTAGTTTATAAATCTTGTTCATTTATATGCAAAATTCTATCACTTTTCAGGGGGGGGGGGGTTTCTTTTAAAATCGTACACAATCATTCATTACAAACTAGATGTTGTCTTTAAAGCTAGGTACACACACTGACGATAAAGCCCCGATACCGTATCATGGTAGTCTCCCTACAGGAGAGTTGGCCACAGGAAACACACAGTCCTGAGCGTTCTCCCTATGCTGTGTATAGGGAGAATGCTCAGGACTGTGTGTTCCCTTGATCTTTGAAAAATGGCAGACAGGCCCTACTACAATGCACCAAATCACGTACGCGGTTGCTTTTTTGATGCGTTATTGTGCATTTGATAACACATGCGATTGAGGGAAAAAAATGGTTGAATGCAAAATGGAAACAGATACGCAATCGCACGTGCATCGAAATTGCAGGAATTTTGGCGTACCCGTGATTACCATGTTAATTAAAAACGCGTGCGCAAATTCATGAAAAATGCGTTAGTGTGACCTAGCCCACAGTGTCATCTTTCCTGTGTGTAACCAGCTTTACTTCCTGCTCAGCATGATATTTTGCCATGATGGCAGACTATGACTACAGAAGCTGTAATGTCAGTGTTTGCCCCCCACTGGGAAACACAAGTGCACAGTAACACACAGCATTATGTTAAAAATACACATTTAAAAAATGCAATGCAGCGCAGAGAATACTAATAACAAAATATTTAAAAAGTGCATGCAAAGGCAATGCATTTTTCTTGTGTAATGCAGTGTGGCCTTAGACTGAGCATTAAAAAGGGGTTTTGAAATTTGGAATCGGACAGGGAACAACTACACTAGCGATCATTGGCATGCGGATCACAAAATGCGATCCGATATACGGCAATGGGGGTCTAGGCTTCTTAAAGTAGAACACTACACATATAGGTAGGAATCAGGTTAACGCTTCTTTCATTTAAAAAGAATACATATGAAAGCTACATGCTGCAAGGCTAAGTCCATTAAAGGGCATGCCCACCCTTAAAATAAAAAACTGGTGACTTGTAAGTTATCTGCCTGCAAACCACAAATGCTACTTTTACCAGTTTATTACATGGATTTGTAACCAGATATTTAATCATATGTTCTTTTCCGTTCTGAAAATGGTATCTGCCTGCTTCCTTAGCTCAATAAGCTTTTTAGAAACTTGAGCATGTGCAGAGGAGGCAGCAAGGGAATCAGCAGTCAATCATGATGTCAGCAGTCATAGCATTGCTTGATTGCACAGAGGGAGGGACCCGCTTACCCTGCCAGAATGGAGGAAATAATTGTACTTTAATATCTGGTAAATAATATATCTAATAATGTGAGGAATATATCAGTTGGGGTTAGATAACAGTCAGTTTTTTGTTTTAAGGGTGGATATGCCCTTTAAATGCATCCTGTTGGGCTACACGGATATCAAGGCAGCCTGCATCATGCATCTATTCTAAATACTGAGTAGCCTTTTCATAATATGGCAAAACTACAGTAAGAAGGGCCCCATACTACCCCATATATTTTGTCTATATCCGCATTTGCTGGTGCATTAATAAAAATAACACTGAAAACTTCTATGGAAGAGATTCAGAAACAGCCACATGCTAATCTTTCCATGATGCAGTAAGCTTTTTGCATCTTATTGTGGGCACATGAAAGGAATGTTATGCCCCTTAGCGCCAAATCAAAATGTTGCTTATTTTTACAGCTCACGGTTTTTACATAAATTAGTGCATCAATAAGTACCCATTGCTACATTCCCCTGTACACGTTACTGCTGAATCTTTACCTGCAGTATTTAAGTGAAAAAAAACAACCAGCCACCCCCTTTAATTGTATTTTTCACTCCACATGCCATATTAGGGCCAGACCTTCAGCCCTGCAGACCTATCGCCAATATCAACCGACCAGACGGTCAAGCTGAAATATTATTGGTTGCAGAGAATGCAGTTGCATCTGAAAGTTTACTGCAACTGATCGTCAATAGGAGACTGCACGATCGCCCATAATTTACCAGCATGGCCTATTATATGATTTGGAAGAAAGGATGACCAACATTATCCTGCGGTCAAAAAATGACCAGATATTTCAGCCCAACCAACCGAGATACAGAAATATTGGTCAGTTGGTCCGAAATATTTGCTTGAGTGTACTTAGCCTTAAGCTGGGTACAATCAGGAAGGACTGTCAGTTGCGGCAATAGTGGCCGCAGTCGTCAGTTTGCCGGGACCGAGAGTGAGGTCCATAAAGGGCCGCACAATTGGCTGGTTTTTCAACAACATACAATAGTTTGTCCCAACTGAGCGAAAACACTGATTGCTAACAGTCGACCGGGACAAATCACTGTCAGTTGTGGAGGAAGTCGCCACGGCCAATAGTTCGCTGCAACCGATTGAGCTGTCCATAGGCGGGGGAATGAGCGCCCATGATTTACCACCACGTCTGATCTCCTGTTCCTGGGGCGAGAGACATCGGTCGCCGGCTACGGCACACATGCTGGCAAATTTTTTGCCCCAACTAACCGATATGCGAAAACATTGGTCACTTTGGCCAAAAAAAAAAAAATCGCCTTGTGTGTACTCAGCCTTAGACAACCCCACTGATTGAACCCAGGATTAGAAAACTCCCAGCATCCCAACAGCAGTTACCAACACCTAAAGAGCTACTGTTGTCTATTAACTACAGATCAATGCTGTACTACGATTCCCAGCATGGTCCAACCTAGCATCTAAGCTGAGGGATTCTGGGACATCATTTACTAGTTCACCAAACTATAGAACACTTGGGGGGATCTTCCGCGGTGCATTTTGGGAGCTGCCCCCCCCCCCCCCCCATAGCCCCTCCCCTCACCTGTCAGGCCGCCGCCTTTGCCGTGGCCCCTTCGTCGCTGCAAAAGGAAGAAAGGGTTCGCTCTCTCAGTCACCCACAGTGCGTTGGCCAGCAGCACCTCGTCCGGGTTCAGCCACATCCTGGCTCGGTAATCGGGATACGGACAACCACTCAATCCGCCTCCGCCAGCTCAATGCGGAGCTCAGCCAGGCCTCTGACGGTTGGAAGAGCTCCTCCTGCTGGTGATTCAGGAGCGCAGCGCATGGCTCTTGTTATTGTTCTGTCTGCACATGCGTGGTTTTGTTAAAGAGGCAGTACACTATTTAATGTGGAGCTTCTGCAAAATAATTTCATACAAAAAAAAATGATCAAACTTTATTTTAACAACTATTAGCATGGTTTAACATGTCACTACGAGCCTGCATTTTTCTGCTGTTGTTTTGATAATAAAATAAATCAATATGGTTGCTCCAACACTTCTTGATGAATGCAACAGGACAGTGTTGCTATGGAGAAAAATGGTGTTAAAAGAAAGCTACTTGTGAGATAAAACTTCCATCCTTGCAGAACCTCAGTTTTTGTTACACTACAACTCCCAGAATCCTTGCTGCCACCTTTTGAATGCTTGCACTAATGGACCACAAAATCTTTAGTGCAGGGATGTCCAACCACCTACTGCTACCACAGACAGAAATTGGTAGGATTTGTAGTTTGACAACATCTTGGGGGGGGGGGTTGGTAGGTTGGACATCCCTACAAATATTATTATATAGAGAAATCAGAATGGATGATTTCTATTGTCCTGGGGTATTTCGCAATCCAGTGATATCCGGTTTGTGGGCTGTTTCAATTTCTACCAGATGGCCGAACAGTGATTTATAAATTGGACCAGCTGTCTAGATAAAGATTATTTCCCTATTTATAAATAGCCCCATTAGTGTAAACTGCTGAAGACCCACCAATGATAAGATTGGTTAGATGGTTCTTACTCTAGGGATATTTGTTTTATTTCATTTAGGAGCAACAATTTAACTAGAGGTTAAAGGAGAGCTATGCTACTCCTTTAATTCTCCCATCTCTGCCATTGGAGAACAAATGTTAATATTTGAAGGAAGGGGGGCAGAAATCAGACAGTCACTACCTGAGTAGAATTCTCCTTAAAAGGGGAAGTTCAGTGAAAGATATAATTATTTTTTAAAATTCTTAGTTTATATTATGCATGCCTAGTTTTTCTACAGGTTCTCGTCCACTTTAAAAATCAGTTGATTTTTGCTTTTCTGTACTGTTGACATTAGTGGGCTGTTATTTCAGATTCATTAACAATCCTTCTTATTCGCAGTTTGCACCACTTCCCTATAATGTACCTAAAGGTTCGTACACGCGTGCGTTTGTGGGTGCCGACCCGTGATGCAAGATGTGTACGAACGTCCGTTTCGGAAAATAATCCTCACGTGTATGGGCACTTTATCGTCCAAACGGCTGCTCGTTCAGAGATCCGCCCGGCGTTTCGGACAACGATCCCCAAACGAGTGGCCGTTTCGGATGATAAAGGACTGATCGGCTGTTGGGTGGGTCAAACATGCTCAGATCTCTACTGATCAACTGAATTAACCCAGGTCCTGGGTCAAGGACAAGACCATAATGGTCTCTATTAGGGGTCCTGCAAACAGGAAGTCAGTATTGGAAGCATTAATATATATACTCTTCGCTAACAGGTTACAATAACTGTATAGTAGCATGCAAACCTGGAAATAGTCATTCCTTTATCATATAGAAGCACTAAAACGTTCAAGTATTCAGTACTTACTATTATGCATGATTGACCCAGGTGCGTCTGCCCTGGTTCCTTCGCCTTAGTCTCATAATACAATACATCCACGCTACAGAAAATTTGGTTGCGCACACTTGAAAATCTATGATTAGCCTATGATTAAGGGCATGCGGCAACCAGAAATGCAGCAGGCTGTTTTTTGGAAATTACCTTGTTAATACTGTTTGAATAAAGATTTTTTTAACTTCCCTACTGCTGGAGGCCTGGTTAAGTGTTTTTCCAAAAATGACAAACTAAGTTGCTGGTGAACAAGTGCCACAAAATATTTCCATCTCTGTATTGGCTTTTAAGTTATGTGGAGAGAGCTGATATGATTGGCCCATGTATGGGCACAAGACTGGCCTATCCACATACAGCGTGGAATCTGTCGGCATACATTTGGTCAAAAAAGTGTATGGCCACCTTCACGTGAACAGAGGCAGAAACAGAAATGCTGCACTCAATACACCATGTATAAAATGCTAGTAAAACATTTAATGGAAGCCTATGGCTGACACTTTTGGTCTTCTACATTTGGTCTTAACAATTTTGCAGCCATAGAATTAAATTTCAAACATGCAGGGTTATTCAATAATAGTTCTTATCTTTAAAAATGGTGCTAATTTTGCCCCAACCAATCAGATGTTAGCTTTCAAATGTTAAATAAAATATGATTTGTTGGGGAAAAATTAGCAAACTTTTTAACAATAAGAAATTTTTTTGAATAACCCTGTATGTGTATTGAGCGCCACATTTATTGTTCCTGTCTGTTACTGGCCTTAGGGGATGCGGCCATGTATGCCTGAGGAAAGGACATCTACAGCCAGGGGCTTACTGTCATGTCTTTGCATTGGTATGACATTGATGTGCAAGGTAAAACTGGCAACCATCAGCTCACAATTACCTGACTGCAGATATGTGTCTTGCGAGTGATCAGAAAATGGAGTCAAGTCAGACCCGTTACATGCAGGGTTAATGCGATCAGTACAAACAAGCTACAGGCTTATGAGTAACGTGTTGAAAAGAACACAGAGATCCAGTCAAAGGAACTAAAGTTAAAAATTATACTTCCCACTGCCACGATTTTGCTGCGTTTTGCCATCCGGTCAAGCTTTGCAATCAGCAATGACATAAATAGTCCCCGCTGTGTGCGGTGCGATCCATTGCCATCACCTTTTTTGGTCTGTTTGTGTCAAAATTGCAATTAAAGCAAATCTAAGGAAGCACGCAAAGAAGCGGCCACAAATCAACAGGACATGCAATTTTTTTACCCATAATTCCCTGGGAAACCCAAGCACAAACACGTGTAAAAGTAGAGACAAGCACACAAGTGCGTGGAGAAAGCGCACAGAAACCCACACTTCTCTTACTCGGTAGCTGGTTAATAAGGGGTGTTGGAGCGTGCACAAACCCAGGGATGTTCCTAGTGTTTTTGACACCTGAAACAACTTTTAAATGCCACCTATGTAAGATCACAGTAAGTACATTGGCAACGCCGTGCTATTTCCAAAAAGTTTCAGAAATGGCACAGACCAGCACAAAATTGCTGCAAAACCCACGCTAAGGGCACGGCCACACTGCAATGCAAACGCAATTGCACACAGAAACGCATGCAATTTCATGTGCGATTTCGTTGCGTTTGCGCATGCGTTTTTTCTTTAAGTATTGAAAAAGGCATGCGATTGCAAATTTTTAAATGCGTAACGCAGCGTTTTCGTTGTGTGTTGCACGTTTTCAATGATATAAAAAAAACGCAAAAGCAAAAAACCGCAGCAGTGTGGCCTAGCACTAAATCCATATTACACCAGGTAGTGTGGGTTTTGCACTAAGTTCGAGTCAATATAGAAAAGGCCCCTTAATGTTTTTTGAACCATCGTGTTAACCAGCACTGCACAAAAAGATGAAAACATCTGCGTCTATTTCTGATTTGGGATCATTTTTACATCTGCCTGCCTGGAGAAACAGAATGCCCTAATTACACAAATGGAAATGTGTCTCTCTTAGTAGTTGCCAGCTGTCAGTATGACTGAAATGATTTCAATAACCATTAATTGTACATGTAGAGGACAGTGTATAAGTCCTTGTGCGGCATGCTGGGAACTATATGGAGAATGTAGTCTGAACAATGCAGGTGTTACTTTTGTTTTATAGAAAACTTTACATTAATTGTTTTCAGACGCTTATTGGAGCAACAGTTAGTTAAATCCAAGAAGCTTCCAGGAAGGGCTTAGACCCAATATAAGAATAATGAAATGATTCATTTAAAGAGCACTCATATATATATGAACTATAAGTCTACTTAACAGTAAATAGTTGGACTAACGGACTGGCTGTGAAATCCTAATGATCCATCCGAATCCTGGACTGGCTGGACTGGCTTTGCTGCATTGCTGTTCTCCCCACTACCCCTTCCATACACCTATACTACAGATCATCTCTGAATATTGATCAATGGTAGCCATACACACATAAATATTATTGGCCAATCTCTAATATTGATCACACAAAGTCCTATTTTGATGGTCTTATTTTCATCTACAGACACACGCCACACATGGGGTGGGTATCAGCAGGTAACATTGCACATGTATAAGTGTTTCTTCATGTGTGCATTAAGGGGGTATGAAATTCAAACACCTTCTTTACCCTGTGGCTCTGGGCACCATAGCGACCGTTACAGTTGCTACAGTGATCCCTATTCCATTGTTCTTTGGATACATATACCGGTAATGTAATAAAAAAATCACTGAGTGCAAAGCGTCCACTTCCATGGTTGACATTTAACCTTAACAATTTTTGCCCTTTTGCAAGGCTAGGGGTTAACTCAACTGTTTGCTGCAGGCGTATTGTAATCCCTGAGTATTCCTTCAGCCTAGATACCCCAATCTTCACTGCACCCTTGATGCGCATCAACAGGCACTCTAACTCCCACAGGAGTTAGAGTGCAAGGTACCTGAGGCTGGGAAATACTTGAGAAGACCAAAAGAAAGCAGACAGCAGAGAGCACAGGACCAGCTGGAGATGCTGGAGACCAGAGATAAAGAGGTACAGGCGGGTTAGACAAGAGCAAGATCAGGAGTCAAAAGTCATGCACAGGAAATAAATCAGATGAGGTACAAAATGATAAATAGACAAACTAGTCATAATCAGGCAGGACAGGCACCAAAGGTTCTGTGTCTCCAAGTGAATCGTGCAGGGCCCCATCTAGCATGAAGCAGAGCGAGACATATGTCTCAGGCGGCACCCCTGCACTGAAGAAGAAAGGCGACAGACGGGCAGTGGTAAAAAAAAAAATCCCCCCTTGACCAGCGCAAGATGTGTGTGACCGAGAACTTGCACGCACGTCCATCTTGAAGTTGCTTAAACTCTACTTCTCCTTCTTAAGAGAGTCAGGACCGGGGTTGCCAGATTTCTTTTCTCCCCAGGCGGGAGGTTCACAGTGGGTGAATGGAGGTCGGGGAGTCGGGGTTAGAGGCGTGGCTACATCTGGGGGAGGCATTAGGTTCGTAACTGGATGGGGAGTGGGCAATCCTGGGGCATGGCTCTCAGGGCCAGGATTTGGACGAAATTTCGGCCCTGACTGCGAGACTCAGGATTTTGTCAATCCCGCCCAAATCGGGACATCTGCCAACCCTGGTCAGGACACACACCCTGTTGCTCAGTGCTCAGCATAACGTGCAGCTCCTAGTCAAGGAAGGAAGTCAGTGTAAATTGGAACCAATTAACACGCTCCCATAGTGCACATCACTATTCATTTCTTGCTATTGGTCCTCTGAGGCTCCTCTCTTGTGTCAGCAAGTGATTAACAGTCCAGCAGCAGCAGCTAATAGAGAGAGGGAGGGAGGGGCTGGTGTGGCACAGTGGTACAGTGGATCTGCACTGTGGCAGTGCGGATATTACAGAGAGAGCAGGCTGAGTAGCTTGCCTACTACTGTGACAGTGACACTATGACAGACTGAGTTTTTTGTGTGACAAAAAAAAGTGCCTTTTATGTGAGTCAGTGAGTTTTTGGGAGCCTTTGGGGTGGGATGCTGGTTGGCCTGGGCCTTGTTGGGTTCCTGTCTATTGCATCTCAGAATATTGCTGTGAGAGTGAGACTTCCCTCTCCTCCTGGAAGAACCCTCTCTCCCACCCTCCGGATCCCTCGTTTTGCTTGCAAAATTAACTTTTTCTGTAGTGAAAGGGACCAATCCAAACCCTAACTACCATGTTTAAACTTACATACCAACCTGTGTTCCCTTGGCTCGCTCCATAGCCGGCAGCCGCATATGTAACTGGCTGACCGTCTGCTGGTCCAGCCCCTAAAGCTACTCCGTTCCCGGAAGTAGAATTAGAGATAGAAGCTGAGAGAATGAAGCTTGGAAAGTAAATTCCTCTGCACTAAAATTTAAACATGGCGATTAGGGTTGGGAGGGGGTCCTCTACACTGTAGGAAAAAGTTAATTTTGTAGTGGAGATATCCTTTAATATATGGTCTGTATTATCATCTGAAACTGGAACTGATTATTTTAGTTGATCTTCCCTTTATATTGCAACGCTCCAGATCCCTGTGTATTCCTTCAGCCCATATACCCCAATCTACAACCGCCCGCTTCACCAATAGACAAGCCCCCATTTGCCGGGAGGGTAGACTTGCCTCACTGGGCAGGGTTGCCTCCTGGACAAGGTATCTGAGATGAGGTTGGGAATACCCAAGAAGTCCAAAGCGGAACAGACACCAGAGGGCACAGAACCAGCTAGGAAGAGGGCCTGGCACAAACCTCATGTTAGTAAGGTACATTTTCTATTAAATGAGAGATGAGACACAGATTCATGCTTTCATTTCAATGTGCTCTGCCTTCAGTGTTGTCTTTAGTTGTCCTTTAAATATTTTGTAATATTTTCCTATTCTAACTTCCTCCCTAGTTCTTTACGACAGAGGAACAAGATATCATTTGGTTCAGGAAATGGTGAGGAGAGATAATGAAGGTCATTAGGACTGCACAGTGAAAGGCCGTGAAGGGAGATTTGCTGCACTGATGGCCCAGCAGGTTGGTTGACACAGTGCCAAATGTTACCGCCTGAGAGCACAGAAAGCAGCTGGGCGCCGAGCCTGGTACAGAGACAGCTCACAGTTAATATGTCTCCCTCTGGATCTCACCAGTGTGTTGGTTTATAACACCAGCACTAACATAGCTACCAGCCAACCTGTCATTGGGTTGGTTGGCCAATTTCACTGTAATAACCTTTTCTGGCAATGCTACCAAATTATATAGGATGTGAGTCAGATTCTATGTTTACATTAATTTGTGGGTATTAGCATCTTAAGGTTACAAATCCAATAATCCAGGGATTCACCTAAACACAGGTCCATTTAAAGGGAAAGTTGAGTGGAAAATATCACTATTTTTAAATTCTTAGTTTAAATTGTGCATATCTAGTTATTTTACACCTTATCTTCCATTTTGAAAAATCAGTTGAATTTATCCCCCTTGCTATTCCCTGTCATTGACATTAGTGAGCTGACATTTCAGGTTCTGCACTCGTCCTTCTTCTTCCCAGAATGCACACTACCTTGGAATGTTCCTAAGGGCTAGGCCACACTGCTGCGTTTTTTTTGCGTTTGCGATTGCGATTACGTTTTTAATAAAAACATTGAAAACGCGGCAACACAAAAAAACGCACGTTTTTCGGTGTGATTGAGATTGCGTTTTGCGTTCTGCATTTTTAATCGCAATCGCATGCGTTTTCCTATACTTATTGAAGAAATCGCAAGTGCAAACGTAAAAAAATCGCACATGAAATCGCATGCGATTGCATTTGCGTTGCAGTGTGGCCGTGCCCTAACAGTAATTTCTACTGATTGGCTGTTGGATGGGTCAAACATGCTCAGATCTCTACCGAGCAATTGAATCAGATGAGATCTGACCTTTGTACTGCCATCTGTTGTGCAGACATCCCACCCTGCCGAACCTGGCTTCCGGGCAGGGTGGGGAGAAGGGGGTGTGGCCGAGTGACGTGACATCACTAAAGGGGCGGGGTGGGGGCAGAGTTAGGGAGGGGCCAGTTAAGCCCCTAGCCACGCCTCTAACATGACACAAATTACATCACGTTAGAGGCGTGGCTAGGGGGCGTAGCTGGCCCGTGTGACATAATTTACGTCACATAGGAGGCGTGGCCAGAAGAAAGAAGGTGTTCTGGAGGTGGACTCTCAGGTAAGTTCGGGTAGCGGGAGTTTGGGGTGGTCTCGCAGGTGTGCAGGAGACTCCCCCCTAAATCCGTGAGACTCCCGCAACTCCCGGGAGGGGTGGGATGCCTGTGTTGTGAATGAAGTGATCGGGGAATCGAGTGATTGACTGGAGGTGATTGGAGGTGAGGTCTGATCTACAGAGACTAGGAGTCCAGTTACATGTATGAACTGTTTGTTAAAGGGACAGTTCAGTGGAAATTATCAATATTTGTTGAATTGTTAGTTTGTGTAATGTCTTCTTAGTAATTCTACATATTCCCTCAGTTGATTTCATACCCTTTGTTGTTCCCTGCTGTTGACATTAGTGAGCTGACATTTCAGTTTCTGTAACGGCCCTTCTTCCCAGAATGCACCACATCCTTGGAATGTTCCCAACAGTAATTTCTACTGATTGGCTGCTGAAAGGGTCAAACATGCTCAGATCTCTACTGAGCAACTGAATCAACCCAGGCACTGGGTCAAGGGCAAGACCATAATGGTCTCTACTAGGGGTCCTGCAGGGGGTACTCCAGTATGGGACCCGGACTTGGAAGGGGCTCGGAGAGTAAGGAAAACGCAGTATCAAAAAAACCCCAACAATTTTCCCTGCAATATTGCGTTTTAATACAGGAGTTTCGTTCCTAGAAATAGAGACGGGGGCACGTCAGTACAGGTTTCTAAATTGCTCAGTTTCCATGAGGCATCCAGAAGCATAGCAGGCATACAGTAATGAATTCATAGGACAAAGTATGATATATCAACATATTTTAAAGAGGCCATTCTTTCTAAAAGATGTTCTTATGAGGGTGAAGTTGTCCTTTAATAACATGGGATTTTTGTTTTATTTCCCAGCATTCCAGTATAGCACAGTGTGGTCACTGACCACTGTGTTTTTTTGTATGCCGAGTTCTAAGCTACTGCAGGAATTTGTTACAACAGGTTATGCCAACTAGTAATTTCTAACCAATCCGGATATTAGGCAGGGGACCATGTGACTGAAGAGGTGTGACCAGACAATGCACATGCACATAACTTATCTAGTTTTTCAGGGGATAAAATTTACTTAAAACCATTTACGGTTGTTGTAATGTTGTAATTAACAATTTATTGGTGTTCGGGGGGGGGGGGGAGGGGAGAATGAGAAGTATAGTCAAGCTCTGACTGGCTCACAATCTATTGATTCATAAAAACTGAAGAAATAATTAAAATTTAGATACAGAGGCAAGGAGAGAATCAGAAACGGTGAGTGGCAAATCCACCCCTGACCTTTTTCATACAAGAAGCGCAAACCCCTAAAACCTTATATCTGTAATACTCACACAGCAGAGAAGTGCTGGCATACAGAGACAGCCCCCTGGGTCACTGGCGCCACGCTACTGCACTTCAGGGAGTAGTGGCTGTGATAGAGAGTTGTATTCTTAGAAAGTCCTCTCCTGATCACCGAATGTGTGCACAAGCTTTTGCAGTGCTCATTGGCACTCATTGGGGGCATGGAATTGGGGAGGAGATCTTTGTATGCCTGCATTTCTCTGCGGTGTAAGTATTACAGACAAAAGGTCTTGGGGGATGCTCTAGCAATACAAAAGTTCAGTTTGTGGGTGGACATGCCCTTTAATAAACATTACAAGTCAGATGGATTGAGACAGAATATTTAACTAATATGAGAGATGAATTGTAACATGGGCCCCTGGCATTAAATTTCCCTGGGGGGCGCCTAACAACCGAGTCCAACATTTAACAGTGTTCCATAGTTAAGGAGAGTATGGTTTAAAGGGAATGTCCACTGCTCAAACAAAAATCTATACCTACCTTTCCCACCCCAAATACCTGCAAAAGAGTCGCTTACCTGGCCACCATTCCTGAAGGAAGATCTACTGTCTGGTATTCGCTGCCCCCTTCTCTGGTCCTTCTGTCTACTTCCTGGTAGCAAAGTCAAATATGGCTGTGACAGGTCATGTCACGGCCAATGATATTTTTTTTACTGACAGAGGTGCTTACTTTATGAGTGCACAAGCTCATACAGCTTTACAAAGAGGTGGTAACCTTGGAAGAAGAGGGTGGAGAATACAAGGAACAGCCAACAGTCTTTTGCAGTCTTGGGGATTCTTTACAGTTGGAAAGGCAAGTAGAGATTTTTATATGGGGTGTACTTGCCCTTTAAGGTAATTGAACGCAGTGTAATTTGGGAGTTTCTAGAGAAGATAATGTGTGCAACAACAGGTTCAACTAGGAATATATGGGCACAGAAGAGAAATCTGTAGAGCGGCACACATGGATGTAATGGCTACTACAAGGTAGCAGAGAGTTAATTGTAAATGTTTGACTGTATAGTTGATTAATTTCCGCAGTGCATATGTACAGAAATACAAATAATCTCTGATAAGACACCTTGTCCTAGAGGTTTTCTCTGCTTCTAACACTGGGTTTCAGGATAAAGAACCTGGATTGTGTCCTAGCAACCACCTATGAGTCTGGACAAGCCTACAAGCCTTAAGCAAGTCGGTAACTGCTGTAAAGTGCTAGTGTATAAACCCCACAGGAAAAAGAGTTGTATTAATACTTTCCTTTAATCCCTCCCTTACACACAAGCTTACAAAACTAACCAGTACATACCAAACAATGACACAAATGTATTTACATTTATGTACAAGTAAAAGCCTCTTACACGCAAGCTCCAGTTTGTCCCAGTGACAGTAAGTGCACGCTGTCAATGGAAGTTAACACATGTGAAAAGCCTGATCACAATGCAGCGCTGCTATGCACTGCCATGCGATCCTCAAACGGGTCCCAAACCGAAATGGGAAGCGCGAGAGACTTGAGCCAGTGTGGCCTATAATCCTAAAGGACAGCAAAATCCAAAATATTAACAAATAAAGGTAAGTAACTTTTTTTAAATTACCTTTTGGAAACTTTATGAGAGTGTGTGGATATTACTGGCAGGGAAGGGGAAGGTAATGAGTCTATATATCAGATACAGTAAATGTAAGCAACCCACAAATCAGTGCAAAAGTCATTAGTCTACATGGTAGATCCAGATGTTTGAAAATTACATCTCCCACCATTCCATGGCTACAGAGTGGTAATTTCCAACATCTGGAGGGCCACAAGTTTCACATTCCTGGTCTATTGGGTAGATACAGAAAGGTAACCAACAGATAAATGGGGAAGTATGCAGTGTGCAAAGTAGATACAGAAACAGCATATAACTCACAGATCAGTGTGGAGGTAAGTAGTCTAAATGGTAGATACAGCTATAACCGAAGATTACTGGGAAGGTAAGTAGTCTATATGGTAGATACAGCTGTAACTGCAGATTAGTGTGGAGGTAAGTAGTGTAATGGTAGATACAGCTATAACTGTTAGACTACAAAGCAGATAGTGTGGAAGTAAGTAGTCTATAATCTGTGTGGAGGTAAGTAGTCTATAATCAGTGTGGAGGTAAGCAGTCTACAATTAACTGCAGATTAGTGTGGAGGTAAGTAGTGTAATGGTAGATACAGCTATAACTGTCGATAAGTGGGGCAGTGTTTAGACTACAAAGTCGATAGTGTGGGGGTAAGTAGTCTATAATCAGTGGGGGGGTAAGTAGTCTATAACGTGGGGGGTAAGTGTCTATATCAGTGGGGGGGGGTAAGTAGTCCTATAATCAGTTGGGGAGGGGGGGTAAGTAGTCTATAATCAGTGGGGGGGGGTAAGTAGTCTATAATCAGTGGGGGGGGGGGGGGGGGGGGGTGGGGGGGGGTAAGTAGTCTAAATCCAGGTGAGGTGGGGGGGGGGTAACTAGTCTATAATCAGCGTGGGGAGTGGGTGGGGTGGGGTAAGTAGTCTATAAACATGTGGGGGGGGTGGCTATAGTGGGGGAGGTATTTAGTCTATAATCACAATGGGGGGTGAAGTAGTCTATAATCAGTGGGGCAGTGGGGTGTTTTCAAAAAATACAAGTGGGGGGGGGGTAGTTTCCTATAATTGCAGTGCTGGAGTGGGAATCAATGGGAATCAGGTTGGGGGGTGTGGGGGGTGGGTGGGGGGGTAAAGTAGTTCTATAAGCAGAGCATTGGGGGGTAAGTAGTCTATAACACACTTGGGAAGTGGGGTATCAGTGGGGGGCAGTGGGGCCCATGGAATCAGTGGATTGGGGGGTTCATAAGTAGTTTCCTAATAACATGCAGGTGGGGGGGGGGTCCGTCATCTCTCTATCATCCCGTTGGTGGGTATTAAGTCTAATCATCAGTGGGGGGTAAGCCGTAGTTCTCGCAATCCAGTGGGGGGGTAACGGTATGTCTATATCAGTCGGGGGGTGTAATGAGTCTATAATCACGTGGGGGGGTAAGAAGTCTAATAAAATCAACACTGGGGAGGGTAAATAGTCTACATACAAATCAGTGGGGGGGGTAACAATATCTAATAAAAAATCCGTGGGGGGGGAAGTAGTCTAATAAACTAAAATATTTAATAATCAAGTAGGGGGGTATAGTCTAAATAAAAAACAAAAAAAAAACAATCTATCCGCAGTGGGGGGTAAGTAGTTCTCTAACCCAGTGGGGAGGGGTGGTAAGTAGTCTAAACTGGGGGTGTGGTCTCCCCTTCCTTGTTGTTGTTCCTCTTCTCCCATCCTCCTTTTTTCCCCGCTCTTCTCTCCCTCCTTTTTTTTTCATCTTCCTTCTCCCCTCCTCCTTTTTTTTTTTGTAAGTCGTCTATATAACAGTGGGGGGGGTAGTAGTCTATACAATCACATCACTTCACCCTCTCAATTGGGGCGGGTACTTAGTTCTAATCTAATATAAAATCCTAACTACACTAAAATCTATAATTCAGTTGGGGGTAACATAGTCCTAATATACATCAGTAGGGGGGTTAGTAGTCTATATAATCATTAGGGGGTATCAGTTCTATAATCATATGGGGGTAAGTATCCTCAAAACCTAAATAATAGTTCAAAAATTCATCAGTATGGGGGTAGTCGTCTCAATAAATCATAGGGGGGTAAGTAAGCTCTACCAAACATCATCAGTAGGGGGGTAATTAGTTCTTACATCGTAGGGGGGTAAGTATTCTATAATCATTATGGGGTTTTAGTAGTCGCTAAAAAAAAATAACTCAATAGGAGGGGTTATAGTCTAAATAAATCCAGTAGGGGAGGGTTAGTGTCGTCTACTAATATAAGCAGATAGGGGGGTCAGTAGTCTACAAATAAAATATTATAAAATCAGTAGGGGGGTAAGTAGTCTATAATCAGTAGGAGTGTAAGTAGTCTATAATCAGTAGGGGGTAAGTAGTCTATAATCAGTGGGGGGTAAGTAGTCTATAATCAGTGGGGGGGTAAGTAGCCATCAATATGCCACATGTGCATTGCTAGGATTAGTAATAATGTTATAATAATACAGTGTGACTGAGAAGCTCCATGTTACAGGGCTCCACACAGCTAAGGGGAACCCCGGGGAAGGGGGTCGATACTTACAGATACACAACTCCAGGACAAAGGCGTAGTAAGACCAACAGGCCACCGCCGTAATAAACAGCACCGGGATCCAGCCCACCACCCGCTGGCAACAGCGCAGAATATGGGACGGTGCCATGACCCTCCGCTTCACTCAGGACACACGGACCAGCGATACATGAACTCCTGTCACTGCCCCGACTGAGGGCGATCCGGGGCTCCTCCCACCACTCCACTCACCCCGCCCACATTCTACGCCCCATCAGGCGTAACGCGGAAGGATAATGGGTAAAGAAACGCCCAATGTCAGTTCCTGGCTTCTTACAGGGAACCGATATACAAAACACACCCACCGACAGTAACCAATAGGATTTTACACCATTATCACGTGCACAAGTCTCCAAAATTCAAAGCATTTCTTTATTTTATCCTTCAGAGGGTTTGTCGTGTAACAAGGGACTGAAATGCTAGTGTGGGTGGGTCACGTGACAGTAAGCTGTCCAGGCAGTTAGATTTCTCTGCTGCAGTTGCAATGAAGCCGGAGATGGTTTCTTATTCGGATTTGAATAAGAAACTGGTGTTGGGCCACTGAAAAATCACTGCAGACACACACATACATACCCCTGGTGTGCCAACTTTGCATGCCCAAAACCAATTTGGCCAGGTTGTACTCAACTGGAATATGTGCCATGGGGTGGGTATGTATGTGTGTGTCTGCAGTGATTTTTCAGGGGCCCAAACACCAGTTTGTTTTTCTGATTCAAATCCGAATAAGAAACCATTCCGGATCTCATTGCAACTGCAGCAGAGAAATTAACTGCCTGGAACAGCTTCACTGTCACTGTGACCCACCTCACACTAACTATAATTCAGTCCGTGTTACACGACAACCCTCTGAAGGATAAAATAAAGAATGCTTTTGAATTTTATGGAGCTGTTGTACGTAATAATGGTTTTTGTAAAATCCTATTTGGTTACGTCCGGTGGGGTGGTTTGTATATCGGTTCCCTGTAAAAGAAGCCAGGAACTGACATGGGCGTTTCTTTACCCATTCATCCTTCCGCTTGACCCTTCGATGGGGCGTAGAATGTGGGGCGGGGTGAGTGGAGTGGTGGGAGGGCCCCGGATCGCCCTACGTCGGGGAGGTGACAGAGTTCATGACGCTGGTCCGTGTGTCCTGAGTGAAGGCCGGAGGGTCATTGCGAACCGTCCCATATTATTCTGCGCTGTTGCCAGCGGTTGGTGGGCTGGATCCCGGTGCTTGTTATACGGCTGTGCCTGTTGGTCTTACTACGCCTTTGTCCTGGAGGTTGTGTATCTGTAAGTATCGACCCCTTCCCCGGGGTTCCCCCCCTTAGCTGTGTGGAGCCCTGTAACATGGAGCTTCTCAGTCACACTGTATTATTATAAACTTACTTACATCCTGCAATGCACATTGGCATATTGATGGCTACTTACCCCCCCCTGATTATAGACTACTTACCCCCACAGAGCTTTCCTACGATTATATGCTACTTACCTCGCTCTTATTATAGCCTACTTACACCCTACTATTAATAGAACTACTTCACCCCCTACATGTATAGACTACTATACCCCCCTACTGATTATAGACACTAACCCCCTACTGATTATAACTACTTACACCCCCCCTTACTGATTATAGACTACTACCTCCCCTACTGATATGATACTTACCCCACCCACCAGATTCTACTCTACCCCCCTACTGATTATAGACTACTTACCCCCCTACTGATTATAGACTACTTACCCCCCCCCTACCGTTATGGACTACTTACCCGCCCCTACGATTCTAGTATTACCTACTTTACACCCCTACTGTTATAGACTACTACCCCCCTACTGATTAAGACTCTAAAACCCCCTACTGATCTAGCTAACTAAACCCCCTACTGATGTATAGACTACTTTACCCCCCCACCCCCCTGATTATAACTACTTAACACCGTTCCCCCCCCCACTGATTATAGACTACTTACCCCCCACTGATTATAGACTACTTACCCCCCCACTGATTATAGACTACTTACCCCCCCCCCCTTTATGATAACTACTTAACCCCCCCCCCCGATTAGAGACTACTACCACCGTAACCCCCCCCACTCGATTAGACTACTTAACCCCCCACTGATTATAGACTAACTTCAACCACCCCCCCCCACTGATTTATAGACTACTACCCCCCCCACTGATTATAGACTACTTACCCCCCCACTGAATTAGAGACTATACTTACCCCCCCCCTGCTTATAGAGCGACTTACCCCCCCCCTGATTATAGACTACTTCCCCCCCCCCCACTGATTATAGACTACTTACCCCCCCCCCACTGATTATAGACTACTTACCCCCCCATGATTATAGACTACTTACCCCCCCCGATATAGACTACTTACCGCCCCCCACTGATTATAACTACTTACCCCCCCCCTGATTTAGACTACTACCCCCCCCACTGATTATAGACGTAGTTACGTACCCCTACTGTATAGACTACTACACTCCTACTGATTATAGACTACTTACCACACCCCTACTGATTAATAGACTACTTCCCACACCCCCCTACTGAATTAGGACTATAACCCCCCTACTGATTATAGACTAACTACAAAACCCCCTACTGATTATAGACTATTACCACCCCTACTGATTCTAGACTACTTACCCCCCCCCCCTACTGATTATATACCTTACTTACCCCCCTAAGATTATAGACTATACTTCCCCCCTACGATTATATACTACTTACCCTAACCCCCCTACTGAGTATAACTACTTACCCCCACCTACTGACTATAGACTACTTACCACCCCCACTACTTATTTAATCGGACTACTTACCCCCCCTACTGATTATAGACTACTTACCCCCCTAACTGATTAGCGCACTAACTTACCCCCTACTGGTATAGACCTACTAAAAACCCCCTACTATTATATACTCACTACTTACCCCCCCCTGATTATAGATACTTACCCCCCCCACTGTATTATAGACTACTTCCCCCCCACTGATTATAGGACTACTTTTTTTTTTACAACCTACCACCACCCCCCCCCACTGATTGTATAGAACTAACTTACCCCCCCCCTATTATAGACTACTTACCCCCCCCCTGATTAGAGACTACTTACGAACTACCCCCCCACTGATTATAGACTACTTACACCTACCCCCCCCACTGATTATAGGCACTACTCCCCCCGACCCTGATTATAGATTTACTACTTACCACCCCCACATGATTATAGACTAACGTACCACCCCCCCACTGATTAATAGACACTTACCCCCCCACGATTTAGTAGACTACTTACCCCCCCATGATTTATGAGACTACTTACCCCCCACTGATTAATGAAGACTACTACCCCCCCCTGTTATAGACTCTTAACCCCCCCCCACTGATTCTAGACTACTTACCCCCCACTGATTATAGACTACTACCTTACCCCCCACTGATTATGATACCTCCTTACCCCCCCCACGGATTTATACTACTTACCCCCCCCCCACTGATTATAGACGCTACTTACCTATAACCCCTACCCCCCCCCCCACTGATTAAGACTACTTACCCCCCCCACTGATTATAGACTACGTTAACCTACTTACCCCCCCCCCCCACTGATTATAGACTACTTCCCCCCCCCCACGGATTATGAACTACTTACCCCCCCACTTATTTAGACTACTTCCCAACCCCCCCACTGATTATAGACTACTAACCCCCACTGATTAGTAGACTACTAAACCCCCTACTCTTAATATAGACACTTACCCCCCACTGATTATAGACTACTGTCCCCCCCACTGATTATATACTACTTACCCCCCCACTGTTATAGACTGCTTTCCCCCCCCCACTGCTATAGACTGCTAACCCCCCACGATTTAGACTACTTAACCCCCCCACTGATTATAGACGCTTACTTACCCCCCCCACTTGATTAAGACACTTACGCTACCACTCCCCCCCCCACGATATAGCTACTTATCCCCCTACTTACCCCCCCCCACTGATTATAGACTACTTCCCCGCCCCCCACGATTATAACTACTTACCTACCCCCCCAACTGATTATAGACTACTTCCCCACCCCCCACGGATTATACAGTTACCCCCCCACTGATTATAGACTACTTCACCCCCCCCCCACCCCCCCCCTGGATTATAGACTACGTACCCCCCCCACTGTTACTAGACTACTCTTACCCCCCCCTGATTATAGACTACTTACCCCCCACTGCTATATACTACTTTACCCCCCCACGGATTATAGACCTACTTACCCCCCCCCACTGATTATAGAACACTTACCCCCCCCCCCCTTTATGATAGACGATTCCCCCCCCACTGATTATAGACTACTTACCCCCCCACTGATTATAAACACTCTACCCCCCCACTGATAATAGACTACTTAACCCCCCTACCACTGACATATAGACTTACTTACCCCCCCCCACTGGATTATAGACTTTACTTAACTTACGCCCCCCACTGATTATGACTCTACCCCCCACTGATTATAGACTAACTTACCCCCCACTGATTCAGATACTTACCCCGCACACTAATCACTTTGAGTCTAAACACTGCCCCACTTATCGCGCAGTTATAGCTGTCATCTACCATTACACTACTTACCTCCACCCTAATCTCATGTAAATGTAGACTGCTTACCTCCACACTGATGAAACTCTTACCCCTCCACAACAGATTATAGACACTTACTATCCACACTATCTGCTTTGTAGTCCTAACAGTTATAGATCTGTATCTACCTTACAATCAACTACTTCCGTCCACAAAAAACTAAATCTGCAGTTAAGTTTTTTTGTACAAAGCTGTATCTACCATATAACCTATTACCGTCCCAGTAATCTTCGTTTATACTGTTCTACCATTTGACTACTTCCTCCACACTGTCTGTGAGTTATATGCTGTTTCTAGTATCTACTTTGCACACTGCATACTTCCCCATTTAATCTGTGGTTACCTTTCTTATCTACCAATAGACCGGAATGTGAAACTTGTGGCCCCCCAGAATGTTTGGAAATTACTCACCGCTGGTAGCCATGGATGGTGGAGATGTAATTTTCACAAAATCTGGATCAACCATGTGACGACTTACTTTTGCACTGATTTGTGGGTTGCTTACATTTACTGTATCTGATATATAGACTCAGTACCTCCCCTTCCCTGCCAGTAAGTATCCACCACTCTCATAAATTTTTTTCCAAAAGGTACTTTTAAAAAAAGTTACTTACCTTTATTTGTTATATTTTGATTTTTTGCTGTCCTTAGGATTATACCACCTGTCTCCAGTCTCTCCGGCTTCCCATTTCGGTTTGGGACCCGTTTGAGGATCGCATGGGCAGTGCAATAGCAGCGACTGCATTGTGAATCATGGCTTTTCACATGTGTTAACTTCCATTGACAAAGCGTGCCTTACGTCACTAAGGGACAGAACTGGAGCTTGCGTGTAAAGAGGCTTTTACTTTAACATAATGTTAAATACATTTGTGTCATTGTTTTGGATGTTACTGGTTAGTTTTGTAATCTTGTGTGTAAGGGAGGGATTAAAGGAAAGAATTAATCAACTCTTTTTCCTGTGGGTTTATAGCACTACACTTTAACAGCAGTTACCGATGCCGACGCTCAGGCTTGTAGGCTTGTCCAGAGCTCATAGGTGTTGCTAGACACAATCCAGGTTCTTTATCGCTGAAACCCAGTGTTTAGAAAGCAGAGAACCCTCTAGACCAGGTTGTCTTATCAAGAGATTATTTGTAATTTCTGTACATATGCACTGCTGAAAATTAATCACATACAGTCAAATCATTTACAATTAACCTCTGCTACCCTTAGTAGCCTTACTCCATGTGTGCCGCCTCTTACGATTTCCCTTCTGTGCCCATATATTCCTAGTTGAACCTGTTGTTGCACACATTAATCTTCTCTGAAACGCCAAATACACTTGCTTTCAATTTACCTTAAACGGCAAGTACACCCCATATAAAAATCTATTCTCTACTTGCCTTTCCAACTGTAAAGAATCCTCCAAGACTCAAAAGACTGTTGGCCTGTTCCTTGTATTCTCCACCCTCTTCTTCTCCAAAGTTACACCCCTCTTTTGAAAAAGCTGTATGAGCTTGTGCACTCTAAGTAAGCCACCTCTGTCAGTAAAAAAATCATTGGCGTGACATGCACCTGTCACAGCCATATTGACGTTTGGCTACCAGGAGTAGACAGAAGGACCAGAGAAGGGGGGCCATCTAATACAGAATAGATCGTCCTTCAGGAATGGTGGCCAGGTAAGCGATCTTTTTGCAGTATTTTGGGTGTGGGAAAGGTAGGTATGATTTTTTGTTTGAGCAGTGGACATCCCTTAAACATACCTTAAGCCAAGTATTGAGAACGCGCTATCGGGCCCCCGAGTTGTGTCGCTACCCTTTTGCATCACCTCTGACAGCTCAGTAGTTCTGTACTGTGATTAGGCCTTTATGACTGTGGGGGGGGGGAAGGACTCTGTTCACCTTGCTATGTTATTTATTGTGTAGAGGTTAATACCGAGATTGATTATGGCTTTTTAGAATTTTAAATTCTTATCTATTTTCTATGTGTGTACCCCTATTTTGGACCTTCATGGTCTATCATAAAGGGCTTTTACTTATATACAGAATTCTTGAGTGGCGGTACTCCCTTTTCCTTTTCTGTTTATATATTTATCATACTAGCTCTAGTACCTGCACTTGGTCCATTGGGACTAGTTCCATGTATCCTGTGCCTCAAATAAGCTTGTTTGGTTTATATCAATTTGCAACTGCATTCTAATTCTGTTTCTTTTGCTTCAATTGCCCTTTACAACTACAAATTGTTTAACTAGTTCATTGAAAACTATTAGCAATAAATATCCTGGAAATTTTTCCTTTTTAATTTAATTGTGTACATTATACTCTATTACCAACAACTGCACATATCCACTTTTCAGTAATGTTTCAACGGATTATCATGGAGTTAAAACAATGGCAAAAACATTGAGCGGTTAGGAAGACTTGGGAGTCTTCGTGCATGTGATTTTACAAATGTTTGAAGTACGGGAATGCAGGACATTTCAGTTTATACGATAAATTAACTCGCAGTCCCTATAATAAAAAAAAAAAATAAAATAAAAAAATAAAAAAATATAAAATAAAATATAAAAAAAATAATAAATACAAATAATAATAAAAAATATAAAAAAAATAAAAAATAAAATAATAAAAAAAAAACAAAAACAAAACAACCAAAATACTAAAAAAAAAAAACAAAAAAAATCATAAAACAATCAAAAAAATAATAAAAAATAAAACTAAGAAATAAGTGAAACTATAAAAATAATAATAAAAATAATAACAAAAAAAATATAAAATAACAAATAAACCCATCCCATTTTAAAACTAGTCCGCAATTAGACAAATGCTTAATTGGGTACCAAAAAAGCGAGATCTTTTGGGAAAACATCAGTTGCGAACACCTATAGGAGGGCAGTCCCCCTTTGTTCTAGCTTGATGGAGGCCATCAACTCGATGGGCCTCCTATTGAGAATGGAAGCCGGTTGATCAGGTTGCCTCATACATTAGTGGCCGCCATAGCGCTTAACGACAACGGGCATATCCTGCCTTCTTTATAACAGTTACGGCAACTGCTTCCCATAACTAGTAAATTGCAACATGTTTGTTATCCGATTGATTCCTGTCCCCTTTGAGAGGTAGCTATGATGGTGACTATAGTATGATATGTTTAATGCATTAAACATATCATACTATAGTCACCATCATAGCTACCTCTCAAAGGGGACAGGAATCAATCGGATAACAAACATGTTGCAATTTACTAGTTATGGGAAGCAGTTGCCGTAACTGTTATAAAGAAGGCAGGATATGCCCGTTGTCGTTAAGCGCTATGGCGGCCACTAATGTATGAGGCAACCTGATCAACCGGCTTCCATTCTCAATAGGAGGCCCATCGAGTTGATGGCCTCCATCAAGCTAGAACAAAGGGGGACTGCCCTCCTATAGGTGTTCGCAACTGATGTTTTCCCAAAAGATCTCGCTTTTTTGGTACCCAATTAAGCATTTGTCTAATTGCGGACTAGTTTTAAAATGGGATGGGTTTATTTGTTATTTTATATTTTTTTTGTTATTATTTTTATTATTATTTTTATAGTTTCACTTATTTCTTAGTTTTATTTTTTATTATTTTTTTGATTGTTTTATGATTTTTTTTGTTTTTTTTTTTTAGTATTTTGGTTGTTTTGTTTTTGTTTTTTTTTTATTATTTTATTTTTTATTTTTTTTATATTTTTTATTATTATTTGTATTTATTATTTTTTTTATATTTTATTTTATATTTTTTTATTTTTTTATTTTATTTTTTTTTTTTATTATAGGGACTGCGAGTTAATTTATCGTATAAACTGAAATGTCCTGCATTCCCGTACTTCAAACATTTGTAAAATCACATGCACGAAGACTCCCAAGTCTTCCTAACCGCTCAATGTTTTTGCCATTGTTTTAACTCCATGATAATCCGTTGAAACATTACTGAAAAGTGGATATGTGCAGTTGTTGGTAATAGAGTATAATGTACACAATTAAATTAAAAAGGAAAAATTTCCAGGATATTTATTGCTAATAGTTTTCAATGAACTAGTTAAACAATTTGTAGTTGTAAAGGGCAATTGAAGCAAAAGAAACAGAATTAGAATGCAGTTGCAAATTGATATAAACCAAACAAGCTTATTTGAGGCACAGGATACATGGAACTAGTCCCAATGGACCAAGTGCAGGTACTAGAGCTAGTATGATAAATATATAAACAGAAAAGGAAAAGGGAGTACCGCCACTCAAGAATTCTGTATATAAGTAAAAGCCCTTTATGATAGACCATGAAGGTCCAAAATAGGGGTACACACATAGAAAATAGATAAGAATTTAAAATTCTAAAAAGCCATAATCAATCTCGGTATTAACCTCTACACAATAAATAACATAGCAAGGTGAACAGAGTCCTTCCCCCCCCCCACAGTCATAAAGGCCTAATCACAGTACAGAACTACTGAGCTGTCAGAGGTGATGCAAAAGGGTAGCGACACAACTCGGGGGCCCGATAGCGCGTTCTCAATACTTGGCTTAAGGTATGTTTAAGGGATGTCCACTGCTCAAACAAAAAATCATACCTACCTTTCCCACACCCAAAATACTGCAAAAAGATCGCTTACCTGGCCACCATTCCTGAAGGACGATCTATTCTGTATTAGATGGCCCCCCTTCTCTGGTCCTTCTGTCTACTCCTGGTAGCCAAACGTCAATATGGCTGTGACAGGTGCATGTCACGCCAATGATTTTTTTACTGACAGAGGTGGCTTACTTAGAGTGCACAAGCTCATACAGCTTTTTCAAAAGAGGGGTGTAACTTTGGAGAAGAAGAGGGTGGAGAATACAAGGAACAGGCCAACAGTCTTTTGAGTCTTGGAGGATTCTTTACAGTTGGAAAGGCAAGTAGAGAATAGATTTTTATATGGGGTGTACTTGCCGTTTAAGGTAAATTGAAAGCAAGTGTATTTGGCGTTTCAGAGAAGATTAATGTGTGCAACAACAGGTTCAACTAGGAATATATGGGCACAGAAGGGAAATCGTAAGAGGCGGCACACATGGAGTAAGGCTACTAAGGGTAGCAGAGGTTAATTGTAAATGATTTGACTGTATGTGATTAATTTTCAGCAGTGCATATGTACAGAAATTACAAATAATCTCTTGATAAGACAACCTGGTCTAGAGGGTTCTCTGCTTTCTAAACACTGGGTTTCAGCGATAAAGAACCTGGATTGTGTCTAGCAACACCTATGAGCTCTGGACAAGCCTACAAGCCTGAGCGTCGGCATCGGTAACTGCTGTTAAAGTGTAGTGCTATAAACCCACAGGAAAAAGAGTTGATTAATTCTTTCCTTTAATCCCTCCCTTACACACAAGATTACAAAACTAACCAGTAACATCCAAAACAATGACACAAATGTATTTAACATTATGTTAAAGTAAAAGCCTCTTTACACGCAAGCTCCAGTTCTGTCCCTTAGTGACGTAAGGCACGCTTTGTCAATGGAAGTTAACACATGTGAAAAGCCATGATTCACAATGCAGTCGCTGCTATTGCACTGCCCATGCGATCCTCAAACGGGTCCCAAACCGAAATGGGAAGCCGGAGAGACTGGAGACAGGTGGTATAATCCTAAGGACAGCAAAAAATCAAAATATAACAAATAAAGGTAAGTAACTTTTTTTAAAAGTACCTTTTGGAAAAAAATTTATGAGAGTGGTGGATACTTACTGGCAGGGAAGGGGAGGTACTGAGTCTATATATCAGATACAGTAAATGTAAGCAACCCACAAATCAGTGCAAAAGTAAGTCGTCACATGGTTGATCCAGATTTTGTGAAAATTACATCTCCACCATCCATGGCTACCAGCGGTGAGTAATTTCCAAACATTCTGGGGGGCCACAAGTTTCACATTCCGGTCTATTGGTAGATAAGAAAGGTAACCACAGATTAAATGGGGAAGTATGCAGTGTGCAAAGTAGATACTAGAAACAGCATATAACTCACAGACAGTGTGGAGGAAGTAGTCAAATGGTAGAACAGTATAAACGAAGATTACTGGGACGGTAATAGGTTATATGGTAGATACAGCTTTGTACAAAAAAACTTAACTGCAGATTTAGTTTTTTGTGGACGGAAGTAGTTGATTGTAAGGTAGATACAGATCTATAACTGTTAGGACTACAAAGCAGATAGTGTGGATAGTAAGTGTCTATAATCTGTTGTGGAGGGGTAAGAGTTTCATCAGTGTGGAGGTAAGCAGTCTACATTTACATGAGATTAGGGTGGAGGTAAGTAGTGTAATGGTAGATGACAGCTATAACTGCGCGATAAGTGGGGCAGTGTTTAGACTCAAAGTGATTAGTGTGCGGGGTAAGTATCTGAATCAGTGGGGGGTAAGTTAGTCTATAATCAGTGGGGGGTAGAGTCATAATCAGTGGGGGGCGTAAGTTAAGTAAAGTCTATAATCCAGTGGGGGGGGGTAAGTAAGTCTATATGTCAGTGGTAGGGGGGTTAAGTAGTCTATTATCAGTGGGGGGGTAGAGTGTTTATAATCAGTGGGGGGGTAAGTAGTCTATAATCAGTGGGGGGGGAATCGTCTATCATAAAGGGGGGGGGGGGTAAGTGTTCTATAATCAGTGGGGGGGGGTAAGTAGGTCTATAATCCGTGGGGGGGTAAAGTAGTATATAGCAGTGGGGGGTAAGTAGTCTATAATCAGGGGGGGGTAAGAGTAGTCTAGTAACAGTGGGGGGGGTACGTAGTCTATAATCCAGGGGGGGGGTGGGGGGGGGGTGAAGTAGTCTATAATCAGTGGGGGGGTAACTGTATAATCCGTGGGGGGTGGGGAAGTAGTCTATAATCAGTTGGGGGGGTAGGTAAGTAGTTATAATCGTGGGGGGCGGGGAAGTAGTCTATAATCAGTGGGGGGGGGTAAGTAGGGGGATAAGTAGCTATATCGTGGGGGGGGGAGTGGTAGCGTAAGTGTCTTAATCAAGTGGGGGGGGTAAGTAAGCGTCTATAATCAGTGGGGGGGTTAAGTAGTCTAAATCGTGGGGGGTTAGCAGTCTATAGCAGTGGGGGGGGGAAAGCAGTCTATAACAGTGGGGGGGTAAGTAGTATATAATCAGTGGGGGGGACAGTAGTCTATAATCAGTGGGGGGTAAGTGTCTATATTAAGAGTAGGGGGTTTAGTAGTCTACTAATCAGTGGGGGTTAGTAGTCTATAATCAGTGGGGGGGTTGGGAAGTAGTCTAAATAAGTGGGGGGGTAAGTAGTTCATAATCCGTGGGGGGGGGGAAGTAGTCTATAATCAGTGGGGGGGGGGGGTAAGTAGGTTAACGTAGTCTATAATCAGTGGGGGGGGTAAGTAGTCTTAATCAGTGGGGGGGGGGGTAGGGGTTATAGGTAAGTAGCGTCTATAATCAGTGGGGGGGGGGTAAGTAGTATAAATCCGTGGGGGGGGTAAGGAGGTATCATAATCAGTGGGGGGTAAGGTAGTAGTCTATAATCAGTGGGGGGTAAGTAGTCTAGAATCAGTGGGGGGGGGTTAAGAGTCTATAACAGGGGGGGGTAGTAGTCTTCATTAATCAGTGGGGGGTAAGTAGTCTCATAAATCATGGGGGGGTAAGTAGTCTACTAAATCGTGGGGGGGTAAGTGTCTATTAATCAGTGGGGGGGTGGTACGTTAGTCTATAATCATGTGGGGGTGGTAAGTAGTAAATCTATAATCAGGGTCGGGGGGAGTAGTGCCTATAATCAGTGGGGGGGGTAGGTGTAAGTAGTCTATAATCAGTGGGGGGGTAGTTCGTAAGTAGTCTCTAATCAGGGGGGGGGTAAGTAGTCTATAATAGGGGGGGGGTAAGTTAGTTCTATACAATCAGTGGGGGGGGGTGGTGGTAGGTTGTAAAAAAAAAAGTAGTCCTATAATCAGTGGGGGGGAAGTAGTCTATAATACAGTGGGGGGGGTAAGTATCTATAATCAGGGGGGGGTAAGTAGTGAGTATATAATAGTAGGGGGTTTTTAGTAGGTCTATACCAGTAGGGGGTAAGTTAGTGCGCTAATCAGTTAGGGGGGTAAGTAGTCTATAATCAGTAGGGGGGGTAAGTAGTCCGATTAAATAAGTAGTGGGGGTGGTAAGTAGTCTATAGTCAGTAGGTGGGGGTAAGTAGTTATACTCAGTAGGGGGGTTAGGGTAAGTAGTATATAATCGTAGGGGGGAAGTATAGTCTATAATCTTAGGGGGGTAAGTAAGGTATATAATCAGTAGGGGGGGGGGGTAAGTAGTCTAGAATCAGTAGGGGTGGTAATAGTCTATAATCAGTAGGGGGTTTTGTAGTTAGTCTATAATCAGTAGGGGGGTTATAGTCCTAATTCAGTAGGGGGGTGTGGGAAGTAGTCTATTAATCAGTAGGGGTGTGGTAAGTAGTCTATAATCAGTAGGAGTGTAGTAGTCTATACAGTAGGGGTACGTAACTACGTCTATAATCAGTGGGGGGGGTAGTAGTCTAAATCAGGGGGGGGGTAAGTAGTTATAATCAGTGGGGGGCGGTAAGTAGTCTATATCGGGGGGGGTAAGTAGTCTATAATCAGTGGGGGGGGTAAGTAGTCTATAATCAGTGGGGGGGGTGGTAAGTAGTCTATAATCAGTGGGGGGGGGGGAAGTAGTCTATAATCAGTGGGGGGGTAAGTAGTCTATAATCAGTGGGGGGGTAAGTATAGTCTCTAATTCAGTGGGGGGGTAAGTAGTCTATAATCAGTGGGGGGGGTAGTAGTCTATAAATCAGTGGGGGGGGGTGGTTGAAGTTAGTCTATAATCAGTGGGGGGTTAAGTAGTCTAATCGAGTGGGGGGGGTTACGGTGGTAGTAGTCTCTAATCGGGGGGGGGGGTTAAGTAGTTATCATAAAGGGGGGGGGGGAAAGTAGTCTATAATTCAGTGGGGGGGTAAGTAGTCTATAATCAGTGGGGGGTAAGTAAGTCTCTATAATCAAGATGGGGGGGGAACGGTGTATAAGTGTTATAATCAGGGTGGGTGGGGTAAAGTAGTCTATAATCAGTAGGGGGTTTAGTAGTCTAGATCAGTAGGGGGTTTGTAGTAGTCTTAATCAGTAGGGGGGTAGTAGTCTATAGTCCAGTAGGGGGGTAAGTAGGTAAGTACTAACGTAGGGGCGGGTAAGTAGTCCTAATCGTAGGTAGGTGGTAAGTAGTCTATAATCAGTAGGGGGGGAAGTAGTCTATAATCAGTAGGGGGGTAGAGCTAGATCAGGGGTAATAGTCTATAACAGTTAGGGGGTAGGTAAGTAGTCTATATCAGTAAGGGGGGTTTGTCAAGTAGTTAAATCAGTAGGGGGTTAGTCGTCTATAATCAGTAGGGGGGTAGTAGGTCTATAACATCGTAGGGGGGTAAGTAGTTCTATTAATCAGTAGGGTGTAAGTAGGTCGATAATAGTAGGGTAAGTAGTCTATAATCAGGGAGTCCTCAGTGGGGGTAAGTAGTCTATAATCAGTGGGGGGGTAAGTAGCCATCAATTGCCAACGTGTGCATTGCTAGGATAGTAAGTAAGTTTATAATAATACAGTGTGACTGAGAAGCTCCATGTTACAGGGCTCCACACAGCTAAGGGGGGGAACCCCGGGGAAGGGGTCGATACTTACAGATACACAACCTCCAGGACAAAGGCGTAGTAAGACCAACAGGCACAGCCGTATAACAAGCACCGGGATCCAGCCCACCAACCGCTGGCAACAGCGCGACAGAATATGGGACGGTGTCATGACCCTCCGGCTTCACTCAGGACACACGACCAGCGATCTAGTGAACTCTGGCACTGCCCCGACCGAGGGCGTCCGGGGCTCTCCCACACTCCACTCACCCCGCCCACATTCTACGCCCCATCAGGGTCAACGCGGAAGGATAATGGGTAAAGAAACGCCCAATGTCAGTTCCTGGCTTCTTACAGGGAACCGATATACAAACACACCCACCGACAGTAACCAAATAGGAATTTACAACCATTATCACGGCACAAGTCTCCAAATTCAAAGACATTTCTTTATTTTATCCTTCAGAGGGTTTCTGTCGTGAACAAGGGACTGAATGATGAGTGTGAGTGGGTCACAGTGACAGTAAGCTGTCCAGGCAGTTTAGATTTCTCTGCTGCAGTTGCAATGAAGACGGAGATGGTTTCTTATTCGGATTTGAATAGAAAAAAACTGGTGTGGGCCCCTGAAAAATCACTGCAGACACACACATACATACCCCTGGCACTAATTCAGTTGAGTCAACATGGCCAAATTGGTTTTGGGCATGCAAAGTTGGCACCAAAAGTCTGCAAAATAGCCCAATAGCCATTTGAAATAGAAACGGTGTATTGCAATAAGTAAACTGCTTGTGGGCCACTGAAAAATCACTGCAGACACACACGTACATACCCCTGGCACATTAATTCAGTTGAGTCCAACCTGGCCCAAATTGGTTTTGGCATGCAGTTGCACCAAAAGTCTGCAAAATAGCCAATTTAGCCATTTGAATAAGAAACTGGTGTATTGCAAAAGTAAAACTGCTTGGGCCACTGAAAAATTCATGCAAGACACGAACACGTATTACCCCTGGCACAAATTCAGTTGGGTTCCCCAGTCTGGCCCAATGGTTTTGGCACGCAAGTTGGCACCAAAATTCTGCAAAATACCATTTTCGCCATTGAATAAGAAATAAGAAACTGGTGTATTGCAATAAGTAAACTGCTTTGGGCCACTGAAAAATCACTGCAGACACACACGTACATACCCCTGGCACATAATTCAGTTGGGTCCAGTCTGGCCCAAATTGGTTTTGGGCACGCAAGTTGGCACCAAAGTCTGCAAAATAGCCATTTTAGCCATTTGAATAAGAAACTGGTGTATTGCAATAGGTAAACCGCTTTGGGCCACTGAAAAATCACCGCAGATTTAAGTCTAAAAAACACGGCATAATGCCAATGGTCACTCCAAAATGTTCCAGACTTTAATCTGCAACAATGATATAGCGTAGGACCTTCGGTACATGCCGATGGATATTGTAGACCACACAACCATGTGAAAGGGCCAAACCGCCGGTATCAGCACAAAGCCTCAGGTTAGTGACGGACTGCATCACAATTTTATCACAAACTTATACTCCTGGTTCATACTGCAGAGAATTCATGGTACCTGCGCACGCTGAAGCGTCCCTGTCCTGCAGAAGCAAAAATAAGCCAAAGTAAATAATTGGACCCCCCCACCATGCTTCACAGTAGGCAAGGTGTTCTTTTCTCATAGCCTACCCCAATGTTCTTCCTCTCACCCACATCGCGCACCTTGATCCATTGGCCCAAACAGTTCTATTTTGCTTTCATTATGCCACAGAACACTATCCCAAAACTTTTGTGGAAAGAACGATATGGCAATACTGCAGTCGACTACATTGCCCATTCCTATTCAGTTGGAAGACGGCCATAGGGGGGTGCGCATGGAAGTCTGGCATGACGAGCCACTTCATTACCGAGCTGTGCGCCTTATTATGTTCACTGCGACCCAAAAACTTCCCACCAAGTACCCGCATCTGGACAAATCTTTATTCAGTTTTCCCTCAGCCAGTACACAAAGCGGACTTTCTCCACTTTGTGCTTCAGGCTAAGCGCACAGCAGTCGAAGTTCAGCATCTTCTTTCTGCCAACGACAGGCTAGCGTTTCAACCAGAGCCCTTTGCCCTTTAATTTGTGAATGATGTTCCTATGGTGTCTTTTGGTATGTTTGACATTCTTTTGCCAATCTTCTTCTAAGCCATTGTCCCTTCTGTGAAGAGAAAGCACCACTTCTCTTGTCTCATGGACCATTTCTTGACGTTCACATGTGTAAACACACCAGTAAATTTCTAGAAGGAGCTAAAGTATCAACAGTAAATAGTCATTTTAAATCTGCCTAATTGGTGCTTATTATGCTTGATTGCTGCTCGATGACATCCACAAGTGTTTTCAATGCCTGATCGAAAACACTTGAATGAACCTCTGTTCTTAAGAGTGATAGTCTTTAAGGGGTTGAATAATTGTGTCAATGAAGAAATCACAAAAAAAAAACATTTAATATTGTATTACAAAAACAATTTATGTCATTTTAGTTGCATTTGGTTCTTTAAAAAGTCCTTGTAAGATTTCATTCTGAACACAATTACAAATGTACACTGAATTCCCTAAAACCCTTACAGCATTGGGGGTTGAATAATTTTGAACTGTACATTATACTGGGATATAGACCACATATTCCTCTCCTGTATTAAGTATCGATTTAAGTCTAAAAAACACGGCATAATGCCAATGGTCACTCCAAAATGTTCCAGACTTTAATCTGCAACAATGATATAGCGTAGGACCTTCGGTACATGCCGATGGATATTGTAGACCACACAACCATGTGAAAGGGCCAAACCGCCGGTATCAGCACAAAGCCTCAGGTTAGTGACGGACTGCATCACAATTTTATCACAAACTTATACTCCTGGTTCATACTGCAGAGAATTCATGGTACCTGCGCACGCTGAAGCGTCCCTGTCCTGCAGAAGCAAAAATAAGCCAAAGTAAATAATTGGACCCCCCCACCATGCTTCACAGTAGGCAAGGTGTTCTTTTCTCATAGCCTACCCCAATGTTCTTCCTCTCACCCACATCGCGCACCTTGATCCATTGGCCCAAACAGTTCTATTTTGCTTTCATTATGCCACAGAACACTATCCCAAAACTTTTGTGGAAAGAACGATATGGCAATACTGCAGTCGACTACATTGCCCATTCCTATTCAGTTGGAAGACGGCCATAGGGGGGTGCGCATGGAAGTCTGGCATGACGAGCCACTTCATTACCGAGCTGTGCGCCTTATTATGTTCACTGCGACCCAAAAACTTCCCACCAAGTACCCGCATCTGGACAAATCTTTATTCAGTTTTCCCTCAGCCAGTACACAAAGCGGACTTTCTCCACTTTGTGCTTCAGGCTAAGCGCACAGCAGTCGAAGTTCAGCATCTTCTTTCTGCCAACGACAGGCTAGCGTTTCAACCAGAGCCCTTTGCCCTTTAATTTGTGAATGATGTTCCTATGGTGTCTTTTGGTATGTTTGACATTCTTTTGCCAATCTTCTTCTAAGCCATTGTCCCTTCTGTGAAGAGAAAGCACCACTTCTCTTGTCTCATGGACCATTTCTTGACGTTCACATGTGTAAACACACCAGTAAATTTCTAGAAGGAGCTAAAGTATCAACAGTAATTTAAATCTGCCTAATTTGGTGCTTATATGCTTGAGTGCTGCTCAATGACATACCACAAGTGTTTTCAAGCCCTGATCGAAAAACACTTTCGAATGAACTCTGTTCTTAAGAGTGGATAGTCTGTTAAGGGGTTGAATAATTGTGTCAATGAGAAATCACAAAAAAAAAAAACCATAATATTGTATTACAAAAACATTTATGTCATTTTAGTTGCATTTGGTTTTTAAAAAGGTCCTTGTAGATTTCGTATGAAACACAATGACAAATGTACCACTGAATTCCTAAAACCCTTTACAGCATTGGGGGTTGAATAATTTTGAACTGTATATTATACTGGGATATAGACCACATATTCCTCTCCTGTATTAAGTATCAATTCCTACAATACCAAACATGACCTGTGTGTAATACATATTTCCCAAGATATTAGTAACTCGCCTTGGCAAGGGAATAAAGTCTCCATGTTGGGTTTCATTTTAATGGGCTTACCTTCCCATTCACAAATATAATATTGGTTTCTGTCTTACATATTCCAATACCGAAATACATTTATTTTCCATGTATGACTGTCCTTAAAATGACCTCTTAAGGTACCCACCAGACCCCTAGCTGAAGAGAATTCCAGATACACATTTCGGCCCCACATTGTCTGGAAAAGAAGATCTGGTTCCATGCTTCATTAATCGTAATAATGAACTTTTTCAGTCCGTGGCGCACTTGGCAATGCAATTTTTTCTCAAGGCACACCTGTTGTAATTACTAATATGTTATGGACTTTACAGTGTGTACTGTATTAAAATCAATGTAGTGTAAAGTTACAATACATTGACTGTGTATATTATATAATATGTTTTTAAAGTACAAAATAACAAAAATGTGAGTTATACTGGTAAAAATATTTCAACAGCTGAAATTCTGAGCTGGCTCTTTAAAGGGCTTTTTTCTCCCTTAATAAAAGCTTTTAATATATTGTACTGCATGCCCTCCCACCCCCAACCACTATATTTTCATGATTTAAGTCTAAAAAACACGGCATAATGCCAATGGTCACTCCAAAATGTTCCAGACTTTAATCTGCAACAATGATATAGCGTAGGACCTTCGGTACATGCCGATGGATATTGTAGACCACACAACCATGTGAAAGGGCCAAACCGCCGGTATCAGCACAAAGCCTCAGGTTAGTGACGGACTGCATCACAATTTTATCACAAACTTATACTCCTGGTTCATACTGCAGAGAATTCATGGTACCTGCGCACGCTGAAGCGTCCCTGTCCTGCAGAAGCAAAAATAAGCCAAAGTAAATAATTGGACCCCCCCACCATGCTTCACAGTAGGCAAGGTGTTCTTTTCTCATAGCCTACCCCAATGTTCTTCCTCTCACCCACATCGCGCACCTTGATCCATTGGCCCAAACAGTTCTATTTTGCTTTCATTATGCCACAGAACACTATCCCAAAACTTTTGTGGAAAGAACGATATGGCAATACTGCAGTCGACTACATTGCCCATTCCTATTCAGTTGGAAGACGGCCATAGGGGGGTGCGCATGGAAGTCTGGCATGACGAGCCACTTCATTACCGAGCTGTGCGCCTTATTATGTTCACTGCGACCCAAAAACTTCCCACCAAGTACCCGCATCTGGACAAATCTTTATTCAGTTTTCCCTCAGCCAGTACACAAAGCGGACTTTCTCCACTTTGTGCTTCAGGCTAAGCGCACAGCAGTCGAAGTTCAGCATCTTCTTTCTGCCAACGACAGGCTAGCGTTTCAACCAGAGCCCTTTGCCCTTTAATTTGTGAATGATGTTCCTATGGTGTCTTTTGGTATGTTTGACATTCTTTTGCCAATCTTCTTCTAAGCCATTGTCCCTTCTGTGAAGAGAAAGCACCACTTCTCTTGTCTCATGGACCATTTCTTGACGTTCACATGTGTAAACACACCAGTAAATTTCTAGAAGGAGCTAAAGTATCAACAGTAATTTAAATCTGCCTAATTTGGTGCTTATATGCTTGAGTGCTGCTCAATGACATACCACAAGTGTTTTCAAGCCCTGATCGAAAAACACTTTCGAATGAACTCTGTTCTTAAGAGTGGATAGTCTGTTAAGGGGTTGAATAATTGTGTCAATGAGAAATCACAAAAAAAAAAAACCATAATATTGTATTACAAAAACATTTATGTCATTTTAGTTGCATTTGGTTTTTAAAAAGGTCCTTGTAGATTTCGTATGAAACACAATGACAAATGTACCACTGAATTCCTAAAACCTTCTACAGCATTGGGGGTTGAATAATTTTGAACTGTATATTAAACTGGGATATAGAACAAACCATATTTCCTATCTTGTATTAAGTATCAATTCCGTACAATACCAAAATGACCTGTTGTGTAATACATATTTCCAAGATATAGTAACTCGCCTTGGAAGGAATAAAGTCTCCATGTTGGTTTCATTTTAAGTGGGACTTACCTTCCCATCACAACTTCAATATTGTTTCTGTCTAATATATTCCAATATCCGAATACATTTATTTTCCATGATGACTGTCCTTAAATGGCATCTTAGGTACCCACCAGACCCCTAGCTGAAGAGAATTCCCAGATTAACATTCGGCCCCACATTGTCTGGAAAAGAAGATCTGGCCATGCTTCATTAATCGTAATTAATAATGAACCTTTTTCGCCGTGGCGCACTTGGCTAATGCAATTTTTTCTCAAGGCACACCTGTTGTAATTTACTAATATGTTGGTGGACTTTACCGTGTGTACTGTATTAAAATCATGTAGTGTAAAGTTACAATACATGACTGGTATATTAATAATATGTTTTCTAAAGTACAAAATTAACAAAAATGTGAGTATACTGGTAAAAATATTTCAACAGCTTGGAAATTCTGGCTGCTCTATAAAGGGCTTTTTCTCCTTAATAAAAGCTTTGTGAATATAATATATTGTACTGCATGCCCTCCCACCCCCAACCACTATATTTTCATTTAAAAAGCTTTTGCAAACTTTACTTACAGCTCCTTGTCGATCCAGCGCCAGACTGGTCCAGTTCCCCTGCCTGAGAGGCAGCCAATCACAGCCACAGCTGGCAGTAATACAGAACGGCGCTGGATCGAGGTTCTGTAAGTTAGAGTTTGCAAAAGCTTTTGAAAGTGACAATCTGGTTGGGGTGGGAGGGCATGCAGTACAATATATATATAGGAATGGATGCTACATTAAGGCCAGCGAGGGAGGGATTGGGAGGGAGGGATTGGGAGGGAGAGAGGGGGAAAGGGCTCCCCTTCGCATGTCCTAAGCAACTGAGAGGACACAACAGAGGCAGCAACATTTTGGACAGGAAGACAGCTCCTACACTTGTTTCCTGGACTTTGAAGAGGCACTACAGGAGAACCATAAGGAACAGGGATGTGAGGTAGGGATTTTTTTTTAAATGTACAGTGGGGCCAGTAGTGGATTAAGTTTTAATTTGGGGGTTGGACATGCCCTTTGTTGTTCCTAGAGTTTTTGACACATGAAGCAACTAAATGCCACCTATCGGCAGACTGGGGGCAACACACAATGTGGGCGTGGCTTCATCAGGGAACACAGGCTGGGTTGTGGAGGTGGGTAGGGTGGGCTGACTAACACTGAATGGTGAACTGGAGGGCTGACTTAACACTAACTGGAGGACTGACATAACTGGTGCTGAAATGTGGTATTGCAGGAAGGAGGATTTTTTTAAAAAGTTTTCCACAGGGACGCTACCTGAGCAAATGTTTCAGTTTGCTTCATGGTTGGAGCACCCGTGCTGTCCACCCCTCTTACAAAAATTTAACATGTAACACAACACCCCCTAAAAGCTAAGTTCTGTTTTACTTACATTTAGCAAAGATGCTCCTAGGCTGTGTAAGGATCCTTACAAACGCATGAACCAGCAACACGGCTGCAAGCTACATAGTAATTAAGGTTGAATAAAGACACACGTCCATCAAGTCCAACCTATGCACCATAATTCAGTTGGGCCAGTCTGGCCCAAATTGGTTTTGGGCACGCAAGTTGGCACCAAGTCTGCAAAATAGCCAATTTAGCCATTGAATAAGAAACTGGGTATTGCAATAGGTAAACCGCTGTGGGCCCACTGAAAAAATCACGCAGACACACACGTACATTACACCTGGCATATAATTCAGTGGGTCCACCTGGCCCAAATTGGTTTTGGGCATGCAAGTTGCACCAAACTGCAAAATGCCATTTGAATTAGAAACTGGGGTATTGCAATAGGTAAACCGCTTTGGGCACATGAAAAAGCACCGCAGACAGACTTGTACATACACTGGCATCTATATTCAGTTGGGTCCAAGCCTGGCCCAAATTGGTTTTGGGCAGCAAGTTGGCACCAAAACTGCAAAATAGCCATTTGAATAAGTCACTGATGTATTGCCATAGGTAAACCGCTTTGGGCCATGAAAAATCACCGCAGAACACACGTAATACCACTGGCACATCATTCAGTTGAGTCCAGCCTGGCCCAAATGGTTTTGGGCATGCAGTTGGCACCAAACTGCAAAATAGCATTTGAATTAGAAAATGGTTATTGCAATAGGTAAAACCGTTTGGGCCACTGAAAAAGCACCGCAGACAGACTTGTACATCACCAGGCATCATATAATTCAGTTGGGTCCAGCCTGGCCCAAATTGGTTTGGGCATGCAAGTTGGCACCAAACTGCAAAATAGCCATTTGAAATAACAACTGGTGTATTGCAAAGGTAAAACCGCTTTGGGCCACTTGAAAAAGCACCCCGCAGACAGACTGTACATACCCTGGATATAATTTAGTTGAGGCCAGCCTGGCCCAAATTGTTTTGGGCATGGAAGTTGGCACCAAAGCTTGCAAAACAGCCATTTAGCCATTTGAATATAGAAACTGGTGTTATGCAATAGTAAGACGCTTGGGGCCAATGAAAAAGCAACCGCAGACAGACTTGTAATACCCCTGGCATATAATTTAGTTGGTCCAGCCGGGCCCAATTGGTTTGGGGCATGCAAGTTGGCATCAAAGTCTGCAAAATAGCCTTTAGCCATTTGAATAAGAAACTGGTGTATTGCAATAGGTAAAAAAAAGTTTGGGCCAGGGCTGGACTCAACTTTGAATTATTGTGGCCAGGTGTATGTCGTGTGTGTCTGCAGTGTTTTTCAGTGGCCCCAAAGTTTTTTTTTTCCATTTGCAAAAACCCGTTCTTATTAAATGGCTTTTAGATGGGCTATTTGCAGACTTTGGTGCCAACTTGCATGCCCACAAACAATTGGGCCAGGGCTTGGTTCAATGGAATTATGTGCAGGGGTATGTACAAACTCTGTCTGCATGTTTCTTTCAGTCTGCCCAAAGCGGTTTACCGATTGCAATCAACAGTTTCTTATCAAAGTGCCAAATGGCTATTTTGTAGACTTTGGTCCAACCGCATGCCCAAAACAATTTGGACCAGGACCGGACTCCGAATTATGTGCCAGGGGTATGTAGGGTTGTCTGGTGGTTGATTTTTAGTCGGCCCAAAACGGTTTTTACCTATTGCAATACATCAGTTTCTTATCAAATGGCTATAAAATGGTATTGTAGACTTTGTGCCAACTTCCAAGCCCAAAACCAATTTGGGCCAGGCTAGACTCAACTGAATTGGTGCCAGGGTATGTAATGTGTGTCTGTGGTGATTTTTCAGTGGCCCAAAGCGGTGTTTTTAACCATTGCCATACACACCAGTTTCTTATTCAAATGTGCAAAATGGCTATTTGCAGATTTGGTTGCCAACCTGCATGCCCAAACCACATTTGGGCCAGGTTGGATCTATTTGCAATACACCAGTTTTTCTTATTCAAATGCTGTTTTGTTTTGCAGACTTTGGGCAACTTGCATGCCCAAAACCAATTTGGGGCAGGCTGGAAGACTAAAGTTATGTGCCAGGTTTGTTGTATCGTCTGTGGTGCCTGCTGTGGTGTTTTTTATTTTTCAGTGGCCCCAAGAGTGGTTTTTACCTATGCCAATACACCAGTTCTTATCAAATGTGCAAAAAAATTGTATTTTGCAGACTTGGTGCCTACTTGCATGCCCCAAAACCAATTTGGTCCAGGCTGGACCTTAACTGAATTAGGTGCAAGGGGTATGTACAAGTCGTGTATTCTGCGGTGTTGTTGCTGTGGCCCCAAAGCGGTTTTCCTATTGCAATACACCAGTTATTATTCAAATCGAATAATTGAAACCAACTTCAGTATGTGTACATAAGATAACTATTGAATAGAAACCACCTTCAGCTTCGTGCAGTTGCAGGAGGTAATCTATGACCACTGTCCCATCATCTGGCAAATGATGGCAGAACTGCAAGAATTATGTCATCATTGACCAGCTGGGAAGTCACGTAAAAACCAGTAACAATGGTTGTCCCATATATAAGTAATATAAAAATATAGGGAGAATGTGGTGACTGCCGTACTCAGACACCCACCCGTCCCGGAGTCTGGGAGTCGACCGGATTTGGGGGTGATCTCCACAAGACCACCCCAAATCCAGCGGCCCGAATTACCTGGCAGCTTCCACCTCCAGTACGCTCTTCTGTGATGTAATTAACGTCACAGAGAGGCGTGGTAGGGGATCGTGACGTAAATTACTCACAGAGAGGCCGTACTGGAGGTGGGAGCTGCCAGGTAAGTTCGGGTCGCTGGAGTTTGGGGTGGTCTTGCGGAGACCACCAAAATCGGTAGACTCCCACGACTCCCGGGAGGTGGTGGGATGTCTGAGTACGGCAGTCACGCACGTTCTCCCTATATTTATATATTTACTTTATAGGGAAAACCATCTGTGATGTAATTTACTTCACAATCCCTAACCACTCCTCTTCTGTGACATAAATTACATCACATTGAAGTGGCCCCTGCGCATACCTGCCCCCTTTGTGACGTCATTGACATCACCCCCATAGCCCCACCCCCTTTGTACGTTGTTGACGTCAATAGTCCGCTCCGCCCCTTCTCCCCACCCTGCACGATTCTGCAGGGTGGGATATCTGCATACTCCCTAAAATCACATGCGACTCCCTATAATTCCAATTACAGGGGGCGACAGTGTCAAAGGGAATTTCCGTTTGAAACAATTGAAAAGCGCAATGTTTCACCATACACATACCGACGGGATTGTCCCTTTATCGGGAATGTGTGTAACCCAGCTTAACTAGGCATGTGGAATATAAAAACAACAATTTTAAAAATACTGATATTTTCCACTAAACTGCTTAAAACAATCAGGACCACATGCTATTGGTATACCAATCACACAGTCATTTAATAGGGGAAGCATAGCAGCATTTTCCAGTGCATTGGTAAAGGCCAATACACATTTAATATTACTACTACATTGTTACATTGCAAGCAATGGCGTTGTCTAGTATCTAGCAATACTTTCCTTTAAAATATCTTTACCTTCCAGCTTGCTGAGAGAGCGAGCGGGGCCAAAACTATGATGTAATTAGCCATGCCTGGAATGCCCCGTCACAGCTTCACATTCCGGTATGCCCACCCACACCCTTGTCATCAATGACTTTACGTTTTTTTTGCGACTCCAGAAACCAGGTTGTCTCGGAGAGACCAGTACCAGTTGAGGGGTATGAAATATGGCCGTAGTACTACTTTTCCCCTGTTTGATACATAGATAAGGTCAAAGTTGTGATTTAATTTAGAATTCAGTGAACCCATTGATAACGTTGACAGCTGAAGCCTAGTTCACAACTACTGTAATGTTGAACCTCGGCACTGACCAGATGTGCCACAGATCTAATCACTTTACTCACCACATTTCGATACAGTCCCCTCAAGGAGTGTTTATGTAAAGCTAAGGTCTGTCTGTGGGCTGGGTAGCACATTTGTACATGGAGGGAGAGAAAATTTGTTGGTAATCGCATTGCAGAGAGGTAGTTGTCAATGGGGCTTTGTCAAATAGATAAGTTTAAGTGGGGTTGCTCCACCAGGGTTCTGTGTGGGGCCGCTTTATTTATCTATTTTTAATGATTTGGAAGTGGTGGTATTGTCAGCAAGGTTTCTGTGTTTGCTGACGAACAAAACTTTGCAACATTACAAATTCACGGATGTGCAAATCGTTGAAGGGGATCTAGATATGTTGTCACATTGGGGCTTTGACAAGTGGCAGATGAGATTCCAATGTTGGATAAATTTAATCGGTTGAATGCGGGATTTGGATCTTAAGGGTATGTCCACCCACTGAAAATAGGTTTTTTAATATCTGCTCCCATGTCCCCCAGCCCCAACCGCATGTGTGACTTACTTCCAGGGGTATGTACGTGTGTGTCTGCAGTGATTTTTCAGTGGCCCAAAGCAGTTTACTTATTGCAATACACCAGTTTCTTATTCAAATGGCTAAATTGGCTATTTTGCAGACTTTGGTGCACCCCAACCCCATGGCACATATTCCAGTTGAGTCCAACATGGCCCAAATTGGTTTTGGGCATGCAAAGTTGGCACCAAAAGTCTGCAAAATAAGCCAAGTTAGCCATTTGAAATAAGAAACGGTGTATTGCAAGAAGAACTGCTTTGGGCCACTGAAAAAATCACTGCAGCACACACGTACATACCCCTGGCACATAATTCAGTTGAGTCCAACCTGGCCCAAATTGGTTTTGGGCATGCAATTGCACCAAAAGTCTGCAAAATAGCCAATTTAGCCATTTGAATAAGAAACTGGTGTATTGCAATAAGTAAAACTGCTTTGGGCCACTGAAAAAATCATGCAGACACACCACGTCATACCCCTGGCACATAATTCAGTTGGGTCCAGTCTGGCCCAATTGGTTTTGGCACGCAAGTTGGCACCAAATCTGCAAAATAGCCATTGTTAGCCATTGAATAAGAAACTGGTGTATTGCAATAGGTAAACCGCTTGGGCCCACTGAAAAAATCACCGCAGAACACAACGTAAACATACACCTGGCATATAATTCAGTTGGGTCCACAGCCTGGCCCAAAATGGTTTTGCATGCAGTTGGCACCAAACTGCAAAATAGCCATTTGAATTAGAAACTGGTGTATTGCAATAGGTAAACCGCTTTGGGCCACTGAAAAAGCACCGCAGACAGACTTGTACATACACCTGGCATATAATTCAGTTGGGTCCAGCCTGGCCCAAATTGGTTTTGGGCATGCAAGTTGGCACCAAACTGCAAAATAGCCATTTGAATAAGCAACTGGTGTATTGCAATAGGTAAACCGCTTTGGGCCACTGAAAAAGCACCGCAGACACACACGTACATACCCCTGGCACATCATTCAGTTGAGTCCAGCCTGGCCCAAATTGTTTTGGGCATGCAAGTTGGCACCAAACTGCAAAATAGCATTTGAATTAGAAACTGGTTATTGCAAATAGTGTAAACCGCTTTGGGCCACTGAAAAAGCACCGCAGACAGACTTGTACACTCACCTGGCATATATTTCAGTTGGGTCCAGCCTGGCCCAAATTGGTTTTGGGCATGCAAGTTGGCAACCAACTGCAAAATAGCCATTTGAAATTAGAACTGGTGTATTGTGCAATAGGTAAAACCGCTTTGGGCCACTGAAAAAGCACCGCAGACAGACTTGTAACATACACCTGGATATAATTTAGTTGAGTCCAGCCTGGCCCAAATTGTTTTGGGCATGGAAGTTGGCACCAAAGTTCCGCAAAACAGCCATTTTAGCCATTTGAATAAGAAAACTGTGTGTATTGCAAAATAGGTACCGCGTTTGGGGCCACTGAAAAAGCAACCGCAACAGACTTGTAATACCCCTGGCATATAATTAGTTGAGTCCAGCCGGGCCCAAATTGGTTTTGGGCATGCGAAGTTGGCATCAAAGTCTGCAAAACGCCATTTTAGCCATTTGAATAAGAAACTGGTGTATTGCAATAGGTAAACAAGTTTGGGCCGAGGCTGGACTCAACTGAATTTGTGCCAGGGGTATGTACGTGTGTGTCTGCAGTGTTTTTTCAGTGGCCCAAACTGGTTTTCCTTTGCAACAACACCCGTTCTTATTCAAATGGCTAGTAATGGCTATTTTGCAGACTTTGGTGCCAACTTGCAGCCCAAAACCAATTTGGGCCAGGCTGGGCTCACACTGGAATTATGTGCCAGGGGTATGTACAAATCTGTCTGCCATGTTTGTTTTTTCAGGTTTCCCAAAGCGGTTTACCGATTTGCAATAACACCAGTTTCTTATTCAAATGTGCAAAACTGGCTATTTTTGTAGACTTTGGTGCCAACCTGCATGCCCAAAACCATTTGGACCAAGACTGCTCAATGATTATGTGCCAGGGGTATTACTTGTGTCTGGGTGATTTTTTCAGTGGCCCAAAACGGTTTTTACCTATTGCAAATACATCAGTTTCTTATTCAAATGGCTAAAAATGCTATTGTAGACTTTGATGCCAACTTCCAAGCCCAAAACCAATTTGGGCCAGCTAGACTCAACTGAATTGGTGCCATGAGGTATGTCATGTGTGTCTGTGGTGATTTTTCAGTGGCCCAAACAGCGTTTTTTAACCTATTGCCAATACACCAGTTTCTTATTCAAATGTCAAAAAATGGCTATTTTGCAGATTTTGGTGCCAAACCTGCATGCCCAAAACCACTTTGGGCCAGGTTGGATCTATTGCAATACACCAGTTTTCTTATTCAAATGGCTGTTTTGCAGACTTGGTGCAACTTGCAATGCCCAAAACCATTTGGGCAGGCTGGACTCAACTAAATTATGTGCCAGGGGTATGTTACGGTGTGTGGTCTGCGGTTGTTTTTTTTTCAGTGGCCCCAAAAGTGGTTTTTACCTATTGCAATACCCAGTTTTTCTTATTCAATTGAAAAATTGCTATTTTGCCATACTTGGTGCCTACTTGCATGCCCAAAACCAATTTGGTCCAGGCTGGACCTAACTGAATTATGGTGCCAGGGGTATGTACAAGTCTGTCTGCGGGTTTTTTTCAGTGGCCCAAAGCGGTTTTACCTATTGCAATACAACCAGTTTTATTCAAATCCGAATAATGAAACCAACTTCAGGACTGTTGAATAAGAAACTAACTGAATAAGAAACCACTCTTCAGCTTCGTGCAGTTGCAGGAGGCTCTATGACCACTGTCCCCAATCTGTCAAAGATGGCAAGAATCTGCAAAGAATTGTATTCATCATTGACAGCTGGGAGTCCAACAGTAACAATGGTTTCCCATATATAAGTAATATAAATATAGGGAGAATGTGCGTGACTGCCGTACTCAGACACCCACCCGTCCCGGAGTCGTGGGAGTCTACCGATTTGGGGGTGGTCCTCCACAAGACCACCCCAAATCCAGCGGCCCGAATTACCTGGCAGCTCCACCTCCAGTACGCTCTTCTGTGATGTAATTTACGTCACAGAAAGGCGTGGTTAGGGGATCGTGACGTAAATTTACCTCACAGAAGAGGCCGTACTGGAGGTGGGAGCTGCCAGGTAAGTTCGGGTCGCTGGAGTTTGGGGTGTCTTGCGGAGACCACCCCAAATCGGTAGACTCCCACGACTCCCGGGAGGTGGTGGGATGTCTGAGTACGGCAGTCACGCACGTTCTCCCTATATTTTTATATTACTTTTATAGGGAAACAACCATCTGTGATGTAATTTACTTCACAATCCCTAACCACTCCTCTTCTGTGACATAAATTACATCACATTAAGTGGCCCCTGCGCATACCCTGCCCCCTTTGTGACGTCATTGACATCCACCCCCATAGCCCCACCCCCTTTGTGACGTTGTTGACGTCCAATCAGTCCGCTCCGCCCCTTCTCCCCACCCTGCACGATTCTGCAGGGTGGGATATCTGCATACTCCCTACAAATCACATGCCGCCTCCCTATACTTCAATTTACAGGGGGCGACAGTGATCAAGGGAAATTTCCGTTTGAAACAATTGAAAAGCGCAATGTTTCACCATACACACTACCGACGGGATTGTCCCTTTATCGGGAATGTGTGTAACCCAGCTTAACTAGGCATGTGGTATAAATAAACAAACAATTTTAAAAACTACTGATATTTTCCACTAAACTGCCCTTAAACAATCTCAGGACCACATGCTATTTGGTATTACCAATCACACAGTCATTTAATAGGGGAGCCATAGCATATTTTCCAGTGCATTGGTAAAGGCCAATACAATTTAATATTACTACTACATTGTTACATTGCAAGCAATGGCGTTGTCAGTATCTAGCAATACTATTCCTTTATAAATATCTTTACCTTCCAGCTTGCTAGAAGAGAGGAGCGGGGCCAAACTATGATGTAATGAGCCATGCCTGGAATGCCCCGTCACAGCTTCACATTCCGGTATGCCCACCCACACCCTTGTCCTATCACATGACTTTACGTTTTTTTTGCGACTCCAGAACAGCCGGTTGTCTCGGAGAGACCAGTACCAGTTGAGGGGTATGAAATAATGCCCTAGTACTTTTCCCCTGTTTGATACATAGATAGGTCAAATTGTGATTTAATGTTAGAATTCAGTGAACCCATTGATAACGTTGACAGCTGAAATGCCTAGTTCACATACTACTGTAATGTTGAACCTCGGCACTGACCAGATGTGCCACAGATCTAATCACTTTACTACACACATTTCGATACAGTCCCCCATAGGAGTTTTATGTATAAGCTAAGGTCTGTGTGGCTTGGGTAGCACATTTGTACATGGAGAGAGAAAATTTGTTGGTTAATCGCATTGCAGAGGAGTAGTTGTCAATGGGGCTTTGTCAATATAGAATTAATGGTTCTAAGTGGGGTGCACAGGTTCTGGTTGGGGCCGCTTCTATTTAATCTATTTTAATGATTTGGAAGTGGTATATGTCAGCAAGGTTTCTGTGTTTTGACGACACAAAACTTTGTCAACATACAAACTTCAGACGGATGTGCAAATCGTTGCAAGGGGGTCTAGATAGTTGTCACATGGGCGCGTAAAGTGGCAAGATGAGATTCAATGTTGATAAATTTTAGGTGATGCATTTGGACTTAAGGGTATGTCCACCCTAAAATAGGTTTTTTAATATTCTGCTCCCCATGTCCCCCAGCCCCAACCGCATGTTTCTTCTTCTTTCAAAAAGCTCCCAACTTTACGTACCTCCCTCGTCCACTTCCCGCCGCACTGGCCCAGCCCTTGCTGTGAGAATGCAAGCAGAGGGGCGGGACGGAACGGCAAGTCCCGCGTCTGTGATTGGACTGAGCGGACAGCCAATCAGACCGTGGTGTTCTGTACGCAGTCATTCAGTGCAGCGGAGGAAAGCGGAGAGGTAAAAACAAGTAAGGAGTTTGGGGGGAGCTTTTTGAAAAAAAAACATGGGTGGGCTGGGGACATGGGGGAGCAGCAATATTAAGGGTGTTTATAACGTAGGGGAGGATAGTAGAAAACGGGAGGAGAGGGAGGGCAGAGGGAGGGGAGAGGGAGGGGGAGGGAGGAGGGGAGAATTGCTGCAGTGCGCAATGGCAAATATCTACACGGAGGCTAGATGCAGGCAGAGACTGCTATCCTCCTGGTGGTTTAGTTTGAGACTTTGGGGGGCGGGGGTTTACAGGAGAACCCCTATGAGCTGGGATGTGAGGTAAGGATTAAACTACAACTACATGGTGGGGCCCATTAGTTGGGGGGGATATATTTTGGGGGTGGAACATGCCCTTGAAAAAATCCTTGTGCTATTATACTATAAATGGCTTGGTAACGTAAGTGAATCCCTGTTTGGAAAGGGACTTTGGAGCTTTGGTGATAACAAACTAAAGTTAGTCAAGCAGTGGCCAGAACGGCAGTAAGCCAGAGCCCCCAGCATGGTCTGTCTTGTATAAAGAGCGTATGGACGAGGTGAAGAGAGGTATCAGGGAGGAAAATGTTTTTCTCCTTCTTTACAAAAGCATGGTAAGCCTCATTTGGAAAGCGGTTGCGTTTTGGAATCCTGTGTCAAAAAGGAACATCTTTGAAATGGAAAGGCACTACTAAAATCTAAGTAACTGGGGAGCTCTTAATTACCATTATGTACGCTGGAGAAAAGGCGCTTTGCGTGGGGGATAGGATTACGTGTTAAATACATTAGGGCCATACACTAAATTCCTGGGGCATTGGTTCACCATGTCAGAGGACACGAAGGACCATCCCTTAGAGATGGGAAGAAAAATAATTTAGTCTTTAAGTTCAAGAAAGGGTTTTATTATCATGGAACCGTAATTAAAAACAATGAACGTCTTACAGTGGTGACGGCAGGTTTTATTTAATAGTTTCAAGAACACGTAAGGATGGAGTTTCTTAGGCCCTGGACCTTGGTCATGGATGTCTCTTCGGTCCTCTCCCGTTCAGGAATGCATGTCATTGTGGTCAGGTAGAATGTGGCTGGAAATAGCCCGGGATGAGTTTTTGGTGCGGGAGAGCGTCCTCCTTGCGACTACTCAATACAAGCGTACTCCACCCCCCCTATTGAGTGTATCTTACTTTGAAAGTCCCTTGGTTAATAATTTGGGCTTAATACTTGTCATCGTGTTGAAACAGCGAGGATAGGTCTGTATGAGCTAAGACAGTAAGGGTCTTTCTGGCGGGTTGTAGCAATAAAAGAATGTCCTCATATAAAGAATGTGGTTGTTGTTTGCGTTATATGATTGCTGGACACATTTTAAAGTCTTGAGTGCTAATATATGCTGTACAGTTTTTGTATATATCTATGGGGATACATCTACGGCCAGTGCATTAAACCGTCTCTAGCCTAGATGTCTCTGAGGGAAGGCTTTCTGCGTGAACGCGTCGTACAGACCTATGGTTTTTTTGTCTCTCTCCTTCTATTTTTGATAACCTTGGTTGTCTGTGATTACCATTAGAGTTCCAATAAAGCTGATGTTATACACACCTGCGGGCCCGGTATTGTCCTGATTGACGGAGCGATCCACTCTCTTGCATCTTCTGGCTGTGGTGTATGTTTGCGAGACTTGCTGGGTCAATACCGGGGAGGGATCTAAATGCTGAAAATGCCTGGACCCAGGATACATAGGCCACATCAAGATGACGTCCTGCAATAAGACCTCGGTACGCTTTGTGTTTTTATAGAACGCCTTACCATGGGCTAAGTTATTAATGCTGTCTGTTAATTCTCAATGTGATTGGTGAGATCGGGTCCCCTAAAACTTTTAGTACACAAGATTCCAGTCCAGCTATCCAGTAACACTGTGCTGGATCGGGCTCGTTGTAACGAGTAGGAGGTAGGGGGGTTTGACAAAAGAATTGAAACACATTTAATGGATGGATGTGGTACTCCTTACTATAAGGTTTACAGGAAGGTGTAAAAGAGAGGCACAGGTTATGGAACACAATTGTTTCCACAGCTCACTGGGTAAATATCCCTAATTAATATCCCCTACAGCTTGTTCCTACATATACGATCATGTGGGCATAAAACATGGCGTAACTACACACCCCGCACACCGCGGGGGGCCGACGGTAGTAGGCCCGCCACAAGCCCCTAATTATGCGCAGGACGAGCTGGTTTTTAAAAACGGTGATCGTGGTATGTTTCATTCATACGCGCGATCAATTGTTTAAAAACCTCCTTACCCTTCCTGTAAAACCTTATAGTAAGGGAGACACATCCTTACAGCTTTTTAAAGACTGGTCCGATATTAAACTGCAGACCCGATCACTCCGTTTAAAAAAAAAAAAAAAAAAAAAAAAAAAAAAAAAAAAAAAAAAAAAAATTTAAAAAAAAAAAAAAAAAAAAACCCCCCTCCCCCCCCCCCCCCCCCCCCCCCCCCCCCCCCCCCCCCCCCCCCCCCCCCCCCCCCCCCCCCCCACCCCCCCCCCCCCCCGCCCTCCCCCCCCTCCCCCCCCCCCCCCCCCCCCCCACCCCCCCCCCCCCCCCCCCTCCCCTTTTCCCCCCCCCCCCCCCTCCCCTCCCCCCCACCCCCCCCCCCCTTCTCCCCCCCCCCCCCCCCCCCCCCCCATCACACTTTTTTCCTGTGAGGCTTCCTTTTTTCTTTTAGGGGTTTCACCAGCCCCCAAAATGGCGGGGTAGGGGGCTGGTTCCCTTCCGTTGTTCGATCCCCTGTACATAAAGCATGCCAGTGGTAGTAACTACCACAATGGTATTGTTATAGGTAATCGTGCAATACGTTGCAACTTAAATTGTACTATCATGAATCGTAAAAGCACAGTTCCTTAGTTAGAGAAAAAGGAAAAACAGATTCCATGAATACCATCCTTCGTAAAATCCCACGTGTTTCTCATATTTCATATAGATACTGTTCTTTTGTGTGTCCTGAGATTTATCCACCCTAGTTTGGAACCTTCCACAGTTTTCAGAACCTGCAGGACACAGTCTGGACACAGTATGTAAATACCCCCTCCAGCCCTTTTTGTAGCCACTTCCTAATTCGATCTTGCTCTGCCAATGGCAGCGGGTCATATAGGTAAGAGAGAAACAATTATCTTTCACGCAGGACTAGTACAACCCCAATATGGTATTGTTTTAGTCCAAAGTGCCAAACTCGCCACACTACAATGTTCGAACCCCAGAGGTTCTTTTGCTGTTGGAAACAAGTAATGTGACGGAGTTAGCACTTTGAATAAACAATAACCACTATTGGTTTCATGAACATATTGGAGATGTAATTTTAGCTACGGAATCCTAGAAATCACTTTCTAAGTTATAGGTGTTGATTAGCTCCACAAGATCTCTTTATTTCATAGATTGAGGATACTCTAAGGCAGGTGTACACCAAAGTTGTCCATATTTGGAGAACATTGACTTTCTGTAATTTGGTTTTGCTTGGGCCAAATATTGAAAACATTTTTAGCCCAACATTCAATCAGGACAACAGTAAAATTTTTCATCTGCTGTCCTTCACATCAACCACCACACTAGGTACCCTAACAGCTCCAGGTAATAGGATGCACAATAAATAATCCCGTTGTCCCCTACGACCCCCCATCGTGTTTTTGTTCTAAACTTGTGAGGAGGGATTATGAGATTTTAAGGGTAACTGTAGTTTTGAAGATATTTACTGTTTAGTGTGACTAGACATTACAGCCTGTTTACAATAACGGCGCGAGAAGCCCACAGTGCTCCATCCTCCATGTCCCAAGGCCACAGGTTCCCTCTTAGTTTCCGACCCAGGTCCCCCTCTGTCCCAGACCCCAGGGCCCCCCTCTGCCCCAGACCAAGGGCCCACCTCGCCCCAGACCCAGGGCCCCCCCTCTTCCCGAGCCCCGCTCAGGCCCCTCTGTTTCCCGCCCGCAGGTCCCACACTCGGTCCCAGACCAAGGGCCCCCTCTGACCAGACCCGCCCGTCCCCAGCCCCAGGGCCCCCCCTCTGCTCCAGTACCAAAAGGAAAAAACCCCCCCCCCCTTCTTTCTCAGGACCCAGGGTCCCCCCTCCTCCCAGACCGGGACCCCCCCACTACTGTCCAAGACCCAGGTCCCACCCCCTCTGTCCCCCCAGACCCCAAAACCCCCCTCTGTCACACGATCAGAGTACCCCCCTACTCGTCCCAGACCCAGGGCCCCCCTCTTTCCCAGCCCCCCCTCTGTCCCCGACCCAGGGCCCCCCAGTCTGTCCCAGACCCTCCTCTGTCCCAGATCCAGGGCCCCCACTCTGTTCCCAGACCAGGTCACACACCACATCTGTCCCAGACGCCCGGAGAGTATAGAGTTCATGACATATAAGCAGTGTCATCTGTCCCCCAGCCTCTCCTTCCCCAACCCAGCATGATCTCCTTCATCAAATTTTTTTTTTTAACACTCACTGTGCTGTGGAAGTTCCTAGTCAGGGATACTCAGGACGGATTGGTCTGGATCTTTGCCATCCCTCCCAGAGGGGAGGCCCAGAGCCGTCCGCCCCACATCCTCTGCGCAGACTGCTTGAGACTGGGAGGGAGGGGAGGTCCCCGTAGCTGTAAGCCCTGTGTGAATTGGGACGTAGCTCTCGCTCTGCTCTTACAGTGAGTCAAGAACTCCTCTCAGGACACACCCCCCCAACGGCACAGTGGACGCACAATTGCCTTTTAATATATAGGATATGTAGCAGATCACCATTATCCCCTGCCACTTCCCTGCTCCTGAAACCTGTGAAGCCCTTTCTCCTTGTATCTCAATCTTAATAATCATTTGATTGCAACTGTCACTGATTTGTAGTTCTGAGTGGGGGGGAAAAAAAGAAACAGAGAGTCTATGCACTCTACATACAAAACATATAAAATTCCTTTGTATAAAAAGGGCCGCCCGTTGCCCCGGCCCCTTCTGCCAGCATCCTGCCGGAAAAGGCAGTAAGACAGCTGAAGGGACAAGGCTGGGTACGTACATTTGAGGAGCACATTTCAAACGATAACCTCGTGAGGATTGAGGTTTGAGGGTCATTTAGGCTGCAGGAGAAAAGTTTGGTCCTTTACTCGGGGTAACCCTTCAGTCCTGCTCAACTTTGGTCTTGCCACCCAGGCATACACCCATATGGACATGCCAAATTAGTCCTTGCCACCTCCAGTTACCCTCTGGTCCTGCCCCACTTTTGGTCTTGCCCCCTCCGGGCCTACCACATATGAGACTGCCCCATGTGCATTCTCAAGGCACAACCCCTCTAGCCCTGCCCCCTCTGGACCTTCCTCCTCTGGTCCGTCCCCCACTTTGATCTTGCCATCTCCCAGCATGCAGGCACTGCCCTGATACACAAGAGAGATTCCTTCATTCCCAACCAATATTCGTCTACGTTCAACCCGTTGGCCAGGACGAAGGACTGTCGTTACCTGGCAAAAGTTGCCATCTGTCGATTTGGATAAAACGGTCAGTAGCATCCAAGCCAAAAACACATGCAAGTTCTGGTGCCTAAAAAGTGATATACAAATTTGTAAGCAACAAAGGGGGACCCTAAAAGACAGGTTTAAAAGCATCACCCCACTACCATCACCACAAATTAGATGGCACTCAGCCTGTCAGATGGCCCAATAATTAAAAGAGAAAAAATCAGTACAATTAAATATAATACGTGAGTGGTAGGAACCAAGACTCCTTTTTAACAAATGTCCAGAACACATAATCTAACACCACTAATGTTTAAAGTAGTAAAATTAATAATATGTAGGACGCAGAGATTTGGACCCAATCCGGTCCCAAGTTCAACACCACTGCTAATTACAATACAAAAAAACCCCATATAAAAAAATATATACAAATGCACAGAGCCTATTAAATCCAACATTGTTAAGATGAACGGGATGTGGATGGTGCTCTTTGGTAATTAATATGGCAATATTACGAAAGAAAAAAGAGAAAGAACTAGGCATCCAACCACCTATGTGAGAGCTAGATATAAACAATCCCGTTTAATTGTAAAAACACTGGAAACACTAGAATAGTGCAACACCACATTTAAGCGTTACGGCCGCTTAAAGAAAGCCCCCCCAAAAACGTGACGCTCCATGACTTGTACACCCCTGTCCCTGCCGCTAAATGGTTAACGCACACGCCTTCACTCCAGCACACTTTAACTGGTAAATTCGCAATATCAGTCATTCTAGCAGCACAGAGTTCAATTACACTGCAAAACATTCCATTCAACCAAAACATATAAACTATCGAAGGTAACTGAGTTTCTTTTAAGAGCATCAAAGACAAACTTATTTAATTTTTAGATTTAATATTCCCAACAGTTGGGACGTGCATATAATACAAAAATAAAATGTGGGTTGTTATAATAAAATGACAATACAATAGGTACAAAGTTGATATAAAAATTAAAAGGATAAAAATATTCCACAAGACCCTAACTCGCTATAGAGAACTCCTGTGTCCCGGGGCGGGACAAAGTAATTGTCCATACACATTTACCAAGTCCCATCAGTATGAACAGAGGTTATAGGGGATAACGATGATTTTTAAAACCCTATGATGAAGCCTCATGCAAACCCCCGCCTGGGCTATGTAGCATTTGGGAGGTGGGAGGTCGTGAAAAAGCACCGCAGACAGACTTGTACATACACCTGGCATATAATTTAGTTGAGTCCAGCCTGGCCCAAATTGGTTTTGGGCATGGAAGTTGGCACCAAATTCTGCAAAACAGCCATTTTAGCCATTTGAATAAGAAACTGGTGTATTGCAATAGGTAAGCCGCTTTGGGCCACTGAAAAAGCACCGCAGACAGACTTGTACATACCCCTGGCATATAATTTAGTTGAGTCCAGCCGGGCCCAAATTGGTTTTGGGCATGGAAGTTGGCATCAAAGTATGCAAAACAGCCATTTTAGCCATTTGAATAAGAAACTGGTGTATTGCAATAGGTAAACAAGTTTGGGCCAGGCTGGACTCAACTGAATTATGTGCCAGGGGTATGTACGTGTGTGTCTGCAGTGTTTTTTCAGTGGCCCAAACTGGTTTTCCTATTGCAATACACCCGTTTCTTATTCAAATGGCTAGAATGGCTATTTTGCAGACTTTGGTGCCAACTTGCATGCCCAAAACCAATTTGGGCCAGGCTGGGCTCAACTGAATTATGTGCCAGGGGTATGTACAAATCTGTCTGCCATGTTTTTTCAGTTGCCCAAAGCGGTTTACCTATTGCAATACACCAGTTTCTTATTCAAATGTGCAAAACTGGCTATTTTGTAGACTTTGGTGCCAACCTGCATGCCCAAAACCAATTTGGACCAGACTGGACTCAACTGAATTATGTGCCAGGGGTATGTACGTGTGTCTGCGGTGATTTTTCAGTGGCCCAAAACGGTTTACCTATTGCAATACATCAGTTTCTTATTCAAATGGCTAAAATGGCTATTTTGTAGACTTTGATGCCAACTTCCAAGCCCAAAACCAATTTGGGCCAGGCTAGACTCAACTGAATTGTGTGCCAGGAGTATGTACATGTGTGTCTGTGGTGATTTTTCAGTGGCCCAAAGCGGTTTACCTATTGCAATACACCAGTTTCTTATTCAAATGTGCAAAAATGGCTATTTTGCAGATTTGGTGCCAACCTGCATGCCCAAAACCAATTTGGGCCAGGTTGGATCTATTGCAATACACCAGTTTCTTATTCAAATGGCTGTTTTGCAGACTTTGGTGCCAACTTGCATGCCCAAAACCAATTTGGGCCAGGCTGGACTCAACTAAATTATGTGCCAGGGGTATGTACGTGTGTGTCTGCGGTGTTTTTTCAGTGGCCCAAAGTGGTTTACCTATTGCAATACACCAGTTTCTTATTCAAATGTGCAAAAATTGCTATTTTGCAGACTTTGGTGCCTACTTGCATGCCCAAAACCAATTTGGTCCAGGCTGGACCTAACTGAATTATGTGCCAGGGGTATGTACAAGTCTGTCTGCGGTGTTTTTTCAGTGGCCCAAAGCGGTTTACCTATTGCAATACACCAGTTTCTTATTCAAATCCGAATAAGAAACCAACTTCAGTCTGTGAATAAGAAACTAACTGAATAAGAAACCAACTTCAGCTTCGTGCAGTTGCAGGAGGCTCTATGACCACTGTCCCAATCTGTCAAAGATGGCAGAATCTGCAAGAATTTGTATGTCATCATTGACAGCTGGGAGTCCAAACAGTAACAATGGTTGTCCCTATATAAAGTATATATAAAATATAGGGAGAATGTGCGTGACTGCCGTACTCAGACATCCCACCCGTCCCGGGAGTCGTGGGAGTCTACCGGATTTTGGGGTGATCTCCACAAGACCACCCCAAACTCCAGCGGCCCGAACTTACCTGGCAGCTCCACCTCCAGTACGCCTCTTCTGTGATGTAATTTACGTCACAGAAGAGGCGTGGTTAGGGGATCGTGACGTAAATTACATCACAGAAGAGGCGTACTGGAGGTGGAGCTGCCAGGTAAGTTCGGGTCGCTGGAGTTTGGGGTGGTCTTGCGGAGACCACCCCAAAATCCGGTAGACTCCCACGACTCCCGGGAGGGGTGGGATGTCTGAGTACGGCAGTCACGCACGTTCTCCCTATATTTTATATATACTTTATATAGGGACAACCATCTGTGATGTAATTTACTTCACAATCCCCTAACCACTCCTCTTCTGTGACATAAATTACATCACATGAAGTGGCCCCTGCGCATAACCCTGCCCCCTTTGTGACGTCATTGACATCCACCCACCATAGCCCCACCCCCTTTGTGACGTTGTTGACGTCACATCAGTCCGCTCCGCCCCCTTCTCCCCACCCTGCCACGATTCTGCAGGGTGGGATATCTGCATACTCCCTACAATCACTGCCGACTCCCTATACTTAATTACAGGGGGCTGACAGTGATCAAGGGAAATTTTCCGTTTGAAACAATTGAAAAGCGCAATGTTTCACCCATACACACTACCGACGGGATTGTCCCTTTATCGGGAATGTGTGTACCCAGCTTAACTAGGCATGTGTAATATAAACAAACAATTTTAAAAAATACTGATATTTTCCACTAAACTGCCCTTTTAACAATCTCAGGACCACATGCTATTGGTATTTACCAATCACACAGTCATTTTAATAGGGGAGCCATAGCAGTATTTTCCAGTGCATTGGTAAAGGCCAATACCATTTAATATTACTACTACATTGTTACATTGCAGCAATGGCGTTTCAGTATCTAGCAATACTATTCCTTTATAAATATCTTACCTTCCAGCTTGCAGAAGAGAGGGAGCGGGGCCAAACTATGATGTAATTAGCCATGCCCTGGAATGCCCCGTCACAGCTTCACATTCCGGTATGCCCACCCACACCCTGTCTATCACATGACTTTACGTTTTTTTCTGCGACTCCAGAAACCAGGTTTGTCTCGGAGAGACCAGTACAGTTGAGGGGTATGAAATATGTCCCTCAGTCTACTTTTCCCCCTGTTTAGATACATAGAAGGTCCAAGTTGTGATTTAATGTTAGAATTCAGTGAACCCATTGATAACGTTGACAGCTGAAATGCCTAGTTCACATACTACCTGTAATGTTGAACCTCGGCACTGACCAGATGTGCCACAGATCTATATCACTTTACTACACCATTTCGATACAGTCCCCCATAGGAGTTTTATGTATAAGCTAAGGTCTGTTGGGCTTGGGTAGCACATTTGTACATGGAGAGAAAATTTGTTGGTTAATCGCATGCAGAGAGTAGTTGTCAATGGGGCTTTGTCAATATAGACTAATGTTCTAAGTGGGGTGCCACAGGGTTCTGTGTTGGGGCCGCTTCTATTTAATCTATTTATTAATGATTTGGAAGTGGGTATTGTCAGCAAGGTTTCTGTGTTTGCTGACGACACAAAACTTTGTCAACCATTACAAACTTCAGAGGATGTGCAATCGTTGCAAGGGGATCTAGATAGATTGTCACATTGGGCTGCTAAGTGGCAGATGAGATTCAATGTTGATAAATTTAAGGTGATGCATTTTGGACTTAAAGGGTATGTCCACCCCTAAAATAGGTTTTTAATATTCTGCTCCCCCATGTCCCCCAGCCCCAACCGCATGTTTCTTCTTTTCAAAAAGCTCCCCAAACTCTTACTTACCTCCCCTCGATCCTCCGCCGCACTGCCAGCCCTCTGCTTGTGAGAATGCAAGCAGAGGGGCGGGACCGGCAGTCGCGTCTGTGATTGGCTGAGCGGCAGCCAATCACGGACGTGGCTGCCAGTCATTCAGTGCAGCGGAGGAAAGCGGAGAGGTAAGTAAGAGTGGTAATTTAAAGCTCCCCAGTTTACTTGATTTTAAGTTGTTCCTTTCCATTTCAAAGATGTTCCTTTTTGACACAGGATTCCAAAACGCACCGCTATTCCAAATGAGGCCTTACCATGCTTTTGTAAAGAAGGAGAAAAACATTTCCTCCCTGATAACCTCCCACTCTTACCATACCGCTTCTTTATACAAGACAATACCATGCTGGCTCTGGCTGCTGCCGTCTGGCACTGCTTGCTACTTTTAAGTTTTGTTATCACCCAAAGCTCCAAGATCCCTTTCCAACAGGGATTCACTTACGTTACCAGAAGCCATTTATAGTATAAGTAGCACAAGGATTTTTAAGGGCATGTCCACCCCAAACTATATCCCCCCCCAACTACTGGCCCCACATGTAGTGTAGTTTAATCCTTACCTCACATCCCAGCTCCATAGGGTTCTCCTGTAAACCCCCCCCCCAAAGTCTCAAACAAACCACCAGGAGGATAGCAGGTCTCTGCCCTGCTATCTAGCCTCCTGTAGATATTTGCCATGCGCACTGCAGCATTCTCCCCTCCTCCCTCCCCCTCCCCTCCCCTCCCTCTCCCCTCCCTCTCCTCCCGTTTCTACTATCCTCCCCCTACGTTAAACCCCCTTATATTGCTGCTCCCCCATGTCCCCCCAGCCACCACATGTTTTTTTTTCAAACAAGCTCCCCAAACTCTTACTGTACCTCTCCGCTTTCCTCCGCTGCACTGAATGACTGTCATCCACGTCTGATTGGCTCTCCGCTCACCCAATCACAGACCGACTGCCGGTCCCGCCCCTCTGCTTGCATTCTCACAGCAAGGGCTGGCAGTGCGGCGAGGATCGAGGGAGGTAGTAAAGTTTGGGAGCTTTTTGAAAAAGAAGAAACATGCGGTTGGGCTGGGGGACATGGGGGAGCAGAATATTAAAAAACTATTTTAGGGGTGGACATACCCTTAAGTCCCAAAATGCATCACCTAATTTATCAACATTGATCTCCTCTGCCACTTAGCAGCCCTGTGACAATCTATCTAGATCCCCCTTGCAAACGTATTGCACATCGCTCTGAAAGTTTGTAATGTTGACAAAGTTTTGTGTCGTCAGCAACACAGACCTTGCTGACATACCCACTTCCAAATCATTAAAATGATTAAAGAAGCCGGCCCCCAACACAGAACCCTGTGCACCCCACTAGAACATTAATTCTATATTGACAAAGCCCCCATTGACAACTACTCCTCTGCAATGCGATTAACCAACAAATTTTCTCTCCCATGTACAAATGTGCTACCCAAGCCCACAGACCTTAGCTATACATAAAACTCCTATGGGGACTGTATCGAAATGGTGTAGAAAGTGATATAGATCTGTGGCACATCTGGTCAGTGCCAGGTTCAACTTACAGGTAGTAGTGAACTAGGCATTTCAGCTATTCAACGTTATCAATGGGTTCACTGAATTCTACAATTAACATCACAACTTGACCTTCTATGTATCTAAACAGGGGAAAAAGTACGGGCTATATTTCATACCCCTCAACTGTACTGGTCTCTCCGAGCAACCTGTTCTGGAGTCGCAGAAAACGAAAGATCATGGAGAGAGACAGTGTGTGGTGGGCATACCGGAATGTGAAGCTGTGACGGGGGCATTCCAGGCCTGGCTATTACAATCTAGTTTGGCCCCGCTCCCCTCTTCTGCAAGCTGGAAGGTAAGATATTTTTATAAAGGAATAGTATTCCTAGATACTGCAACGCCATTGCTTGCAATGAACAATGTAGTAGTAATTTAAATGGTATTGGCCTTTACCAATGCACGGTAAAATACGCTATGTGCTCCCCGTATTAAAGTGACTGTGTGATTGGTAATACCAAATAGCATGTGGTCCTGAGATTGTTAAGGGCAGTTTGTGGAAATATCAGTATTTTTTAAAATTGTTTGTTTATATTACACATGCCTAGTTAAGCTGGGTCACCATTCCCGATAAGGGACAATCCCTCGGTAGTGTGTATGGTGAAACTTGCGCTTTTCAATTGTTTCAAACGGAAATTTCCCTTGATCACTGTCAGCCCCCTGTAAATTGAAGTATAGGAGATCGGCGTGATTTTGTAGGAGTATGCAGATATCCCACCCTGCAGAATCGTGCAGGGTGGGAGAAGGGGCGGAGCGGACGATGTGACGTCAACAACGTCACAAAGGGGGTGGGGCTATGGTGGGTGGATGTCAATGGACGTCACAAAGGGGCGGGGTATGCGCAGGGGCCACTTCATGTGATGTAATTTATGTCACAGAAGAGGGTGGTTAGGGGATTGTGAAGTAAATTCCATCACAGATGGTTGTCCCTATATAAAGTAATATAAATATGGGAGAACGTGCGACTGCTGCCGTACTCAGACATCCCCCCCCTCCCGGGAGTCGTGGGAGTCACCGGATTTTGGGGTGTCTCCGCAAGACCCCCAAACTCCAGCGACCCGAACTTACCTGGCAGCTCCACCTCCAGTACGGCCTCTTCTGTGAGTAAAATTACGTCACGATCCCCTAACCACGCCTCTTCTGTTGACGTAAATTACCATCACAGAAGAGCGTACTGGAGGTGGCGCTGCCAGGTAAGTTCGGGCCGCTGGATTTGGGGTGGCTTGTGGAGACCACCCCAAAATCCGTAGACTCCCCGACTCCCGGACGGGTGGGATGTCTGAGTCGGCAGTCACGCACATTCTCCCTATATTTTATATATCTTTATATGGGACACCATTGTTACTGTTTGGACTCCCAGCTGTCCAAATGATGACAACAATTTCTTGCGATTCTCTGCCATCTTTGACAGATTGGGACAGTGGTCATAGAGCCTCCTGCAACTGCACGAAGCTGAAGTGGTTTCTTATTCAGTTAGTTTCTTATTCACAGACTGAAGTGGTTTTCTTTATTCGATTGAGATAATAAACTGGTTGTATTGCAATAGGTAAACCGCTTTGGGCCACTGAAAAAACACCGCAGACGACTTGTACATACCCCTGGCACATAATTCAGTTAGGTCCCAGCCTGGACCAAATTGGTTTTTGTTGGGCATGCAGTAGGCACCAAAGGCAAAATAGCAATTTTTCAACATTTGAATAAGAAACTGGGGGTATTGGCAATGGTAAACCACTTTGGGCCACTGAAAAAAAAAAACCGCAGACCACACGTACATACCCCTGGCACATTTTAGTTGAGTCCAGCCTGCCCAAATTGTTTTGGGCATGCAAGTTGCACCAAAGTCTGCAAACAAGCCATTTGAATAGAAACTGGTGTATTGCAAATAGATCCAACCTGGCCCAAATTGGTTTTGGGCAGCAGGTTTGGCAACAATCTGCAAAATAGCCATTTTTTACATTTGAATAAGAAACTGGTGTATTGCAATGGTAAAAACCGCTTTGGGCCACTGAAAAATCACCACAGACACACATGTACATACTCCTGGCACACAATTCAGTTGAGTCTAGCTGGCCCAAATTGGTTTTGGGCTTGGAAGTTGGCACAAAGTCTACAAAAGCCTTTTAGGCCATTTGAATAAGAAACTGATGTATTGCATAGGGTAAAACCGTTTTGGCCACTGAAAAATCACCCAGACACACGTAATAACCCCTGGCACATAATTCAATTGATTGCAGTCTGTCCAAAGTGGTTTTGGGCATGCGGTTGGCACCCAAAGTCTACAACAATTAGCCATTTTTGCCACATTTGAATGAAGAAACTGTGTATTGCAATCGGTAAACCGCTTTGGGCAAACCTGAAAAAACAAAAACATGGCACAGGATTTGTACATACCCTGGCACATAATTCCAGTTGAGCCCAGCCTGGCCCAAATTGGTTTTGGGTGCCACAATTGGCACCAAAGGTCTGCAAAATAGCCCATCCTATTAGCCATTTAATAGAACGGGTGTCTGGGCCTTAAAGGAAAACAGTTTGGGCCAACTGAAAAAACCACGCAGACACACACGTACATTACCCCTGGCACATATTCAGTGTGAGTCCAGCCTCGGCCCAACTGTTTACCATTGCAATACACCCATTTCTTAGTCAAATGGCTAAAAGGCGTGTTTTGCATTACTTTCGATGCCAACTTCCAGCCCAAAACCAATTTGGGACCCGGCTGGACTCACTAATTTAATGCCGGGGTATTACAAGTTCTGTAGCGGTTGCTTTTTCAGTGGCCCAAACGCGGGCTACCTATTTGCAATACACACAGTTTTCTTATTCACATGGCCTAAAATGGATGTTTTGCAGGAATTTTGGTGCCAACTTCGCATGCCAAAACCAATTTGGGCAGGCTGGGACTTCAACATAAATTAGTATGTCAGGTGTATGTATCAAGTCTGTCCTGCGGTGCTTTTTCAGTGGCCCACAGCGGTTTTACACTATTGCCCACAATACACCAGTTCTATTTCAAATGGGGCTATTTGCAGTTTGGTGCCCAACTTTGCGATCCCAAAACCAATTGGGCCAGGCTGACCCAACTGAAATATTGCCAGGTGAGTTGTACAAGTCTGTCTGCGTGCTTTTTCAGTGGCCCAAAGCGGTTTACTACTATTTGCAATACACCAGTTCTAATTTCAAAATGGCTATTTTGCAGTTTGGTGCCAACTTGCATGCCCAAAAAACCAATTTGGGCCAGGCTTGTGACTCAAACTGAATTGATGTGCCAGGGGTATGTTACGTGGTGTCTGCGGTGTTTTATTTTTCAAGTGGCCCAAAGCGGTTTACCTATTGCAATCTCAGTTTCTTATTCAAATGGCTATTTTGCAGTTTGGTGCCAACTTGCATGCCAAACCAATTGGGCAGGCTGACCCAAATCTGAATTATATGCCAGGTTGTATGTACAAGTCTGTCTGCGTTGATTTTCAGTGGCCCAAAACGTTTACCATGCAATACGACAGTTTCTAATTTCAAATGGCCTTTTGAGTTTGGTGCCAACTGCATGACCAAAACCATTTTGGGCCAGGCTGGGACCCAACTGAATTATATGCAGGTGTATTGTATTACGGTTGTGTGTATGCGGTTGGATTTTTCAGTGGGCCCCAAAGGGTTTACTTATTGCAATACACCAGTTTTCTGTATTCAATGGCAAAATGGCTATTTTGCAGGAATTTTTGGTGCCAACTTGCGTGCCACAAACCATTGGGCCAGACTGGGAACCCAACTTGAATTATGTGCCAGGGGTAGATACCGGTTCTGTGGGTCTTGCATGAATTTTTCAGTGGCCCAAAGAGTTTACTTATTGCAATTACACCAAGTTTCGTTGTCAAATGGCTAAATTGGCTATTTTGCAGACTTTTCTTGGTGCAAACTGCATGCCCACAAACCAATTGGGCCAGGTTGGACTCAACTGAATTAATGTGCCAGGGGTAAATGTATGTGGTGTGCTGCCAGTGATTTTTCAGTGGCCCAAAGCAGTTTTACTTTTGCAATACACCGGTTTCGTATTCAAATGGCTTATGGCTATGGTTTGCAGACTTTTTGTGCCAACTTGCATGCCCAAAATCCAATTTGGCCAGGTTGGACTCAACTGGAATTGTGCCAGGGGTGGATGTATGTGTGTGTCTGCAGTGATTTTTCAGGGGCCCACACCAGTTTGTTTTTTATTCAAATCGAATTAAGAAACCATTCCGGATCTTCATGCAACTGCAGCAGAGAAATCTAACTGCCCTGGAACAGCTTCCTGTCACTGTGACCCACCTCACACTGCATCATTCAGTCCGTGTTCACGACAAACCCTCTGAAGGATAAAATAAAGAATGCTCTTTGACATTTATTGGAGCTGTTTGGCGTATAATGGTTTTTGTTAAAATCCTATTGGTTACTGTCCGGTGGGGTTGTGTTTGTATATCGGTTCCCTGTAAAGAAGCCAGGAACTGACATTGGGCGTTCCTTTACCCCATTCATCCTTCCGCTTGACCCTCTGATGGGGCGTAAGAATGTGGCGGGGTAGGTGGAGTGGTGGGAGGCAGCCCCGGAGCGCCCTACGGTCGGGGCAGGTGCCAGAGTTCATGACGCTGGCCGTGTGGTCCGAGTGAAGCGGAGGGTCATTGCACCGTCCCTAATTTGTTGCGCTGTTGCCAGCGGGTGGTGGGCGATCCGGGGCTGTTTTTATACGGCTGGCCTTTGGTCCTTGACTACGCCTGTTGTCCTGGAGGGTTGTGATCTGTAAGTATCGACCCCTTTCCCCGGGGTTTCCCCCCCTTAGGCTTGTGTGGAAAGCCCTGTAACATGGAGCTTCTCATCACCTGTATTGATTATAACTTATTACTATCCTAGCAATGCACACGTGTGGCAATTGATGGCACTTACCCCCCCACTGATTATAGACTACTTACCCCCAACTGGATTAGAGACTTTACCCCTACTGATTATATGCCTACTTAACACTCCTCTGATTTCGCCTACTTACCCCCTACTGATTAATAGAACTACTTACCCCCCTACTGATTATAGACTACTAACCCCCCTACTGATTATAGACGACTAAACCCCCTACTGATTATAACTACTTACCCCCCCCTCTACTGATTATAGACTACTACCCCCTACTTAGTATAGACTACTTACCCCCCTACTGATTATAGACTACTTTACCCCCTACTGATTATAGACTACTTACCCCCCTACCCCCCTACCGTTAGGACTACTTACCCCCCCTACGATTATATACTACTTACCCCCTACTGGATATGACTACTACTCCCCCTACTGATTAAGACTAACTACTAAACCCCCTACTGATATAGACTACTAAACCCCCTACTGATGATAACTACTTACCCCCCCACTGATTATAGACTACTTACCCCCCCCACTGATTATAGACTACTTACCCCCCACTGATTATAGACTACTTACCCCCCCACTGATTATAGACTACTTACCCCCCCCCCCTTTATGATAACTACTTAACCCCCCCCCCCGATTAGAGACTACTACCACCGTAACCCCCCCCACTCGATTAGACTACTTAACCCCCCACTGATTATAGACTACTCACCCCCCCCCACTGATTTATAGACTACTTCCCCCCCCACTGATTATAGACTACTTACCCCCCCACTGATTATAGACTACTTACCCCCCCACTGATTATAGACTACTTACCCCCCCACGATTATAGACTACTTCCCCCCCCCCCACTGATTATAGACTACTTACCCCCCCCCCACTGATTATAGACTATACTTACCCCCCCACTGATTATAGACTACTTACCCCCCCCGATATAGACTACTTACCGCCCCCCACTGATTATAACTACTTACCCCCCCCCTGATTTAGACTACTACCCCCCCCACTGATTATAGACGTAGTTACGTACCCCTACTGTATAGACTACTACACTCCTACTGATTATAGACTACTTACCACACCCCTACTGATTAATAGACTACTTCCCACACCCCCCTACTGAATTAGGACTATAACCCCCCTACTGATTATAGACTAACTACAAAACCCCCTACTGATTATAGACTATTACCACCCCTACTGATTCTAGACTACTTACCCCCCCCCCCTACTGATTATATACCTTACTTACCCCCCTAAGATTATAGACTATACTTCCCCCCTACGATTATATACTACTTACCCTAACCCCCCTACTGAGTATAACTACTTACCCCCACCTACTGACTATAGACTACTTACCACCCCCACTACTTATTTAATCGGACTACTTACCCCCCCTACTGATTATAGACTACTTACCCCCCTAACTGATTAGCGCACTAACTTACCCCCTACTGGTATAGACCTACTAAAAACCCCCTACTATTATATACTCACTACTTACCCCCCCCTGATTATAGATACTTACCCCCCCCACTGTATTATAGACTACTTCCCCCCCACTGATTATAGGACTACTTTTTTTTTTACAACCTACCACCACCCCCCCCCACTGATTGTATAGAACTAACTTACCCCCCCCCTATTATAGACTACTTACCCCCCCCCTGATTAGAGACTACTTACGAACTACCCCCCCACTGATTATAGACTACTTACACCTACCCCCCCCACTGATTATAGGCACTACTCCCCCCGACCCTGATTATAGATTTACTACTTACCACCCCCACATGATTATAGACTAACGTACCACCCCCCCACTGATTAATAGACACTTACCCCCCCACGATTTAGTAGACTACTTACCCCCCCATGATTTATGAGACTACTTACCCCCCACTGATTAATGAAGACTACTACCCCCCCCTGTTATAGACTCTTAACCCCCCCCCACTGATTCTAGACTACTTACCCCCCACTGATTATAGACTACTACCTTACCCCCCACTGATTATGATACCTCCTTACCCCCCCCACGGATTTATACTACTTACCCCCCCCCCACTGATTATAGACGCTACTTACCTATAACCCCTACCCCCCCCCCCACTGATTAAGACTACTTACCCCCCCCACTGATTATAGACTACGTTAACCTACTTACCCCCCCCCCCCACTGATTATAGACTACTTCCCCCCCCCCACGGATTATGAACTACTTACCCCCCCACTTATTTAGACTACTTCCCAACCCCCCCACTGATTATAGACTACTAACCCCCACTGATTAGTAGACTACTAAACCCCCTACTCTTAATATAGACACTTACCCCCCACTGATTATAGACTACTGTCCCCCCCACTGATTATATACTACTTACCCCCCCACTGTTATAGACTGCTTTCCCCCCCCCACTGCTATAGACTGCTAACCCCCCACGATTTAGACTACTTAACCCCCCCACTGATTATAGACGCTTACTTACCCCCCCCACTTGATTAAGACACTTACGCTACCACTCCCCCCCCCACGATATAGCTACTTATCCCCCTACTTACCCCCCCCCACTGATTATAGACTACTTCCCCGCCCCCCACGATTATAACTACTTACCTACCCCCCCAACTGATTATAGACTACTTCCCCACCCCCCACGGATTATACAGTTACCCCCCCACTGATTATAGACTACTTCACCCCCCCCCCACCCCCCCCCTGGATTATAGACTACGTACCCCCCCCACTGTTACTAGACTACTCTTACCCCCCCCTGATTATAGACTACTTACCCCCCACTGCTATATACTACTTTACCCCCCCACGGATTATAGACCTACTTACCCCCCCCCACTGATTATAGAACACTTACCCCCCCCCCCCTTTATGATAGACGATTCCCCCCCCACTGATTATAGACTACTTACCCCCCCACTGATTATAAACACTCTACCCCCCCACTGATAATAGACTACTTAACCCCCCTACCACTGACATATAGACTTACTTACCCCCCCCCACTGGATTATAGACTTTACTTAACTTACGCCCCCCACTGATTATGACTCTACCCCCCACTGATTATAGACTAACTTACCCCCCACTGATTCAGATACTTACCCCGCACACTAATCACTTTGAGTCTAAACACTGCCCCACTTATCGCGCAGTTATAGCTGTCATCTACCATTACACTACTTACCTCCACCCTAATCTCATGTAAATGTAGACTGCTTACCTCCACACTGATGAAACTCTTACCCCTCCACAACAGATTATAGACACTTACTATCCACACTATCTGCTTTGTAGTCCTAACAGTTATAGATCTGTATCTACCTTACAATCAACTACTTCCGTCCACAAAAAACTAAATCTGCAGTTAAGTTTTTTTGTACAAAGCTGTATCTACCATATAACCTATTACCGTCCCAGTAATCTTCGTTTATACTGTTCTACCATTTGACTACTTCCTCCACACTGTCTGTGAGTTATATGCTGTTTCTAGTATCTACTTTGCACACTGCATACTTCCCCATTTAATCTGTGGTTACCTTTCTTATCTACCAATAGACCGGAATGTGAAACTTGTGGCCCCCCAGAATGTTTGGAAATTACTCACCGCTGGTAGCCATGGATGGTGGAGATGTAATTTTCACAAAATCTGGATCAACCATGTGACGACTTACTTTTGCACTGATTTGTGGGTTGCTTACATTTACTGTATCTGATATATAGACTCAGTACCTCCCCTTCCCTGCCAGTAAGTATCCACCACTCTCATAAATTTTTTTCCAAAAGGTACTTTTAAAAAAAGTTACTTACCTTTATTTGTTATATTTTGATTTTTTGCTGTCCTTAGGATTATACCACCTGTCTCCAGTCTCTCCGGCTTCCCATTTCGGTTTGGGACCCGTTTGAGGATCGCATGGGCAGTGCAATAGCAGCGACTGCATTGTGAATCATGGCTTTTCACATGTGTTAACTTCCATTGACAAAGCGTGCCTTACGTCACTAAGGGACAGAACTGGAGCTTGCGTGTAAAGAGGCTTTTACTTTAACATAATGTTAAATACATTTGTGTCATTGTTTTGGATGTTACTGGTTAGTTTTGTAATCTTGTGTGTAAGGGAGGGATTAAAGGAAAGAATTAATCAACTCTTTTTCCTGTGGGTTTATAGCACTACACTTTAACAGCAGTTACCGATGCCGACGCTCAGGCTTGTAGGCTTGTCCAGAGCTCATAGGTGTTGCTAGACACAATCCAGGTTCTTTATCGCTGAAACCCAGTGTTTAGAAAGCAGAGAACCCTCTAGACCAGGTTGTCTTATCAAGAGATTATTTGTAATTTCTGTACATATGCACTGCTGAAAATTAATCACATACAGTCAAATCATTTACAATTAACCTCTGCTACCCTTAGTAGCCTTACTCCATGTGTGCCGCCTCTTACGATTTCCCTTCTGTGCCCATATATTCCTAGTTGAACCTGTTGTTGCACACATTAATCTTCTCTGAAACGCCAAATACACTTGCTTTCAATTTACCTTAAACGGCAAGTACACCCCATATAAAAATCTATTCTCTACTTGCCTTTCCAACTGTAAAGAATCCTCCAAGACTCAAAAGACTGTTGGCCTGTTCCTTGTATTCTCCACCCTCTTCTTCTCCAAAGTTACACCCCTCTTTTGAAAAAGCTGTATGAGCTTGTGCACTCTAAGTAAGCCACCTCTGTCAGTAAAAAAATCATTGGCGTGACATGCACCTGTCACAGCCATATTGACGTTTGGCTACCAGGAGTAGACAGAAGGACCAGAGAAGGGGGGCCATCTAATACAGAATAGATCGTCCTTCAGGAATGGTGGCCAGGTAAGCGATCTTTTTGCAGTATTTTGGGTGTGGGAAAGGTAGGTATGATTTTTTGTTTGAGCAGTGGACATCCCTTAAACATACCTTAAGCCAAGTATTGAGAACGCGCTATCGGGCCCCCGAGTTGTGTCGCTACCCTTTTGCATCACCTCTGACAGCTCAGTAGTTCTGTACTGTGATTAGGCCTTTATGACTGTGGGGGGGGGGAAGGACTCTGTTCACCTTGCTATGTTATTTATTGTGTAGAGGTTAATACCGAGATTGATTATGGCTTTTTAGAATTTTAAATTCTTATCTATTTTCTATGTGTGTACCCCTATTTTGGACCTTCATGGTCTATCATAAAGGGCTTTTACTTATATACAGAATTCTTGAGTGGCGGTACTCCCTTTTCCTTTTCTGTTTATATATTTATCATACTAGCTCTAGTACCTGCACTTGGTCCATTGGGACTAGTTCCATGTATCCTGTGCCTCAAATAAGCTTGTTTGGTTTATATCAATTTGCAACTGCATTCTAATTCTGTTTCTTTTGCTTCAATTGCCCTTTACAACTACAAATTGTTTAACTAGTTCATTGAAAACTATTAGCAATAAATATCCTGGAAATTTTTCCTTTTTAATTTAATTGTGTACATTATACTCTATTACCAACAACTGCACATATCCACTTTTCAGTAATGTTTCAACGGATTATCATGGAGTTAAAACAATGGCAAAAACATTGAGCGGTTAGGAAGACTTGGGAGTCTTCGTGCATGTGATTTTACAAATGTTTGAAGTACGGGAATGCAGGACATTTCAGTTTATACGATAAATTAACTCGCAGTCCCTATAATAAAAAAAAAAAATAAAATAAAAAAATAAAAAAATATAAAATAAAATATAAAAAAAATAATAAATACAAATAATAATAAAAAATATAAAAAAAATAAAAAATAAAATAATAAAAAAAAAACAAAAACAAAACAACCAAAATACTAAAAAAAAAAAACAAAAAAAATCATAAAACAATCAAAAAAATAATAAAAAATAAAACTAAGAAATAAGTGAAACTATAAAAATAATAATAAAAATAATAACAAAAAAAATATAAAATAACAAATAAACCCATCCCATTTTAAAACTAGTCCGCAATTAGACAAATGCTTAATTGGGTACCAAAAAAGCGAGATCTTTTGGGAAAACATCAGTTGCGAACACCTATAGGAGGGCAGTCCCCCTTTGTTCTAGCTTGATGGAGGCCATCAACTCGATGGGCCTCCTATTGAGAATGGAAGCCGGTTGATCAGGTTGCCTCATACATTAGTGGCCGCCATAGCGCTTAACGACAACGGGCATATCCTGCCTTCTTTATAACAGTTACGGCAACTGCTTCCCATAACTAGTAAATTGCAACATGTTTGTTATCCGATTGATTCCTGTCCCCTTTGAGAGGTAGCTATGATGGTGACTATAGTATGATATGTTTAATGCGACCTCCCACCTCCAAATGCTCTACCCAGGCGGGGGTTGCATGAGGCTTCATCAAGGGTTTTAAAAATCTCGTACCCCTATAAAACCTCTGTTCATACGAGGGACTTGCTAATGTGTATGGACATATTACTTTTCCCGCCCGGGACACAGGAGTTCTCTATAGCGAGTAGGGGTCTGTGAATATTTTTATCCTTTTAATTTTATATAATGTCGTGTACTATTGTATTGTCATTTTATTTAACCAAACCCCACATTTTATTTTTGTATTATATGCACGTCCAACCTGTTGGGAATATTAAATGCTAAAAATTATAATAAGTTTTGTCTTTGATAGCTCAAAGAACTCAGTTACCTTGATAAATTTATATGTTCTGGTTTGAAGGAAATGTTTTTGCAGTGTAATTAACTCTGTGCTGCTATGACATGGAATGAATTGCGAATTTACCAGTTATGTGCTGGAGTGAATGGCGTGTGCGTTAACCATTTAGCTGGACAGACAGGGGTGTACTAGTCATGGAGCGTCACGTTTTTGGTGGGGGGCTGTCTTTAACGGCCGTAAAGCTTAAAGTGTGGTGTTGGCCATTATAGTGTTCCAGCTGTTGTTTACAATTACGGGATTGGTTTATATCTAAGTCTCACATAGGTGGTTGGATGCCTAGTTCTTTCTCTTTGTTTCTTTTCGTATATTGCCAATATTAATTACCAAGAGCACCTCCCAATCCCCTTCACCTTCACATGGGATTTAGATAGGCTCTGTGCATTTGTATATATTTTTTTATATGGGGTTTTTTGTATGGTTATTAGCAGTGGTGTTGATACTTGGACCGGATTGGGTCCAAATTCATCTGCGTCTACATTATTAATTTTACTACTTTAAAACATATGGTGTTAGATTAGTGTTTGACATTTGTTAAAAACGAGTCTTGCAGTTCCTACCACTCACGTATAATTAATTGTACTGAATTTTTCTCTTTTCATTATTGGGCCATCATGACAGCCTGAGTGCCATCTAATTTGTGGTGATGGTAGTGGGTGATGCTTTTTAAACCTGTCTTTTAGGGTTCCCCCTTTGTTGCTTACAATTTTGTATATCGACTTTTTTAGGCACGAAGAAACTTGCATTGTGTTTTTGGCTTGATGCTCTGACCGTTTATTCCAAATCAGACAAGGAACTTTTGCCAGGAACGACAGTCCTTCGTCCTGGCCAAACTGGGTTGAACGAGCGAATAGTTGGTTGGGAAGTGAAGGATCTCTCTTGTGTATCAGGGCAGATGCCTGCATGCGGGAGATGGCAAGATCCAAAGTGGGGACAGGACCAGAGGAGGAAGTGTCCAGAGGGGGCAGGGCTAGAGGGGTTGTTGCCTTGAGAATGCACCATGGGGCATTCATATGTGGTAGCCCGGAGGGGGCAAAGACCAAAGTGGGGCAGGACCAGAGGTAACCTGAGTGTTGCAAGACTAGTTTGGGCTGTTCCATTGGTGTATGCCAGCCTGGGTGGCAAGACCAAATTGAGCCGGATGAAGGGTACCCGAAAAGGACCAAACTTTCTCCTGCAGCCAAATGACCCTCAAAACCTCATCCTCACGAGGTTATGTTTTGAAATGTGCTCTCAAATGTACGTACCCCAGTCCCTTGTTCCCTTCAGCTGTCTTTGCCTTTTCCGGCAGGATGCTGGCAGAAGGGGCCGGGACAGACGGCGGCCCTTTTTATAACAAAGGAATTTTATAATTTTTGTATGTAGAGTGCATTAGACTCTCTGTTTCTTTTTTTCCCCCCCCTCAGAACTACAAGTCCAGTGACAGTTGCAATCAAATGTATTATTAAGATTGAGATACAGGAGAAGAGGGCTTTCACATGGTTTCAGGAGCAGGGAAGTGGCAGGGGAAATGGTGATCTGCTACATATCCTATATATTAAAGCAATTGTGCGTCCCTGTGCCGTGGGGGTGTGTCCTGAGCAGATTCTCTGACTCACTGTAAGAGCAGAGCAAGAGCTTAACTCACCAATATCACACAGGGCCTACAGCTACGGGATCCCTCCCTCCCTCCCAGTCCACAGCAGAGTCTGCAGAGGTTGTGGGCGGAGCGGCTCTGGGCCTCCCCTTGGGAGGGATGGCAAGATCCAGCCAATCCGCTCCTGATATTCCTGACTAGGAACTTCACAGCACAGTGAGTGTTTTAAAAAAAAAAGTTTACTGACGGAGTATGCTGGGTTGGGAAGGAGAGGCTGGGGGACAGATGACACTGCTTCATATTCATGTAACTCTAACTCTCGGGTGTCTGGGACAGAGGTGTGTGACCTGGTCTGGGGACAGAGTGGGGGCCCTGGATCTGGGACAGAGGAGGGGTCCTGGACAGCTGGGGGGGCCCTGGGTCTGGGACAAGGGGGGGCTGGGAAAGAGGGGGGGACCCTGGGTCTGGGACAGAGTAGGGGACTCTGATCGGTGGCAGAGGGGGGGGGGTTTTGGGGTCTGGGGACAGAGGGGGTGGGAACCTGGGTCTGGGACAGAAGTGGGGGGTCGCGGTTCGTGGGAGGGAGGGGGGACCCTGGGTCTGGAGAAAGAGGGGGGGGGGTTTTTTCCTTTTGGTACTGGCAGAGGGGGGCCCTGGGGCTGGGGCGCGGGTCTGGTCAGAGAAGGGGGCCCCTTGGTCTGGGACCGAGTGGTGGGTACCCTGGGGCGGGAAACAGAAGGGGCGAGCTGGGACCTTAGTGGGACAAGAGGGGGGGCCCTGGGTTGGGGCGAGGGTGGGCCCTTGGTCTGGGGGCAGAGGGGGGCCCTGGGTCTGGGAAGGGGGGACCCTGGGTCGGGAAACTAAGAGGGAACCTGTGGCCTTGGGACATGGAGATGGAGCACTTTGGGCTCTGCGCCTGTTATTGTAACAGGCTTAATTGTCTAGTCACACATAAAAATGTAATATCTTCAAAACTACAGTTACCCTTAAAATCTCATAATCCCCCTCACAAGTTATGAACAAAAACAGATGGGGGGTCGAGGGGACAAGGGATTATTTATTGTGCCATCCTATTACCTGAGCTGTTAGGGTGACCTAGTGTGGTGGTTGATTGAAGACATCAGATGAAAAATTTTACAGTTGTCTGATTGAATGTTGGGCTAAAAATGTTTTCAATATTTGGCCCAACAACCAAAATTTACAGAAATCAATGTGTCCCAAATATGGAAACTTTGGTACACCTGCCTTAGAGTATCCTGCAATCTATGAATAAAGAGATCTTGTGGAGCCTAAATTACACCTATAAACTTAGAAAGATTCTATGGATTCCTTAGCTAGAAAATTACATCTCCAATATGTTCATTCAAACCAATAGTGGTATTGTTTATTCAAAGTGCTAACTCCGCACAATTACATGTTTCCAACAGCAAAAGAACCTCTGCGGAGTTCGAAACATGTAGTGTGGGAGTTTGGCACTTTGACTAAACAATACCACTATTGGGTTGTACTAAGTCCTGCGGTGAAGATAATTTTTCTTCTTACCTATATGACGCTGCCATGCAGAGCAAGATCGAATTAGAAAGTGGCTACAAAAAGGGCTGGAGGAGGAGTTTATTTACATACTGTGTCCATACTGTGTCCTGCAGGTCTGAAACTGTGGAAGGTTCCAAATCTGGGTGGCATAAATCTAGGAACAGAAGAAGAAACAGTATTATATGAAATATAGATAACAGTGGGATTTTACAAGGATGGTGATTCATGGAATCTGTCTCTAACATAGAGCGATACTGTGCCTTTTTACGATCATGATAGTACAATTTACAGTTGCAATCGTATTGCACGATTACCTATAACAATACCATTGTGGTAGTTACTACCACTGCATGCTTGTATGCAGGGGTCGTACTGAAGGGACCCAGCCCCCTACCCGCGCATTTGGGGGCTGGTGGAAACCTAAAAAAAGCCCACAAAAAAAGTTGATGGGGGGGGGGGGGAGGGAGAAGGGGGGGGGGGGGAGGGGGCAGGGGGGGGGGGGAAAAGGGGGGGGAGGGGGGGGGGGGGGGGTGGGGGGGGGGGGGGGGGGGGGGGGGAGGGGCGTGGGGGGGGGGGGGTGGGGGGGGGGGGGGGGGGGGGGGGGGGGGGGGGGGGGGGGGGGGGGGGGGGGGGAGGGGGGGGGGTTTTTTTTTATTTTTTTTTTTTTTATTTAAATTTTTTTTTTTTTTTTTTTTTTTTTTTTTTTTTTTTTTTTTTTTTTTAAAACCAGTGATCGCGGTCTGCAGTTTAATATAGGAACCCAGTCTTTAAAAAGCTGTAAGGATGTGTCTCCCTTACTATAAGGTTTACAGGAAGGGTAAGGAGGTTTTAAACAATTGATCGCGGTATGAATGAACATACGTCACGATCACCTTGTTTCAAAAACCAGCTCGTCCTGCGATAATTAGGGCTGTGGCGGGCCTTACTTACCGTCTGGGCCCCCTGCGGGTGCGTGGGTGTGTAGTTACTACGCCATTTTTTGCCCACATGATCGTATATGTAGGAACACAGCTGTAGGATATACTAATTAGGGATATTTACCCAGTGCAGCTGTGAAACAATCTGTGTTCCATAACACTGTGCTCTCTCCTTTCACCTTCCTTAAACCTTTATAGTAAAGGAGTACACTATCATCCATTAAAGTGTTTCAATTCGTTTGTAACCCCCCTACCTCCTACTGATGTTAAACGGCCCATCCAGCAACAGTGTTACGGGATCAGCTGGACTGACATCTGTGTTACTAAAGTTTAGGACCGATCTCACCAATCACATTTGAAGAATAACAGACAGCCATTAATAACTTAGCCCCTGGTAAGGCGTCTATAAAAACAAGCGTACCGAGGTCTTGATTGCAGGAGCGTCTCTCTGATGTGCCTATGTATCCTGGGTCCAGCATTTCAGCATTTAGATCCCTCCCCCGGTATGAGACCCAGCAAGTCTCGCAACAATACACACAGCCAGAAAGATGCAGAGAGAGTGGATCGCTCCGTCAATCAGGACAATACCGCCCGCAGGTAGGTATAACAATCAAGCTTTATTGGAATCACTAACTGCGTAATCACACAACATGTTGTGCAAAAATAGAAAGGAGAGAGACAAAAACCATAGGTCTGTACGTCGTGTTTCACGGCCAGAAAGCGCTTCCTCAGAGACCATCTAGGCTAGACGGTAAGGCATCTGGCCTAGATGGTATCCCCATAGATATATACAAACTGTACAGCGAATATATTAGCATCAAGACTTTTAAAATGTTCCAGCAATCATATAACGCAAACCAACAACCACATTCTTTATATGAGGACAATATCATTTTATTGTAAAACCCGCAGAAAGACCCTACTGTCTGTAGCTCATACAGACCTATCTCGCTGTTCAACACGACTACAAAGTATTAGCCAAATTATTAACCAACAGACTTTCAAAGTAAGATACAATCAATAGGGGGGTGGAGCTAGCGCTTGATTGAGTGAGTCGCAAGGAGGACGGCTTCCCGCACCAAAAACTCATCCGGGCTATTTCCAGCCACATCTACCTGCACAATACATGCATCCTGAAGCGGAGAGACCAAGAGACATCCATGACCAAGGTCCAGGGCTAAGAAACTACATCTTAGTTTTCTTGAAACTATTAATAAACCTGCCGTCACCCACTGTAAGACCGTTCATTGTTTTTATGTTACCATATGAAAAAACCCTTTCTTGAACTTAAAGACTAAATTTTTTTCTTCCCAGTCTAAGGGATGTCTTCGTGTCCTCTGACATGGTGAACAATGCCCCAGAATTTATTGTATGGCCCGTTAATGTATTTATACACAGTAATCATATCCCCACGCAAGCGCCTTTTCTCCAGCGTACATAATGGTAATTTAAGCTCCCCCAGTTACTTAGTATTTTAGTTGCCCTTTCCATTTCAAAGATGTCCTTTTTGTACACAGGATTCCAAAACGCAACCGCTATTCCAAATGAGGCACTTACCATGCTTGTAAAACGAAGGAGAATATAAATGTTTCCTCCCTGATAACCTCCATTTACCTCGTACCATACCTCTTTATACAAGACAAACCATGCTGGGCTCTGGCTTACTGCCGTTCTGGCCACTGCTTGCTAACTTTAGTTTTGTTATCCACCCAAAGCTCCAAAGATCCCTTTCCAACAGGGATTCACTTACTGTTACACAGAGCCATTTATTAGTATAAGTAGCACAAGGATTTTTATAAGGGCATGCCACCCCCAAACTATATTCCCCCCAATAATGGCCCCACCATGTAGTGTAGTTTAATCCTTACCTCACATCCCAGCTCCATAGGGTTCTCCTGTAAACCCCCCCCCCCCAAAGTCTCAAACTAAACCACCAGGGAGGATAGCAGTCTCTGCCTGCTATCTAGCCTCCGGTTAGATATTTGCCATGCGCACTGCAGCAATTCTCCCCCCTCCCTCCCCCTCCCCTCCCCTCCCTCTCCCCTCCCTCTCCTCCCGTTCTTTACTATCCTCCCCCTAGCGTTAAACCCCCTTAATATTGCTGCTCCCCCATGTCCCCCCAGCCCCAATCCCATGTTTTTTTGCAAAAAGCTCCCCAAACTCTTATGTACGCTGGAGAAAAGGCGCTTGCGTGGGGATATGATTACTGTGTATAAATACATTAACGGGCCATACAATAAATTCTGGGGCATTGTTCACCATGTCAGAGGACACGAAGACATCCCTTAAGACTGGAAGAAAAGAAATTTAGTCTTTAAGTTCAGAAAGGGTTTTTTCATCATGGTAACAGTAAAACAATGGAACGGTCTTACAGTGGTGACGGCAGGTTTATTTAATAGTTTCAAGAAAAAGCTAAATGAGTTTCTTAGCCCTGGACCTGGTCATGGATGTCTCTTGGTCTCTCCGCTTCAGGATGCCTGTATTGTGCAGGTAGATGTGGCTGGAAATAGCCTCGGATGAGTTTTTGGTGCGGGAGCCGTTCCTCCTTGCGACTCACTCAATCAAGCGCTAGCTCCACCCCCCCTATTGATTGTATCTTACTTTGAAGTCTGTTGGTTAATAATTTGGCTAATACTTTGTAGTCAGTGTTGAACAGCGAGATAGGTCTGTATGAGCTACAGACAGTAGGGTCTTTGTCGGGTTTTAGCAATAAAATGATATTGTCCTCATATAAAGAATGTGGTTGTTGGTTTGCGTTATATGATTGCTGGAACATTTCTAAAAGTCTTGGTGCTAATATATCGCTGTACAGTTTGTATATATCTATGGGGATACCATCTAGGCCAGATGCCTTACCGTCTAGCCTAGATGGTCTCTGAGGAAGCGGCTTTCTGGCCGTGAAACGCGTCAGACCTATGGTATTTTTGTCTCTCTCCTTTCTATTTTGCACAACAGTGTTGTGTGATTACGCAGTTAGAGTTCCAATAAAGCTTGATGTTATACCTACCTGCGGCGGTATTGTCCTGATTGACGGAGCGATCCACTCCTCTGCATCTTCTGGCTGTGTGTATTGTTGCGAGACTTGCTGGGTCTCATACCGGGGGAGGGATCTAAATGCTGAAATGCTGGACCCAGGATACATAGGCACATCAGAGAGCGCTCCTGCATCAGACCTCGGTACGCTTGTTTTTATAGACGCCTTACCAGGGGCTAAGTTATTAATGGCTGTCTGTATTTCTTCAAATGTGATTGGTGAGATCGGTCCCTAAACTTTAGTACACAGATGTCAGTCCAGCTGATCCCAGTACACTGTCTGGATGGGCTGTAACAGTAGGAGGTAGGGGGGTTTAAAAGAATTGAAACATTTAATGGAATGGATGTGTCTCCTTACTATAAGGTTTACAGGAAGGGTAAGGAGAGCACAGGTACTGGGAACACAATTTGTTACAGCTGCACTGGGTAAATATCCCTAATTATATATCCCCTACAGCTGTGGTCCTACATATACGATCATGTGGGCATACAAACAGTGGCGTAACTACCACCCCCGCAACCGCAGGGGGGCCCAGACGGTAGTAGGGCCCGCCACAAGCCCCTAATTTGCGCAGGACGAGCTGGTTTTAAACAAGTGATCGTGCGTATGTTTCATTCATACGCGCGATCACTTGTTTAAAACCTCCTTACCCTTCCTGTAAACCTTATAGTAAGGAGACACATCCTTACAGCTTTTTAAAAGACTGGGTCCGATATTAAACTGCAGACCGCGATCACCTGTTTAAAACCAGCTTGTCCTGTATTCAAGTTTTGTGGAGGGAGGAGGGGCCCAGCCCCCAAATGCGCGGGGAGGGGGCTGGGTCCCTTCAGGTACGCCCCTGCATACAAAGCATGCAGTGGTAGTAAACTACCACAATGGTATTGTATAGGTAATCGTGCAATTACGATTGCAACTGTAAATGTACTATCATGATCGTAAAAGGCACAGTATCGCTATTTAGAGACAGATTCCATGAATACCATCCTTTGTAAAATCCCACTTGTTATCTATATTTCATATAATTACTGTTCTTTCTGTGTCCTAGCATTTATTCCACCCATGATTTGGAACCTTCCACAGTTTCAGACCTGCAGGACACAGTATGGACACAGTATGTATAAACTCTCCTCCAGCCCTTTTTGTAGCCACTTCCTAATTCGATCTTGCTCTGCCATGGCAGCGTCATATAGGTAAGAAGAAAAAATTATCTTCACAGCAGGACTTAGTACAACCCAATAGTGGTATTGTTTAGTCAAAGTGCCAAACTCGCCACACTACATGTTTCGAACCGCAGAGGTTCTTTTGCTGTTGGAAACATGTAATGTGACGAGTTAGCACTTTGAATAAACAATACCACTATTGGTTTGAACATATTGGAGATGTAAATTTTCTAGCTAAGGAATCCATAGAATCCTTTCTAAGTTATAGGTGTAATGTAGGCTCACAGATCTCTTGATTTCATAGATTGCAGGATACTCTAAGGCAGTGTACACAAGTTTCCATATTTGGGACACATTGACTTCTGTAAATTTTGGTTGTTGGGCCAAATATTGAAAACATTTTTAGCCCAACATTCAATCAGACACACAGTAAATTTCATCTGATTGTCTTCAATCAACCACACACTAGGTCACCCTACAGCTCCAGGTAATAGGATGGCACAATAAATAATCCCTTGTCCCCTCGACCCCCATCTGTTTTGTTCATAACTTGTGAGGGGATTATGAGATTTTAAGGGTAACTGTAGTTTTGAAGATATTTACATTTTTATGTGTGACTAGACATTAAGCCTGTTACAATAACAAGCGCTAGAAGCCCAAAGTGCCTCCATCCTCCATGTCCCAAGGCCACAGTTCCCTCTTAGTGTTCCAGACCCAGGGTCCCCCCTCTGTCCCAGACCCAGGGCCCCCCTCTGCCCCAGACCAAGGGCCCCCCTCTGCCCCAGACCCAGGGCCCCCCCTCTGTCCCAGACCAAGGGCCCCCCTCTCTGTCCCAGACCCAGGGCCCCCTTTCTGACCAACCCGGCCCAGCCCCAGGGCCCCCTCTGCCCCAGTACCAGACCCTCTTTCCAGGACCCAGGGTCCACCCCTTCTCCCAGAACCAGGGGACTCCCCCACTCTGGTCCAAGACCCAGGTCCCACCCCCTCTGTCCCCCAGACAACCCCCCCCTCTGTCACACGATCAGAGTCCCCCTACTCGTCCCAGACCCAGGGCCCCCCTCTTTCCCACCCCCCCTCTGTCCCCAGACCCAGGGCCCCCCAGCTGTCCAGACCCTCCTCTGTCCCAGATCCAGGGCCCCCCACTCTGTCCCAGACCCAGGTCACACCACCTCTGTCCCAGACCCAGGAGATAGAGTTACATGATATTACAGCAGTGTCATCTGTCCCCAGCCTCTCCTTCCCAACCCAGCATGATCTCCTTCAGTAAACTTTTTTTTTTTAACACTCACTGTGCTGTGAAGTTCCTAGTCAGGAATCTCAGGATCGGATGTCTGGATCTTGCATCCCCTCCCCAGAGGGGAGGACCCAGAGCCGCTCCGCCCACAAATCTCTGCAGACTGCTGGTGACTGGGAGGGAGGGGAGGAGTCCCGTAGCTGTAGCCTGTGTGAGATTGTGACGTAAGCTCTGCTCTGCTTCTTACAGTGAGTCAGAAACCTCCTGCTCAGGACACACACACACGGACACAGGGACGCACACTTGCATTTTATTATATAGGATATGGTAGCAGCATCACCATTTCCCCTGCACTTCCTGCTCTGAAACCATGTGACAGTCCCTCTTCTCTGTATCTCAATCTTATAATCTATTTGATTCAACTGTCACTGGCTTGTAGTTCCGAGGGGGGAAAAAAAGAAACAGAGAGTCTAATGCACTCTGACATACAAAAATATAAAATTCCTTTGTTATAAAAGGTGCCGCTGTCTGTCCGGCCCCTTCTGCAGCATCCTGGCACGGAAAAGGCAGAAGACAGCTGAGGGAACAAGGGCTGGTAAGTACATTTGAGAGCACATTTCAAAACTATAAACCTCGTGAGGATGAGGTTTTGAGGGTCATTTAGGCTGCAGGAGAAAGTTTGGTCTTTCTCTGGGTACCCTTCAGTCCTGCTCAACTTTGGTCTTGCCCCCCACTGGGCATACCCCATATGGACATGCCCAAATTTAGTCTTGCCCACCTCCAGGTACCCTCTGGTCCTGCCCCACTTTGGTCTTGCCCCCTCCGGGCCTACCACATATGGACATGCCCCATGTGCATCTCCAAGCACAACCCCTCTAGCCCTGCCCCCTCTGGACATTCCTCCTCTGGTCCTGTCCCACTTTGATCTTGCCCATCTCCCAGCATGCAGGCATGCCCTGATACACAAGAAGAGATCCTTCATCCCAACCAACTATTCGCTACTTTCAACCAGTTGGCCAGGACGAAGGACTGTCGTTCATGGCAAAAGTTGCCCATTCGTCTGATTTGGATAAACGGTCAGTCACAGCCAAAAACACATGCAAGTTTCTCGGGCCTAAAAAAAGTGATATACAAAATTGTAAGCACAAAGGGGGAACCTAAAAGACAGGTTTAAAAGCATCACCCAATACCATCACCACAAATTAGATGGGCACTCAGGCTGTCATGATGCCCAATAATGAAAAGAGAAAATCAGTACAATTAAAACTATATACGTGAGTGGTAGGAACTCAAGAGCCTCTTTTTAACAAATGTCAAACACATAATCTAACACCCATAATGTTAAAGTAGTAAAATTAATAATATGTAGGAGCAGAGGATTTGGACCCAACCGGTCCAATCTCAACCCCACTCTAATTAGCATACAAAAAACCCATATAAAAATATATATACAATGCACAGAGCCTATCTAAATCCAAATGGATTGGAGGTGCTCTTGGTAATAATATGGCAATATACGGAAGAACAAAGAGAAAGAACTAGGCACTCAACCACCATGTGAGACTTAGATATAAAACAATCCCTTTATTGTAAAACACTGGGAAACACTATGCAATAGTGCCACCACTTTAAGTTACGGCCTTAAAGACGCCCCCCCAAAAACTTGACTCTCACTGACTATGTACACCCCTGTCCTGGCAGCTAAATGGTTAACACTACGCCATTCACTCCAGCAACTAACTGGTTAATTAGCATCAGTCATTCACAAGCAGTCACAGAGTTAATTACACTGCAAAACATTCCATTCAACCACATATAAACTTATCAGAGGCTAACTGAGTTCTTTTAGAGCATCAAAGACAAAACTTATTAAATTTTAGATTTAATATTCCAAAAGGTGGACAGTGCATATAATACAAAAATAAAATGGTGTTACAATAAAATGACATACAATAGGTACAACAGTTATATAAAATTAAAAGGATAAAAATATTCACAGACCCTACTCGCTAGAAGAACTCCTGTGTCCCGGGGCGGGAAAGTAATATGTCCATACACATTTAGCAAGTCCCCTCAGTATGAACAGAGTTATAGGGGCTACGAGGATTTTTAAACCCCTTGATGAAGCCTCATGCAAACCCCCGCCTGGGCTATGCATGAGGTGGGAGTGTCTAGGAATGTCCAGATTTACGACTAGCCAAAAGCATTCATTCCCCCTCATTTAGGCAGACTCCATATAAATGTAGATATGGTACAGTTTTGTTCATTATAACCCCATGAAATTGAGTGTTTGCCAGTTTGACATTGATTTTGACATTAATCTATCTTGTTTAAAAGTTAAATCAGAGAGACACTTGTAAACTCAGGACCAAATATAACATAACATTTATAATGAAAAACCACAAATGTTCTTTCCTGTGCCCTCACATCATATCAGTTTTATTCAACCCAGTGACATCATTCTATTATTACTGTACAACATCCTTTTCCAGTTATAACAAGCTTTAACCTGAGCACTAGCTTGACACAAGTGTTTTGACAGCGATCTACGGGTATCTTAGCCCATTCTTCATGGGCAAAAGAAGCCTCCAGTTCAGTTGCCACATTTTTAGGCTGCACGCTGGCACACTGCTTTGCTTTAAGTTCCACCAGAGGTTCTCAATCAGAATTTAAGTCGGTTGGTAACTGCAATGGTCACTCCAAATGTTCAGCCTTTAATCTGAACATGCTCATAGTGGACTTGTATATGTTGGGCATCATTGTCCTGTTGAAAGGTCCAACGTGCTCCTAGCCTCAGGTTTGTGACGGACAAACATTCACATTTTTTTCAATCATCTCTGGTTACTGAAGAGAATCATGGTACCTTGCACACGCTGAAGCTTCCTGATACTGCCAGAAGCAAAACAGCCCCAAAGCATAATGACCCCCACACATGCTTCACAGAGGCAAGTTGTTGTCCTTCTTTTATTCATAGGCCTTGTTCTTCCTCTCCAAACATAGCGGTTGATCCATGGGCCAAAACAGTCTAATTGGTTTATAGTCCACCAGCACATCCAAAAACTTTGTGCGGACTCGTTGGCATACTGCAGTCGACTCTTCTTTTATTTGGAGACGGACAAGGGGGTGCGCCTGGGAGTTTCTGCATGGAGGCCTATCGCAGTGGCGCCTTGTTGTCTGAGCCAAAAACTCCAGTACCGCATCTGACAAATCTTTTTTCAGTTCCTCAACATCACACGGGATGCTTTTCTCCACTTTGTGCTTCAGGTAGTAGCGCACGCCAGTCGAAGTCAGGATCTTCTTTCCCACGGAACCACGGTAGCGCTTTCAACAGAGCCATTTGCATTGAATTTGTGAATGATGCTTTCCTTGGTGTCTTTTGTGTATGTTGTACATCTTTGCAATCTATTCTAGCCATTGACCTTCGTGAAGAGAAATCACCACTTATCTTGTCTTCCTAGACATTCTCTTGACTTCACCATGTTTGTAAAACACAGAGTAAGGTCTACGAAGGAGACTAAGTATCACATCATTTTAAACCTGCCTAATGCGTGACTTATTAGCTTGATTGTGCTCGATGACACTCACAAGTGTTTCAATGCCTGACGAAAAACACTTGAATGAACCTCTGTTCTTGAGAGCGTTGTAGTCTTTATTAAGTGGGTGATTTGAATAATTGTGTGTGTCAATGAAGAAATCACAAAAAAAAAAACAGTAATATTGTATCTACAAAAACAATTAATGTCTTTTAGTGCATGGTTCTTTAAAAAGTCCCTTGTAAGATTCTTCTGAACCAAAATTACAAATGTACACTGATTCCCTAAAACCCTAGCAGCATGGGGGATTGAATAATTTTGAACTGTACATTATAACTGGGATTTTATATAGACCACATCATTCCTCTCTGTAGTAAGTAATCAATTCTACAATACCAAACATGACCTGTGTGTAATACATATTTCCCCAGATATTAGTAACATCGCCTGGCAAGGAATAAAGTCTGCCAGTTGGGGTTACATTTTACGGGCTTACCTTCCCATTCACCAAATTATAATTATTAGTTTCTGTCTTACTATTCCAATACCGAAATACATTTTGTATTTTCCATGTATGACTGTCCTTATAAATGACATCTCTTAATTGGTACCCCAGACCCTAGCTGAAGAGAATTCCAGATACAGTTCTTGAGCCCACAGGTCTGGAAAAGAGAGATAACTGGTCCATGCTCATTAATCGTAAATAATGAAACTTTTTCAGTCCGTGGCGCCAGTCTAACAGCTGAATTCTGAGCTGGCCTCTTTTAAAGGGCTTTTTTCTCCCTTAATTAACGCTTTTTAAATGATATTGTAACTGCATGCACTCCCACCCCCAACCACTATATTTTCATTTATTAAAAAGCTCGTTGTGCAACTTTACTTACAGTCCGTTGTCGCCCGCGCCGGACTGGTCCAGTTCCATCGCTGAGAGGCAGCCAATCACAGCCACAGCTGGCGCATAATCGAACGGCGCTGGTTGACGAGGTCTGTAAGTTAGAAGTTTGCAAAAGCTTTTGATAGTTGGACAATTGTTGTGGGGGGCGAGGCTGCGTACAATATATATAGGAATGGATGCTTACATTAAGGCCAGCCAGTGGGGGGAGGGATTGGGAGGGAGGGATTGGGAGGGGAGAGAGGGGGAAAGGCTCCCCTTCGCATGGTCCTAAGCACTGGAGAGGACACAAAAGATGGCAAAAGCAACACATTTTGGACAGGAAGAAGCTCTACACTTGTTTCCTGGATTTGAAGAGGCCACTACAGGAGAACAATAAAGAGAACAGGGATGTGAGGAGGGATTTTTTTTAAATGTACAGTGGGCAGTAGTGGATTAAGTTTTATATTTGGGGGGTTGGACATGCCCTTGTGTTTGAGTTTTGGACACCATGAAGCAATAAATGCCACCATCGGCAGACTGGGGGCAACACACAATGTGGGGTGGCTCTCAGGGAACCACAGGCGATGGGTGTTGTGGAGGGGTGTAGGGTGGGACTGCCTAACACTGAATGAGTGAACATGGGCGTGACTTAACATAACTGGAGGACTGACATAACTGGTGCTGAAAGTGTGGTATGGCAGGAAGGAGGATTTTTTGTATAAAGTTTTCCAAGGGACGCTACCTGAGCAAAATCGTTTCAGTTGGCTCATGTGGAAGCACCCGTGCTCGTCCACCTCTTACAAAAATTCTAAATGTAAACACAACCCCTCAAAAAGCTAAGTTTGTTTTACTTACATTTAGCAAAGATGCTCCAGGCTGGTGTAACGGATCCTTACAACGCATGAAACCAGCAAACACGGCTGCAAGCTGACATAGTATAAAGGTTTGAATAAAGACAAACAGTCCATCAAGTACAACCTATTCACTTTTTTTTTTTTTTTTTTTGACCCTACCTAACAGTTGAGTCCAGAGGACAGGCAAAAAACCCAGCTAAAAGGGGGAAAAAATAGTCTCCTGACTCCAAACGGCACAATCGGAAAGTATCCCTGGATCAACCAGATCTATTGTGCATTAAGACCAATAATCTCAATTATTTTTAGTTTTAGAAACTATCCAGGCCCTTTTTTAAATGTTATCAATGAAACTTGACATTAACACCTCGGCCTGGAAGACAGTCCACAGTTTCATGTCTCACTATGTAGAAGACACCTCTCCTAACCTCGAAGACTGAAAACTTTTCCTTTTCTTCCAACCTTTTAAACGGATGTCACCCGCTGTCTCTGATATGACCTAAGTTTAGTGACCAATGACCCCATTGAGCTAATTGTAATGGGCATTAATATATTTGTCTACAGGTTATCCTGCCCCACGCAACCGCCGCTTCTCCAATGTAAACAGCCTAACGTGGTCGTAACTTGCCTGCATATTCACGCCCCTCCATTCCCCTTATTAATTTAGTTGCCCTTCTTGAAATGCTCAATTTCCAAGATGTCCACTTAGTTGTATATGGGATTCCAAACTGCACCGCAGATTCCAAATGCGGCCTTACCAGTGCTTTGTAAAGAGAGGAGATAATATTTTTCTCTCTTGAATCTATTCCCCTTTTTATACCAAGCAATAATCTTGCTAGCTCTAGCTGTTGTACCTGGCATTGTTGGTACAGCTAAGTGCGGTTATCTACCCAGAACCCCCAAATCGTTTCCATTACAGATGTGAACTTAACACGAGTTATTTATGGTGTAGATGGCACGGGATATTAAATCCCAAAGCATACTTCCATTTATCGTACATTGAATCATATCTTGCCATTGCTGCCCATTTTGATAATCTATCTAGGTCTGCTTGCAGCACTGCACATCATGGAAGTTCCAAAGATCTGCATAATTCGTTGTCATCAGGCAAAACCACAGAGAATTGCTCTCAATGGCCCACCTTCTAGTCATTTATAAACAGATTTAAACAGAAGCGGACCCCAGTACAGAACCCTGAGGCACTCCGCATGAGAACTTAGCCCACATGATCGTAGCTCCATTAAACCACCAATCTCGGTTGCGATCCAATAACAGTTCTTTATCCCATGAAAAAAGTTTTCTTCAAGGCCAACCGTCCTCAGTTTAACATTAGTCGCCTATGTGGACACAGTAGTCAAAAGCTTGGCACAAATCCAAATATACCACATCCATGCTGTGCCTGAGTCTCAACTTCTACTCATTCTTTCATAAACACCAATTAAATTTGGCTGATGATCTATTCTCATAACCATGCGGACTAATTACTAATAGATGATCTCTGGCGACCAAAGTCAAGGGATATGATCCCTTAAAAAGTTTCCATTCACCTTCCCTACCACTGATGTTAGGCTACAGGTCTATAGTTACCAGGCTATGTGAACTACTACCTTTTGAATATTGGTATTACATTAGCCTTTTTTCAATACAGCGGCACATCCCCAGAACAAAACGCGAATCTGAAAATATGAGAAGTGGTAGTCAGCTAGAGACCGAAACTAAGCTCTTTTAAAATCCAGGATGCAATCCATCTGGGTCTGGCGATTTATTGATATTAACTTTGTCATAATTGTTTCGTACCATATCACCCGTTATCATCCATGTGAAAATCTCATTTCTTCCCTGGCATATTACTTGACTACAATCCCTACTGTTAAGGACAAGGATTCTCAACCAGTTAAAACCGATTGTATAAAAACGTTGAGCAGCCATTAGGCCGTTTCGGCATCCTCTACAACAACACCTCATACCAAATTTAATGGTCCCCACATTCTCGTCCTCATCTTTTTACCTTTATATACTTAAAAAACAGTTTGGGGTTGGATTTGCTGTTCGGCATCGTATTTCATTTTCTATTTTAGCCTAGTTTAATTGCTTTTGCACTCTTTATACAGCTTTTCGTACCTGCAGCTACTCCTGGAGTAAGGCCGTCAGTGCATGCCAAGGCTGATGGCCCTTACCGAAGGAGCCTCGGCTACTGCTGCTCGTGACGTAAAGGGGCGCGTGCAGCAGCAGCGGAAGGCCTTAGTATAGAATTTATTGGTGGTGGATTGTTGGGTTTTAAGGTTCTTACACAGCCGGGAAGAGCAACATTGCTAAATGTAGTACGAAAACGAAATCTAGCTTTGGGGGTATTCGGTCTATATACTACATTTTTGTAAAGGGTGGACTAGCCCTTTAAAAGTCACAACCCTTTGAGAAACCCCGCTCTAGGGCTGGAGCCACAATTGCACGTTTTTATACGTGTTTGCCGCAGATGTTTTGCGCATGCAATTGGTTAATGGGAAATCGCAGCGGAAGCAAATAATCCCTGCAATTTTCGATGCGCGTGCGATTGCAGCATACATTTCCGTTCTGGAAATGAATGCAATTTACCATGTTTGATTGCAAGAATGCATGCGTTTCCTAACGGAAAGTGGCAAAATCGCAGCGCAACGAAAGCGCACAAGAATCTGGGCACACAATTGCGTGCAATAACTGCTCCCAATTTGGAGTTGTAGCGTGGGCCCAGTCTTAAGACACCGAGCAGAGGTGAACATGCATGCAAATAATGACGAGTAAGTATAGAGTAGAATTCAGCCGGATACCCACAATCCTTAGCCTGTATTTGTTGAACTTTGTGTCACTGGGGAAGTGTAGAGAGCTGGTTACTGTGAGTATGTGTGGATTGTACCAGAAATTATAATAAGCTGGACACATATTGTAGATGTTAATCGCAGTAATGTCCAATCATATTCCCTATCTCCATGCTATTGTCAGTCCTTAAATCACATATCTGCACGTGCAGCTCACGATTCCCGTCACCACTAGTCAGCGAGCACTGATTTGTGGGATTGTGTCTGCGCTGCTTGTCAATAAAGTTATTCACGCGGATAGGATAGGGGGAAAAAAAATTCCATTTAGGGTGGTCCTGTGCGTGAAGGCTGTCGGAGATAGCTGTATGCCAGGTCAGTGCTGTTGGGTCCGCATCGCTAGTAAAGGCTGCTAGGAGGTGGCTAATGATGGTCCGGAGGGAACGCCTCCGTTGCTGTGGGCTCTATTTCACTGACCGGGGGGGGGGGCCGATCACACAGACTGACATGTCCTGCCCCGGTGTATGATGAGAAAATTAGGCATCTTGCTGGTAGGCCATGGCAGTGTTATGTGGGATTGCAGAGGGAGATGTAGTGTCAACAAGGCAATGCTGGGAGTTGTAGTTTTCTAAACCCTGGAGAGCTGTCATGGTTCCGTCGACTGGATTAATTCCATTGAACTCATTGAATCGGCTGCAATATGACTGGATTCAATCTGCGAGTATGTATGGTTGGCCGCTTTAAAGCTGGGTACACCACGATGGATATTCGGTACGACGACAGATAGTTCGGTTGGATCTGAGGATTGATCGGACCGAAATTATCGCCATTCGAATGCTCCCATGACGACCAATCGGACGAAAGGACGTCTCGGACATGGGTGGAAGAAAACCTCGTCCGATCGTTGCATACCCTATGGACCGACGATTGGTCGCGGTGGAACTATCGGACGCCGCTGTTCTTTGCCGCAACCGACAGCCTTCTCTGGCCAACCGCGTCGAAAAAGTAGCGAACGGTCGGTCAAGAGGAAAAATCGCTAGGTGTTGTACCAGCTTTATAGCCTCGTTAAACGCGTGCGATTTCAACGACTGGAGCAACCGGCAAAGAATGGCCGTTTCACAAGATTATAGGGTGCATTCAGCTAGGAGTCGTTTTTGATCTGCCTAGGCAACACTCGATCAAATGGTACACACTGCGATTAGCGCTGGGTGTGGCTGTGGTGGGTAAAGGTTGCATGTGTCATACGAAGCACTTAGACCAGTGGTAACCTAAGGGCCACCATTTGTTACCGTTTACCTGCTTTGTTGTTTACATCGGTGACATTTGCATATTGACGTACAATTAGTTATACGCGCGGAACTGATGAAGCGATTGACAAACTTCGTACTGAAGCAGTGATCCAATATATGTTCAGCGTGATCCAATTGTGGTTCATCACCAGATATTATATTAGGCATGAACCTACTGTATGAATAATGGTGATCATCCCCATCATTTTATAACCACCCTTGTTGCGCATACACCTGCAACCGCTGGTTGTTAATGTGAAGGTTCTGATGGTAACGGACCCATAAGTTTACCGATGCGGTTCTGTAAAAAAGCGTACATTCAGGCAGAGAACACGATCGGTAGCTCACTGCCATCAACATCATTCATAGATCTTTTACAGGATTTACTGACATGGCAATGTGGATGGGTACCTTAAGCGAGTGACAATAGCTTTTTGATGGTTGAGACAGAATGTCCCCTGTGGTCTTTTGCATTGATAAAATCTATCCTTTTATGTTTTACGCTTATAGAAAACAAAACATATTGCGAGCTCCAGGTGGAGGTTGGGTGTTAATGTTGAGGTTGTTGTTAGTTTGGCATACACTTTTTACTGCATTTCAGAAGGCAACCCTAGCCTTTGTGATGGGTTAGGTCGTTTTTAGGAGGCATTTAGTTTTTTCGCAGCACTTTTTTTGTGTGGTGGTGTGTTAAGCGAGTTTTTTATTTAGGTTGATTTGTTGCACTACCAAAGGAGAAACAAAAGTACTAGGCACCAGACTTGTGATCCGTTGCTCATCCAAAAGCCAAGTCAGTTAAAATTACTGGTCTATGAAACATTCAAGAAGTGGCTGGCATCCTGGGAAGAAGGACGTGTTGAAACCTGAAAAGTTGCTACTAATGTCAACGCAGGAAATAGCAAAGGAATCAACTGATTTTCAAAATGAGAGAATATGTAGATAACTAAGGAGGATTACGCACAAAAACAATTAAACCAAATCTTGATATTCCACTGAACATGTCCTTTGTTAAGCACAAAAAATTCGAGTTAAAGCTCGGTCAGGAATGTCCAGATTTACGACTAGCCAAAAGCATTCATTCCCCCTCATTTAGGCAGACTCCATATAAATGTAGATATGTACAGTTGTGTTCATTATTCAACCCCCACTGAAATTGAGTGTTTTGGCCAGTTTGACATTGATTTTGATCATTTCAGTCATCTTGTTTAAAATTAAATCAGAGAGACACTTGTAACTCAGACAAATATAACATAACATTTATAATGAAATAACCACAAATGTCTTTTCTGTGCTCACATCATTATCAGTTTTATTCAACCCCCAAGCGACATTCATTCTTAGTACGATTTAAGTCTTAACCGGATAATGCCAATGGTCACTCCAAAATGTTCCAGACTTTAATCTGAACATGATATAGCGTGGACCTTCGGTATATGCTCGTGGATCATTGTGACCACCATGTTGAAAGTCCAAGCCGGTTCCCATAGCCTCAGGTTAGTGACGGACATGCATCACATTTTTTATCAAATCTATCTCCTGGTACTGAAGAGAATTCATGGTACCTTGCCACGCTGAAGCTTCCCTGTACCTGCAGAAGCAAAACAAGCCAAAGATAATTGACCCCCCACCATGCTTCACAGTAGGCAAGGTGTTCTTTTCTCATAGCCTTGTTCTTCCTCTCCAACATACGCGTTGATCCATGGGCCCAAACAGTTCTAATTTGTTTCATTAGTCCACAGAACACTATCCCAAAACTTTTGTGGGACGATTGGCATACTGCAGTCGACTCTTCATTTATTATTGGAGACGGCCAAGGGGGGTGCGCCTCGGAGTCTGGCATGGAGGCCTTCATTACCGAGTGTGCGCCTTATTGTCTGAGCCAAAAACTTACAGTACCCGCATCTGGACAAATCTTTTTCAGTTCCTCAGCAGTCACACGGGACTTTTCTCCACTTTGTGCTTCAGGTAAGCGCACAGCCGTCGAAGTCAGCATCTTCTTTCGCCACGACAGGTAGCGTTTCAACAGAGCCATTTGCCCTTGAATTTGTGAATGATGTTCCTATGGTGTCTTTTGGTATGTTTGACATCTTTGCAATCTTCTTCTAAGCCATTGCCCTTCTGTGAAGAGAAACACCACTTCTCTTGTCTCAGACCATTCTCTTGACTTCACCATGTGTAAACACACCAGTAAATTCTAGAAGGAGCTAAGTATCAACAGTATTTAAATCTGCCTAATTGCGTGCTTATATGCTTGATTGCTGCTCAATGACATCCACAAGTGTTTCAAGCCTGATCGAAAAACACTTGAATGAACTCTGTTCTTAAGAAGTGGATAGTCTGTTAAGGGGTTGAATAATTGTGTCAATGAAGAAATCACAAAAAAAAAACATTAATATTGTATGTACAAAAACATTAATGTCATTTTAGTTGCATTTGGTTTTTAAAAAGGTCCTTGTAAGATTTCTGAAACACAATTACAAATGTACACTGAATTCCTAAAACCTTACAGCATTGGGGGTTGAATAATTTTGAACTGTACATTATAACTGGGATATAGAACACATATTTCCTCTCCTGTATTAAGTATCAATTCCTACAATACCAAACATGACCTGTGTGTAATACATATTTCCAAGATATTAGTAACTCGCCTTGGCAAGGAATAAAGTCTCCATGTTGGGGTTCATTTTAATGGGCTTACCTTCCCATTCACAAATTAATATTAGTTTCTGTCTAATATTCCATACCGAATAATTTATTTTCCATGATGATGTCCTTAAATGCTCTTAGGTACCACCAGACCCTAGCTGAAGAGAATTCAGATTAACTTCGGCCCCCATGCTGGAAAGAGATCTGGCATGCCATTCGATTATGATCTGTCAACTAATTGAAATGTTTATCATTTTAAAGTTACAATCATGACGGAATTAATAATATGTCTAAAGAAAAATTAACAAAAATTAGTATACTGGTATATTTCAACAGCTGAAATTCTGAGCTGCTCTTTAAAGGGCTTTTTCTCCTTAATAAAAGCTTTAATATATGTACTGCATGCCCTCCCACCCCAACCACTATATTTTCATTTAAAAAAGTTTGCAAACTCTACTACAGCTACTTGTCGATCAGCGCCAGAATGGTCCAGTTCCCCTGCATGAGAGGGCAGCCAATCACAGCCACAGCTGGCAGTAATACAGAACGGCGCTGGACGAGGTTCTGTTAAGTTAGAGTTTGCAAAAGCTTTTGAAAGTGACAATTCTGGTGGTGGGAGGGCATGCAGTACAATGATATATAGGAACTGGATGGCTACATTAAGGCCAGCGAGGAGGGATTGGAGGGAGGAGGATGGGAGGGAGAGAGGGGGAAAGGGCTCCCCTTCGCATGTCCTAAGCAACTGAGAGGAACACAACAGAGGCAAGCAACATTTGGACAGGAAGACAGCTCCTACACTTGTTTCCTGGACTTTGAAGAGGCACATACAGGAGAACCATAAGGAACAGGGATGTGAGGTAGGATTTTTTTTTAAATGTACAGGGGGCAGTAGTGGATTAAGTTTTAATTTGGGGGGTTGGACATGCCCTTTGTTGTTCCTAGAGTTTTGACACATGAAGCAACAAATGCCACCTATCGGCAGACTGGGGGCAACACACAATGTGGGCGTGGCTTCATCAGGGAACACAGGTGGGTTGTGGAGGGTGGGTAGGGTGGGCTGACTAACACATGAATGGTGAAACTGAGGGGCTGACTTAACACTAACTGGAGGACTGACATAACTGGTGCTGAAATGTGGGTATTGCAGGAAGGAGATTTTTTTTAAAAGTTTTCCACAGGGACGTACCTGAGCAAATGTTTCAGTTTGCTTCATGGTTGGAGCACCCGTGCTGTCCACCCTCTTACAAAAATTTAACATGTAACACAACACACCCCTAAAAGCTAAGTTCTGTTTACTTACATTTAGCAAGATGCTCCTAGGCTGTGAAGGATCCTTACAACGCATGAACCAGCAACACGGCTGCAAGCACATAGTAATTAAGGTTGAATAAAGACAACGTCCATCAAGTCAACTATTCACTTTTTTTTTTTTTTTTTTTAACCTACTAACAGTTGATCCAGAGGAAGGCAAAAAACCCAGCTAAAAAGGGGGAAAAAATTCCTCTGACTCCAAACGGCAATCGGAAAGTGATCCGGGATCAACCAGATCTTATGCATTAATACCAGTAATTCTCAATATTTTTAGTTTTAGAAACTATCCAGGCCTTTTTAAAGTATTCAATGAACTTGCCATTACCACCTCTGCTGGAAGACAGTTCCACAGTTTCACTGTTCTCACTGTAAAGAAACCTCTCACTGAACCTGAAGATGAAACTTCTTTTCTTCAACCTTAAAGGATGTCCACGTGTCCTCTGATATGACCTATTAGTGAAAATGAACATTGAGCTCATTGTATGGGCCATTAATATATTTGTAACAAGGTTATCATGTCCCACGCAACCGCCGCTTCTCCAATGTAAACAGCCCTAACGTGTCTAATCTGCCTGCATATTCAAGCCCCTCCATTCCCCTTATAATTTAGTTGCCTTCTCTGAACTGCCTCAATTTCCAAGATGTCCCTTTGTATAGGGATTCCAAAACTGCACCGCATATTCCAAATGAGGCCTTACCAGTGCCTGTAAAGAGGGAGAATAATATTTTCTCTCTTGAATCTATCCCCTTTTTATACAAGACAATATCTTGCTAGCTCTAGCTGTTGCTACCTGGCATTGTGTGCTACAGCTAAGTCTGTTATCTACCAGAACCCCCAAATCTTTTCCATTACAGATGAACTTAACACAGAGTTTATGGTGTAGATGGCACAGGGATTATTAAATCCCAATGCATCACCTACATTTATCACATTGAATCTCATCTGCCATTTGCTGCCCATTTGATAATCTATCTAGGTCTGCTTGCAGCACTTGCACATCATGGAAGTTTCCAAAGCTCTGCATAATTTAGTGTCATCAGCAAACACAGAGAATTGCTCTCAATGCCCCCTTCTAAGTCATTTATAAACAGATTAAACAGAAGCGGCCCCAGTACAGAACCCTGAGGCACTCCGCTTAGAACTTAGCCACATAGATGTAGCTCCATTAACCACCACTCTCTGTTTGCGATCCAATAACCAGTTCTCTATCCATGAACAAAAGTTTTCAAGGCCAACAGTCCTCAGTTTAACATTAGTCGCCTATGTGGCACAGTATCAAAAGCTTTTGCAAAATCCAAATATACCACATCCACTGCTGTGCATGAGTCCAACTCTACTCACACTTCTTCATAAAAACGCTTTATTGATTTAACTTTGTCTAATTGTTTCCTACCATTACCATATCATCCGTTATCAAATGTGAAAACTATCATTTCTCCCGGCTTTGCTACAATCCCTACTGTAAGGACAAGGATTCTTCAACAGTACAAAACCGATTTGTAAAAAAACGGTGGTTTAGCAGATTAGCCTTTTCGGCATCCTCTACAACCACCTCAGCTTCATAATTTAATGGTCCCACATTCTCAGTCCTCATCTTTTTACCATTTATATACTTAAAAAACATTTTGGGGTTGGACTTGCTTTGTTCGGCAATCCGTATTTCATTTTCTATTTTAGCTAGTTTAATTGCTTTCTTGCACTCTTTATTACAGCTTTTGTACTCAGCTACTTCCTGGTAACGGCCGTCAGTCATGCCAATGGCTGATGGCCATTACCGAAGGAGCCTCGGCTACTGCTGCTCGTGCACGTAAAGGGCGCGTGCAGCAGCAGCGGAGGCGTAGAATTATTGGTTGCTGGATTGTGGGTTTTTAAGGTTCCTTACACAGCCTGGGAGCAACATTGCTAAATGTAAGTAAAACGAAATCTAGCTTTTGGGGGTATTCGGTTATATACTACATTTTTGTAAGAGGGTGGACATGCCCTTTAAAGTCACACCCTTTGAGAAACCCCGCTCTAGGGGCTAGGCCACACTTGCGCGTTTTTTACGTGTTTGCGCAGATGTTTTGCGCATGCAACTTGGTTATAATGGAAATCGCAGGGAACGCAATAATCCCTGCAATTTCCGATGCGCGTGCGATTGCGCATACATTTCCGTTTTGGAAATGAATGCATTTACCATTTTTGGTGCATTAATGCATGCGTTTCCATAACGGAAAGTGGCAAAATCGCAGGCGCAAACGAAAAGCGCACAAGAATCTTGCACACAATTGCGTGCAATAACGCTCCCAATTTGGTACGTTGTAGCGTGGCCTCAGTCTTAAGACACCGAGCAGCTGGAACATGCATTCACTAATGACGAGTAAGGTAAGTATAATTTCAGCCGGCTACCCACAATCCTTAGCTGTATTTGTTGAACTTTTTGATCCATGGGGAATGTAGAGAGCTGGTTACTGTGTAGTATGTGTGATTTACAGAATATTATTAATAAGCCTGACAATATTGTAGCTGTTAATCTGCAGTAATGTCCAATCATATTCCCTCATCTCCATGCTATTGTCAGCTCCTTAAACTACCCATATCTGCACGTGCAGCTCACTATCTCCCGTCAACCACTAGTCAGCGAGCACTGCATTGTGGGATTGTGTCTGCGCTGCTGTCAATAAAGTTATTCACGGGATAGGAATAGGGGGAAAAAAATTCAATTTTTAGGCGGTCCTGTGCGGTGAAGGCTGTACGGAGATAGCTGTATGCAGGTCAGTGCTGGGGGTCCGCATCGCTAGTAAAGGCTGCTACGGGGGCTATGATGGTCCGGAGGGAACGCTCCGTTCTGTGGCTCTATTTCACTGACCGGGCCCGATCACACAGATTGACATGTCCCTGCCCCGAGTACTGATGAGAACATTAGCATCTGGCTGGTGGCCATGAGCAGTGTTATTGGGGATGCAGAGGGAGATTTAGTGTCAACAAGGCATGCTGGGAGTTGTAGTTTTATAAACCCTGTGGAGTGTCATGGTTCCCGTGACTGGATAATTCCATTGACTCATTGAATCGGCTGCAATATGACGGATCAATCCGCGATATTGATGGTTGGCCGCTTTAAAGCTGGGTACACACGATGAGATATTTCGGTCCGATCGACAGATAGTTCAGTGTATCGGTTGATCGGACCGAAATTATCGCATTCGAATGCTCCCATGACCGACCAATCGGACGAAAGGACGTTCGGACATGGTGGAAAACCTCGTCCGATCGTGCATTCCTCTATAGACCGCACGATTGGTCGCGGTAACTATCGGACGCAGCTGCTTTTGCCGCAACCGACAGTCCTTCCTCCTGGCCAACCGGTCGAAAGTATCGAACGGTCGGTCAAGAGGAAAAATCGCTAGGTGTGTACCTAGCTTTAGCCTCGTACACGCGTGCGATTTCAACCGCTGGGCACACCGGCAACGAATGGCCGTTTCATCAGATTATCGTGCGTGCATTCAGTCAGGAGTCGTTTGTTGATCTGCCTAGGCAAACACTCGATCAAATGCGTACACACGTGCGATTAGCGCTGGGTTGTGCGTTGGTGGTAAAGTTGCATGTGTCTACGAAGCCTTAGACCCAGTGGTAACTAAGGGCCACCATTGTTACCGCTTTACTGCTTTGTTGTTTACATCGGTGACATTTGCCTATTGACGTACAATATAGTTATACGGCGAACTCTGATTACGCTTGACAAACTTCGTACTGAACTGCAGTGATCCAATATATGTTCCAGCGTGATCCAATTGTGTGTATCCATCACAGATAATTTAGGATGAACCTACTGTATGAATAAGGTGTATCCATCCCCCATCATTTATATAACCACCCTTAGGTTGCGCATACACCTGCAACCGCTGTTGTTAATGTAAGGTCTGATGGAATCGGGACATAAGTTTACCGATGCGGCTGTAAAAAGGTACATTCAGGCCATAGACACGATCGGTAGCTCACTGCCATCACATCATCCATAGATTCTACAGGATTTACTGAACATTGGCAATGTGGATGGGTACCTTAAGCAGTGACAAAAGCTTTTTGATGGTGCCAGAATGCTCCCCCTGTGGTCCTTTTGCATTGATAAAATCTATCCTTTTATAGTTACGCTTATAGAAACAACATATTGCAGAGCTCCAGGTGGAGGTTGTAATGTTGATGTTGTTTTAGTTTTGGCATACCACTTTTATGCATTTCAGAAGGCAACCCTAGCTCTTTGTGATGGTTAAAAAGCTGGAGTTGGTTTCTTATTTAGGTTGATTTGTGTACCAAAGGAACAAAAGGTACTAGGCCAGACTTTGATTCAGTTGCTCATCCAAAAGCCAATCAGTTAAAATTACTGTTATGAACATTCCAAGAAAGTGGTGCATCCTGGGAAGAAGGACCGTTAGAACCTGAAATGTCTGCTCACTAATGTCAACAGCAGGAAATAGCAAAGGGTACAAAAGAAACTGATAAATCAAAATGGAGAGAATATGTAGAATAACTAAGCAGGCATTACGCAAACTAACAATTTAACAAATCTTGATAATTTCCACTGAACTGTCCCTTTTAAGCACAAAATCTATTTAAAGATATCCAAAGATCTCCTATGTAACCCAGGGACTGACTATATGCAACAAGGTACCTTGTAGTCTCAATCTTCTAAACATAGGTGTGGACAGAATAGATAAGAACTATCTAGATTGTCATTAAAGGACAACTCCACCCTCATAATAACACATTTTAAAAAGAATGCCCTTGTTAGAATATGTTGATATATCATAGTTTGTCCTATGATTTCATTACCGTATGCCTGCTATGCTTCTGGATGCCTCATGGAAACTGAGCAATTTAGTGACCTATACTGAGCCTGGGCATGCTCAGAAGAGGCAGCTGGGGGATTAACATTCAGTCATTGGCTGTGATGTCAACTGTCAAATCCATAACTGACAGTCGCTAACTGGAAGAACCAGGAAGCAGATATAGGGGCAATAGGACATTTCGCAGGATTTCAGGTTAGACTTATATATTTCAGATTTCAAACTATTACTGTTTAGGGTTTTGTGGGGTGATTTTCCTGTATGTAAGTTTTCATTTTGGGTCTGGACTTGCCCTTTAATGGAGTAGAATCCAAATATTGGCTTGTTTTTTTCTGGTATCTCTGTACATGTTTTTATATATACGGCATGTTATTATTAGTATTATTTTTGGACATTTTTTTTTAAAGTGTATGAGCCCATGTACTGCATAAACAGGGTTATTCAATAAAAGTTCTTATCATTAAAAATGGTACTAATTTTGCCCCAACCAATCAGATGTTAGCTTTCAAATGTTAAATAAGATCTGATTGACAAAATTAGCACCATTTTAAACGATAAGAACTTTTATTGAATCTCCCTGAAAGTATTTAAGAGTCTGTCTGAAACTTGTGATATTTGATTTATTCTTTTAGCTGGTGCCGTGATGTCTGTGACTGTCAATTTCTTCAGTAAATTAAGGTCTCTGGCTATCACTCTAGAGAAGGAGACCGAGCAGCTGGAACATGCATTCACTAATGATGAGCAAGGTAAGTATAATTTGAGCAGGCTACCCATAATCCTTAGCTGTATTTGTTGAACTTTTTCATCCATGGGGAATGTAACCATATAGTGCTGTTTGTGTGGTATTTGTAATTTAAAGAATAGACAAAAATATTACCTTATATATTTGTGTATAAACCATCCTGTATATAAACCGAGGTATTTACTTTTAACTGATAAACTAGGAAAACTGCTTGACTCAAGTATAAACTGAGTTGACTTTCTCCCATAGGAAGCCCCATTGATAGTTCCACAGACAGTGCCACGCGCGGCCCCACAGACAGTGCCACGCGCGGCCCCACAGACAGTGCCACGCGCGGCCCCACAGACAGTGCCACGCGCGGCCCCACAGACAGTGCCACGCGCGGCCCCACAGACAGTGCCACGCAGCGGCCCCACAGACAGTTGCCACGCGCGGCCCCACAGACAGTGCCACGCGCGGCCCCACAGACAGTGCCACCGGCGGCCCCACAGACAGTGCCACGCGCGGCCCACAGACAGTGCCACGCGCGGCCCCACAAGCAGTGCCACGCGGGGCCCACAGACAGTGCCAGCGGGGCCCCACGACAGTGCCACGCGCGGCCCCACAGACCTTTCTGTGCTGCCTGAACACTTTAAGATCGTTTTTTTCCCATTTCCCTTGCAGTCTAGGCTGATCTGAGTGAGCAGGACAACAATTGCCTAACCCACTGAAATCAAGAGGATACTCTGTATTACAGGGTACAGCTCTTGTTTTCCCAGGGCTATGTGATTTTGTTCAGCAGCATCCAGATCAGCACAGACCCGAGTATAAACCAAGGGGAGACTTTCAAGATGATTTTAAAGGTAATAAAATTTGGTTTATACTCAAGTATATACAGTAAGCCTGAAAATATTGTAGCTGTTAATCTCTCCTTGGAAATTTGCAGTAATGTACAATCATCCTCTTTATTACCTCATGTCCATACAGCCTGTTATTGTCCTCTCCTTTGCTGGGCACAAACAATATACAAATCTGCACATACTCAAGTGATTTCCCTACTCTCTCAATCTGGAACTACTCTCCCCCTTCTATCCCTACTCCTCTCTACCCCTCTTCTCGCCCTGCTCTCCCACCCTGGGTGGTATTTGTACCACAATTCTTAAAAAATATTAAGTGTGCAAATAGATCTTCAGGTTTTCTACTTTTTACTGGTTCCACAATGCTGCTCATTTAAATGGGAAGAAAAACCTATTGCAGTTACTGTAGTTGGGAATAATTGAAGATCATTTATAATCGGCTTCATGGCTATAGTTGTGCATGGTTTAGTTCTTTTAAAATTTGCTCTGACTGTATTAAAATATTTTTACTTGTGTGTGTGTGTATGTGTGTGTAAGTAAACTTGTCTCCCTGCTCATTTCAGAATTTGAAGATGAATCTCCAATGCGTGTCTTGCATGAACTACGTTCAGAGATAATGGTTTTGAAGGTATCTTTATACAGTAATACTAGGATTTATACCAACATTTTATACTGCTGTTACTTTGGATAAACTGCAGCTAGAAGCATGATCATGGAGTCATTTTAGTGTTAGGAATGTGTTCTTTTTAAAGGGTATCTTTTTCTGTAGTCTAGGGCACCCACCCCCGATCTCCAGGTTTAAAAGTTAAAAAAAATCCCAGAAAAAGACCTTCGTTCCCTTTGGCTTTCTGCCTCTATTGCTACTCCATTCCCAGGAGCCGTGTCTGTGATTGGCTGAGATTTACACTACACAGGGGGGCCGGCACTGGGACAGATTTTAGTTTTGGGGTTGGACATGCCGTTAAGGCCACTTGTATGGCCTTTATTAATACCACAGTTCCCCTTTAAGCAGCCTGGTTAATTTAGATATTTGGACTGTCAAGCATATTTCAACTTGAATAGCAGGTCAGTCACAATATAGGAGGTACTACCATCCCGTCTTGTGATCGAGTTAAAGTTCAGGATGATATTTTGTTTAACCTAGAAGCAATACATACCGTTAACTGTGAAATGTTGTGGTTTATCCTAGGGCGATCTTCAAAATGTCATTGATAAGAAACATTCCAGAAGCCAAGACCTGATGGCATTCATAAGAGCATGCAGAAAATTACAGGAGAGAACAGCTTCTGATATTAAACAGATAAAAGATACATTTGAGACCTATGGATATAAGCCTCTTTGTAATGAGAATTCAGGTAACAAGAAATGGGGCTATTAATGTGTATTTTCTAGTAGAATTTGATAATTAAATGAAACTTGTAAAAGATAGACTGTCCATTTTAAACCGTGTGTATGAACGTTCCTAAAACCTGACTGTGCAATGCCAGCACTGAATATACAACATTATACATCTAAATCAGATTGATAACTGCACTTGTATACAGATGATGTCCAGACAGCAGTACTGACAGAAACACGCTTTGCAGTCTGTTTTTTTTAATGGATCTGATTGACCCGGTACGTTAAAAAAATGACTGCTGCGTACATTTCTGTCCAGAAATGGAAGCATTTAGATTAAAAATATAGCTAAAATGAACTGTCCGTTGTCGTCCGTTTTGTTTCGTTTCTAGTGTGAACATAACCTTGGATAAGATTTCTAACTTTTGAGTCATTTTTTGTCTTTTATTTTTTCACAAACTCTCCAAAAAGCATGGCTTTCTATAGAGAACTGCATCTGGAAATATGCATGTATATTAAAAAAAATTGAAATGTTTACATATTTTACCCAAAAATCTAGTGAAATCTCCAGAAATGTCACAAAATGTTATCTTGTTAAAGTGTGAAAAAAGCTATGTATAATATTCCCAAGTCTAATACTGTAAAATTAGTCTAAAAAATGTTGTGAATTCTTCTGGCACTGAAAGGGATATATTATTCATGTAAACGTGTATGGGACTTTCTATGGGGCTGTGTATGGGACTTTCTATGGGGCGGTTTATGGGACTTTCTATGGGGCTGTGTATGGGGATGTTTATGAGGCTTTCAATAGGAATATCTGTGGAACTATTTATGGGGCCGTCTATGGGAGAAAGCCCTCTGCATATACTTGAGTCAATTAGTTTTACTAGTTTTTCTTGTAAAAATAAGTACCGTGGCTTATATTCGGGTGGGCTTATACTCGAGTATCAGGAGACAATGGAGCTTGTCCTTTTTCCTTCTCTGGGCTGGAGAGTCAGGGAATGTTCCATAAAATAGTATTTAGTTTTACGTAAGTTGACCTGCCTGTCCAGTAAAAAGGGCAGCTCCAATTTTTTTCCACTTTAAGGAAGTATATGCCTTTCTTTATAGAACTAGATTTCAGCTTATATTTCTTTTTAAAGCAATAGGTAATATGTATGTAGTTCCTTTATTTTCTATTTCTAGAGGATTCTGCTTTATAGGGGTGCACATGCGATTATTGGAATCTTTTGGCAACATACAGTGGTAACTGCTTACCGAGCCCTGACCTGTTCCTATGATCAATTTAGACAAATACATAATAGGACAAACAATAAACTTTGGAGCATTTTAGCAGAATACACAAAGGCATTTATCTGGAATATACAGTGCTATTCCTTAAAGTGTATCTCCACCCCTAAATATAACATTTTCTGTAGTCTTGGGGACCCCCAACCCTAAATGCTAGGGTTTTAAGTTTAAAAAGTTCCCAGAAATAGACTTAACTCTTTGTTCCCTCCGTCTCTACTGTATTTTTCTGGGAAAGGAACCAGCAGCTGCAACTTTTTAAAGTTAAAACCCTAGCGTATAGGGTTGGAGGGGGATCCCTTACACTACTATGGGAGGAGGGAGAGCTCCCTTGTGCATGCCAGAGACCTCCAGGAGGATAGGGAAGGGGCAGATATCAGATGACACTCAGGCTCTTTACTCAGTTTCCTGGACTTTCATAAGCCACTGCAGGACAACCATATGGTACAGAGGTGAAAGGTAAGGATTTTTTGACACTACACAATAGGGCCAGCAGTGGGGCAAATTTTTGTTGGGGTGTGGACATGCCCTTTAAATAATTCCTGAAAGAACATTTAAAGTTACCGATATTAATACATGTTCTTACTGATTCAAGGATTCTTGCAATTTTTGCCTTCTTCAGACTAGGCTTTTTTTTGTTGTTTACTTCCTCTGAATTGATATTCGACAGGGATAATGGCTTTGATAAAATGTTGGGCTTAAGGTGTAGTTGGTCCTACTGGCTGTGTCAGAAAACAGCATCTGCGTGAAACAAACAAGCACAAACTGAGACAACCATTTGCATGTACCTCAAACACACTCGCTGTCAGATCAATTCATTTACCCGAGAGCACTAAAAGTTAACCCCCAGTGCTATAACATTTTCCAAATTATTTCTATGGAATTAGACCTATCCTACCTATGGAACTGAGAATACACCTGAGACCCACAGGCTGTAATAGGGCTACACTAGGAAACCCACAAATTATTTTTAATACATTTAGTTGTCCTTTTTTACCATTATTTTGTTAAACATAAATCAAAACTATTTCCAACACAAAAATGACCACTGCTTATAAATGTACAAAATTAATTTAGATCCCAGAGGTGAGAACCTGGCAGTTCAGGGTGAGGGCCTGAACTGCCGGGTTCTCACCTGAGATCTAAATTGATTGCAAAATACACTTACTGGTCTGTCCCATCCCCCTAGCTTGTGTCCTGGGCCTGGCCTACAGGAAGATGCTCTCTGCAATAAACACATCTTTCCATTGGCCGATTACCTGATTCAGTGAGGGGGCAGACCTGGCAAAGACAACTTTAGTATATTTTCTAATCTATTTAGAGCTCTTGGACCCTGGATACAATGGAGTGGGTTAATATGTGTTTAGTTCCAATTTAAATGTTTGCATTTCTTTCCGACACAAGTGTATTTTTAGTAATATGTTTACTACTGGCTAACATGGTGTTACATGTTTTTGTTTGTTAAGTTTATCTTTCAATGAATATTTTGTCCAAAATTACTTTATGTTGTGTGTTTGGGATTTTATAATTAGGGAACACAGCATATTCTTCTGTCCTTTTCTTTTAGGAGATGTTGGCTATGAAGTATGTTTCGATAGTATGTGGCCCGTTAATCATTCTACATGCTAACAGTGCTGCTGGAATGCATTATGAGGATTTGAGCGTAGTGGATGCTTGCCAACGTTCATTCTTTCTATAATACCTTTGGATTCTTTTCAACATAGATATACATTTCTAATTTTTATGTTTAAAAAAGTTTAGAAATTCTTAAGCTACAACATAGCCATCAATTGTGGCCTGAAGAAACCTGCAAGCAGAAATATTCACATATTTTTCCAACAACTATGGAGGTGATCAGTTTTGTTTGAAACAAAGAATACTTTGACAGGTTGGAAATATAACCCTATGGACAAGTGGTGTGTTTTTTTGCTAAAGAGTTTGAAGAACATATAAGGCAAGGGACATATAAAGAGACAATATACTTGTACATTAACTGGCTCCTCCCCCTACTGGGTGTCACTGACACTTTAATCACTGACATAGGTAAATATTTGGATAGGAGGAGCTGTCATTTATTGCATGCGCATAGAGATTATTTGAGAAAGTTTTCAGACTTGTTGACAGCAGCAATTTGCATTTTCAAAACAAAATGTGTTGGGATGTGTAAAGTAGAAAGATTTAAAGGGCATGTCTGCACATGTGGCATGCACAGGGGAGGTCCAAAAAGCCCATTTTAATCATGACCAGTGATAATGTGCCCATGATTGGCAGAGGGCGGCCACATCACTTGCAATTTGGAGTCTAGCAGAGGATCGTATGGGCTTTTAGGAGCAGATGGGCATTTTCCTTTTGGGGGTGAACATGCCCTTTAACCAGGGTCATCTACTGATTGTAGGACACTTAATAAAAACAATTAGCAGGCTGCACTGATGGAGAAATAATTGCATTTAAACTACGCTTCTGCTGCTGCCATGTTGCGTATGTTTTTAAAAGGCAACCTTACCATAAACGTCTCAATTACGTTTTTTCATTTTTCCTTTTTAAATGCCTTCTGTTTACTCTAATCAAATTATTTCCCATCATGTGACTACAAGCCACAGGTAGTTTTGGTCACAGACTCACTAATATTAAATTAAAGATTAGCGGAATGGACTGTATTAAAGGGACAGTTCAGTGGAAATTATCAATATTTGTTATTTGTTAGTTTGTGTAATGCCTTCTTAATTATTCTACATGTTCTCTCCCATTTTGAAAAATCAGTTGATTTCATACCCTTTGCTGTTCCCTGCTGTTGACATTAGTGAGCTGACATTTCAGGTTCTAACAGTCCTTCCCAGGATGCACCACATCCTTGGAACGTTCCTAACAGTTATTTCTACTGATTGGCTGTTGGATGGGTCAAAGATGCTCAGATCTCTACTGAGCAACTGAATCAACCCAGGCGCTGGGTCAAGGGAGAGATCATAACGGTCTCTACTAGGGGTCCTGCAAACAGGAAGTCAGTTTATTTATACACAGACAAAATGCTGAATGGGCAGATTAAGGTCATTGGGATGAAAAAATACTGCTCTTTATCTGAAAAGCATATGTATGTGCACTGAACTTCCCCTTTAACTATTAATCCACACACACTATTGGAAACTGCTGGTATAGTAGGAGAAAGCACAAAACTGAACAGTCTAAACAATGTTGAGTATTGACTGTGCCAGTGACAAGCAACCAATAGCAATCCAGATGTTTGAAAATTACATATCCTACAGTCCTCTTACAAACACTATAGCTAGTGAAAGCTAGCAGTTGTTGCTAATATTATAACCTACCCCTGTAGTGGATTTCTATGGGAGGAACTGTAAGACTATAGCCTTATAATCTTTCAGGAGGAGAAGGAAACCAGAAGCCACAAAGGGGTAGGTTATAATAAATAACGCACCCCAACTGTAAATTAAAGGGATATTAGAAGTCACCTTGGAGTTCCGTGTCCTGTATAAAAGATACTCGGCCTGCGGCCTCGAGCTTTTATATGGTCTCGGAACTCCTCAGTGACTTCTAATATCCTTATAATTTACAGTTGGGGGTGCATTATCCACTATATTGTGGATTTATGTTACACCAACATCTTCCATAGCGCTTTACAATTACATGTATACATTTACATCAGGCCCTGCCCCAAAGAGATTGCAATCTAAGCACATTTATATTTGACACACACACCCTATCAGTATGTCTTTATGATTGTGGGGGAAACCGGAGTGCCTGGAGGAAACCCACGCAAGCACGGGGAGAACATACAAACTTCTTGCAGATGTGTCCAAGGGTGGAATCGAACTCAGGACACCTGAGACAACATGCTGTCCCACATCAGAACGTCTCTTCTCTGTTAGCTGAGGATATTAGATTTCTATTTATTCAAACATGATTACTGAATTTTAAATCTAGAATTCTAAAAATGCAAGTTTTAGCCAATACTGGGTACAGTTTGTGTGTCTACCACGAAAGAGGCCTTGTTGCACCCTTATGGCTGCCCTCTGGTTGTGCACTCTATACACATGTGTTTTTGATGTGTGCAAGCAGTAGCATTTTCTGGTACTGACACTTTTTATTAAACATTTTACTAGATTTTACTAAAATTAAACTAGAATTTTGTATGAAATGTTGGAAATAGTTTATTTTAGAGCCAAGCATGAATAGTACGCCATCTAGTGGTTTTATTCAGGTATTACTATATCAAACTTGTACAACATGAAACAGGAAAAGAGTTGGGATGGGTATGTTTATTCATTAGTTTTAAAAGGAAATCTACTTTTCTTGTCCTGTCTTAACAGTCAGCAATGTGGGTCTACCTTCTTCCCTATATATGTACCCCATAATGATTCCTGGTGCCTTGTTGATACTTGTTGATGTAATAAAGCACCAATGTGTAGATGCCATAATGGTGTAATTCCTGCAAAATGCAGTGAAACATAATAATTCCCTTCTGGAATAAAGCAGTAAATCGTTTTAATCATTTTCAGTTAGGTAAATGTTATTATTAATAATAAGATTTATGTTTCTGCCTTTTAATGGTACACTAAAAGCTTGGCTATACTCATTTTATAAATGTTCTGCTAAAAAACATTTATTGTATTGGATTGATTTAAGGTACCATATATGATGTCCATCTAGTCCAGGCCCCTGACACACACCTCTTCTCCCTATTGTCCATACTAGTGCCGTGATCAGCTGTAAAGGTGTGTGACGTTTGCTAACGAACACACGATCAGCTGTTTAAAAGCTGTGTTACTAGTAATGGGATTGGCGGGTCTTCTTAGCCTCCGGGCCCGCCCCCACACACTTGTGGGAGCTGTAGTTACTCCACTGCTATATAGTAAATTATAAACAGATTATGGTTTATAGAAGTGGCCCCAGTACAGAAGTCTGAGGCACTTTAGCCCACATAGATGTAGCTCCATTGGCCACCACTCTCTGTACAAGATCCAATAACCAATTCTCTTTTTATGTACAAATGTTTTTTCCTAGGGCAACAGTCCTCAGTTTATACATTAGCAGTTGTGTAACTACTGCCCCCACCACCCCGCGGTAGTAGGGCCCGCCACAAGCCCAAGATCCATTCCAATGCAGAAGTTTGGGTCCGGTCTTTTAAACAGCTGATTGTGCATATGTTTCATTCATATCGTCTGGCAAGTCAAAGCTTTATAAGGTTTATTAGATCATCTGCATCCCAATATCATGCGACGTTTCGAGGATACACAGTCCCCTTCCTCAGGCAACAATTGAATACAGATACTGATATTATCCCATATGCAAGCCAATATATAAAGCATGTAACAGGAAGTGACCCATCCCCATGGTCCCTCCCCTCAATTACCCCACCATATAAAAATGCCACCCTGAAACCTGCACAATTCATTACACTCCCCTTATCAATACAGGAAAACAGATATGGTTATCACAAAAACAGATCGAAATCCCTGTTCAATCCGTTAGGGTACAACAAATTAAATTTATGTACCAAAATACCTCCCACCAAACCTCTCTTAACGTAATTTTAACGTCCTATTCCCACCCCTCGCTGAAGGCCTAACCATCTGCAATACCATAAATTTAAGGTCATTTTCCAAATGCCCTATTTCCAAATAATGTTTAGGTACAGGCAGTTTACTGTCTCTCAGTCTGATTGATGACCTGTGTTGGGAGATTCTAGATTTAGTAGGCTGTGTAGTCTCCCCTACATACACATAACCAAAGGGGCACCACAATACATAGACCACAAATTTTGCTGTCACATGCACACATGCCCCTTATCTCATAGCTCTTACCAGTGATTGGATGGACAAAGCTCTCACCTTTGTGTACATACCTACACTGGATACAACGGTCACAGGAAAACATACCTCGTTTCCTATTACTCAAAAAATGAGATGGTTTTACAGTTTGACTCTGGAAGAGGGATCTCACCACTTGATTCCCAATGGTTCTAACCCTGCGATACGATATTAAAGGTGGCCTACTAAACTCCTCCACCTCAGGGTACATTTCTTTTAACAGAGGCCAATGCTTACATATGGCCTTACATACGTAATCAACCACTACTCCGTAATCAGTAACAAATGGTATTCAGGCTTCTTTGGTCTGTTTGGGCATTCTGTCCCTCTGTTCTACCTTCTCAAGAGCATCTCCTAGGACTCACTCAGGATATCCACGGTCCCTCAGTTTTTTATACATTTCCTGGGTCTGGCTCTGTCTCCTTTGATTATTTGTGACTATCCTGTCAACCTGAATGAATTGGCTGACAGGTATAGCGCACTTCACATGTTTGGGGTGATGGCTATTGAATGTTAACAGTTGGTTCCTATCGGTAGGCTTGGAATACAATTCCGTATCCAAGCCCCCCCCATTTCTCGTTATCCTCACATCTAAAAAGCATATGGTTTCCACATCATTCGTCAAGGGATATTTAATGGTGGGATGTATCCCATCAATTAACGAGTAGAACTCCATGAGTGATCCAACGCCGCCCCGCCACAGGAGGAAAATATTGTCTTTAAACCTCCACCAGGCCACACAATGCCCGGTGAAGTTCGTCAGACGATAGATAAACTCCTCCTCCAGCCAAGCCATGAATGCATTGGCATATGCCGGGGCGGCACTGGACCCCATGGCAGTCCCACGCAGCTGCTGGTAATAGACCCCATCAAATGAGAAAAAGCTTTTAGTTAGAACTAATTTCATGCAGTCTGTAAAGGAGACCTGCTAATCACTGTATTGGCCACATCCGTGCAATAACCTCTATACCGCAGCAATACCCTGTTCATGCGGGATAGATGTATAGAGGGCTGCAACATCCAGAGTGGTCAACACAATATTATCTTCCCCACTCACATCTAGTTTTTTCAGTTTATCCAAAAAATTAGAAGTATCCTTCAAAAAGGATTTTTTACTCGTACCAAGGGAGCCTGAACCCTGTCCAGCATGGCAGCCTTAGGGCTGAACACCGAATCTATGCCAGCCGCTATGGGTCTTCCCAGAGGCTAGACAGGGTTCTTGTGGATCTTGGGCAGAGTATACAAAATCATAACCACAGGATGCATAACAATCAAAAACTTTTTTAGCTCTTCAGGCTGGGCCCCTGCAGGTACGCCCCTGTACATTAGTCGCCTATGTGGTAGAGTATCAAAAGCTTTAGCAAAATCCAAGAATACCACATCCACTGCTACAGTATCGGACTAGACTGTTGGGACCCAAGAGGAAATCTGAGACCAGGGGCCCACCAGGATGAGTTTAGGGGCCCACATAAGATTTCATATCTCTATTATCACTTATTTACATATCTATCTTACTCCGACTGACTATTGGTTATTAAAATGCATTTCCTACTGTCCCTTTGGCTCTATATTTATATTTTAGCAGTTTTCTCGGGTCAATGTGCTGTGGGCCCACCAGGGGATTCCCCTGCAACCCAGTCCGACACTGCACTGTTAGCCAGAATCTACATTCTTACAATTTTAAGGGGTTCTGTGACCAGAATCACAATACCAGGGACCCCTATTACCACCACCACACAGCTGAACACCAACTAAAATCCTGCAATCGTTGTTCAGCCATGCAAACATCCCCTCCCCGGCCAGATCACTTGGAAGGTTAGGAAGGTTTTGGTCACTTTTTGTGTGTGCACTGGGGAAGGGAGGTTCTATTTGTGTGAGGGGCATGGAGGATGGTGAAAGGGACTGCAAGGTTTAATGAGAAGACTAGGTTTAAAGCCACTGATGCATTTAAAGCAGAAGTTACCGGTAAAGCAGAATATGTATAACTTACGTGTTATATAAGGGATAATGCACTGCTTACAATGCAAAATGAAATCCATATATTACAATATAAGGGAGTATATATATATATATATATATATATATATATATATATATATATAACATAAGGGGTAGTGTGCACTCTACCTTCGGATGCTTTATAGGCCTGGGTGCTTCTGTGATTCATAAATATCCAACCTTGAAACAAGCTTTCTCAAGCTTTTGTTGCACATGTAATAAAAAGGGAACTTCTGCACAAGTCCTGTGAGTGCTCTGTAAATTTGTTTCAAGGTTGTATATATATATATATATATATATATATATATATATATATATATACCGGTATACACAATTAACACACCCTCAGCTCTCCTTCAGGTTATGGTGCCCTGGTTTCATTTGTGTATAGGCAACATTTCCGACCTTTCCTAGGTTCATTTATCAAGCCAACTAACCAACTAACTAAGACAGGAAGTGTCTGTTTATGATTAAATGACTTTGCATGTCTCTGAAACTACCCAGCATTCTTAGAGAAATGGGCAGTTTTTACCCCAATATTAATATATTAAACATGAGGCTGTCAGGTACCTTCAGTTATAAGTAGGCTTTACTTCATTTTATACCCTGTGGGGAGCTTTTAGCTCCTTTATCCAAACCTCTCCATAACTTGTCAAGACAATCAGAATCCTGTGTTTCCTAACCCCATCGTTACTGTAAATCTGGAACTTGCTGTGGTAATTACCAATAAGTATGAACCTAGCATGTTTTTCTGGATCCTGTATAGGGTCTCAGGATGTCCAATGGAGCTGTTCAGATTGAATTGTACATTGTGGCAGGATTGCCTGGATCTGTGTTTAGATCTGCAGGTTAATACCATTTTGTCTGGATACATGTGTCCCAACTGAGCATCTGCTTTGTTTGAGAGCCCTGCCAGGACAGATGACTGTTGGTCACAGTAACAGTGGCTGCAGCCAGCAGCGCATGTGGTCCCATAGGGAACTGCATGATTGGCCGTGATTTACTAACTGACCCATTTGTCTGATACAGACGACCGAACTCGGTTGCGGCTGGCCACCCCACACCATCACATATTTCCAGCCGACTAATCCGTGGGAAGGGTAGATGAATCACTTGCATGTTCAAACCCTTGGGTAGGAAGCGCTAAAGCATAACCGTGGGATTTTAATGTCAGGAAAATGTATTTTTCCAGAATTCTGTGCAGTTTGGGAATGCTGGGAGTTGTAGTTTTAAACATGTGAAAAGTTCATTAAGAAGACACTAACTGCAAAACAGAGAATGCTGGGATTTGAAAGGTCACAAGCTTAGGCTGTATTATATCTAGACAGATGCCTTAGCTACAGGATATTATAATATTGGGAATTGTGGTTTTCAAACACATAAAAGGTCACAAGTTAAACACGCGTGCTCTATACCATTAGGCTGTATTATATCTAGACACATGCCTTTGCCACAGGCAATAAATAAGATACTTTGCATGTCCCCACCCATTTCTTTAAGTGAGAAATATGTGTTTATATGTTAGATTATTAAGGCATGCTATTATAATAACATGATTCTATGAGGTACCTTCTGTTATAAGAAGGCTCTATTTCATTTTATACTCTGTGTGGAGCTTTTAGCTCCTCTATCCACACCTCTCCCTAACATCTATATTCAATCAGCATACTGTGCTCCTAAGTCCTAACCCCATAGGTTAGTTAAACTTGTCGTGGTAAATACTAATAAATATGAACCTTGCATGTTAATCAGGATACTGTATAGGATTTAAGGTGGCTATACATATATCCGATTTTACTTATCCAACCAGACTAAAATATTAGTTTGATCTTGCCAGAACCACCTTTCCCATTGTTCTTTGCCACAGACAGGCGGTTCTTGCAGGATTGGTCTAATGTCGCGGGAGCGCTCGGTCGGGAAAGTAAAATCGGATATATGTATGGGCTGCTTTTGATTGCCCAAAGGTGCTGTTTAGATTGCCTGGGTCAGTTCTCAGACCTGCGGGTTTATTCCACATAGACCCTCTATATTCTAGCTGGCAGGTAGTATAGGTAAGGGAGGATATAAGTGTGTGTTTGTTCATTTAATATGATGCGATTATTTGTTTTTTTTTTAGGACCTTCAGACTAATGTTTCGTGATGGTTCCTGTGAGCACTGCAACTACACATAGCAAAACATACACACATAATTTCCACTGTGCACCAACGGGCACACTTTCACTAGTATATATATATATATATATATATATATATATCATGCTGCTCACCTTTATTCTAAATTGATTGGTGCAAATGGGGCTAGGCATTATAAACGCAATATAAGAATCCCCAGCACTCAACAGCATATGTATATAGGAATTAAATATATAAAGGTCACACTTACATTCAGGTTAGAAATGAATGCACAATATGTATTGCTTCCCGACATTGTTTAAGGGAAAACCAAAGTCTTTAGGCAACTTTGTCCCAACAGGCAGAGCACGTTCACAAACATACAACAAGCAGCGTCTCTCCTCTACCTTTGCTGTGACTGCTGGGTGACCTATGAGTAATAGGGGTCAGCTCCCATAATCTACCTCAGCTACATGTACACAGTACTCTTCACATGCCCTGTAGTGCTTAGCAGATCATTCATTGCTCCTGTCCTAACAATGTACTCTGTTTGGCTAAAAACAAAGCTTTTATCCCTATCCTGAACATATGATAGATTGTAGATGTAGGAACTTTAGAACATTACTAGACATTCAGCCTGTTATATTAACGGGTGCTAGAAGCCCAGAGACCCCCCTCAGTGTCCCAAGGCCAGAGTCCCCCCTCTGTCCCAAAGTCAGAGTGACAGTCTGTGACAGAGTTCCCCCCCCTGTGACAGTCCCCCCTGTGACAGTCCCCCCCTCTGTAACAACCCCCCCTGTGACATTCCCCCCCGTGACAGTCCTCCCTCTGTGACAGCCCCCCCTGTGACAGTCCCCCCATAAGAGCCCCCCTCGTGACAGTCCCCTCCCCCCCACCTACCTTATCTTATTGGTGCCGCAAGGCAGAAACTCGCAGCAGTTAAGATAGTAATGAGGAGTGTGGAGACACCTAGTGGCCAGGGGAAAGAACTGCAGTGACACACACGGTGCCAGACACACACATCACATGGACGCAGCACTTAGGATTTTATAATATAGGATAATACATAAGAGGCTCAATTTATAATTGGAGCATCAGTGGAATATTTTCTTATAATAATCACTTAGCTATGTCACTGAGTGATTATTATAAGAAAATCTTCCATTGCAGCTCTAACACCCTTCTGGCCATTCAATGATCCAACCCTATAACGTTTTTTAAAAGGTTAACTTTTAAAACTGTCTTTTGAAAAGTAGAAATGTAAATCATGGCCAGCTTATTTATTTATTTACTTATAACAGTTTTGCAATGGTAACTGCTTTTTTAAAGATGTATACAGCCTTAAGACAAAAAATTATATATATATAAACCTGATGTATTGTAAGAAAGAACGCGCCCTTTGCATTATCATAAAAGTATATTAAAGGGAAAGTTCAGTGGAAAATATCATTATTTTTAAAATTCTTAGTTTCTATCATACATACTGAGTTATTCTACATATTCTCTCCCATTTTGAAAAATCACTTGATTTCATACCCTTTGCTGTTCCCTGTTGTTGGCAATAGTGAGCTGACATTTCAGGTTCTAACGGTCCTTCTTCTTCCCAGGATGCACCACATCCTTGGAATGTTTCTAACAGTAATTTCTACTTGTTAGCTGTTGGATGGGTCAAAGATGCTCAGATCTCTACTGAGCAACTGAATCAACCCAGGAGCTGGGTCAAGGGCAAGCCCATAATGGTCTCTATTAGGGGTCCTGCAAACAGGAAGTTAGTATTTCGTAAGCATTTATTTATACACAGACGTGTGCTGTTACATGGTCTCCTTGGTGACATAATATTACACGGTAAGGGCCTCATTATCCCTTATATTACGTAAGGTTCTATTTAATATGTGGAATTTTAACATATATGTGTCACAGTAAAAAAGCCTGTGCAGTGATTATTTTCTCAACTGCCACTCGGGGGCATAGTATTAATAGCAGTGTTGGCTATTTCAGAAGCTGTTCTTGGGATAAACCCCCATGTTTTTACTATTTGCACTACACAGATATTATGATATATGGGGCCCAGGAATGTGCATTGATCATCTTTTCTTGTTTGTTGTTTTGGTCAGGTCAGTAGCACTTCTACTATATGTTATAATAATGTTGCCATAGGAATACTCCCACAGCTCCCCTTTCTGTTTATGTTCTTGGGATAACCCCATGTTCGGTATTATTAGGTGAAATATAAGTTACCTATTAGTATATAACTACAGGGCCCAATGGACAAAATGGTGCAATAGTTTTCTTGAGTTAAAAACTGCAGCAACCAATCAGTTTTAATCTAACTGCAGGAACCAAAACAAAACCCTTACATCTGATTGGTTGCTGCTAATGGCACAAACTTTTGACACTCATCATATTGCTCCCCAGTAATGAGCACCTCCCACACCCCCATCCATCTCCAACTCCTAGCAAGCCACGCCCCCAAGGCCACTCCCCCTCTCCCTCTGACCAAGCCCCGCCTCCATCCAATCAGTGGCGCCATTGGCTCTGCTACCCGCTTTTTCCCACACTGCACCGCGTGGCGCGTCGTTGAACAGATCCCATGATGGCGGCGCTGGGTGCGAGCGAAGTGATTGCCCAGCTGGAGAGCGCTGCCAAAGTTTTAATGGTGAGCGGGGAAACCGGACGGGGTGGGAGGAGGATCAGTTGGCTCATGAATGAGGTGACCAATGCCTTAAAGCAGTTTGGCATCATTTGGAGCCCATTGCCAACCGTCTCTAGGGTTCCTATTAGTCTGTGTGGTGGGGGATAGAAGGGAACAGCACCTTCCCTGTCATTGGGGTTCTCATCTGTTGTCAAAACTACAACTCCCACAATCCTATTGGCCTTTGGGCAGTCAGTGCTTAGTTCAGCAACATCTGTGGGAATCTGAGCTCCACAGGTTGGAGGCTTTTGTTTTATATTATAAACTAATTGGGTCTTCTGGGAACTATGGAAACTGGAATGTGGAGCAAAACTTTACCTGTACTATTGATCTGAAGCAACTAATCTGATTTATATGGTTCACTGTCGGTTGCATCTGATTGGTTGCTAGTACAAACACCCTATGAATGAAGGAATGTATCCACCACCTAGTTGGTGCCTTCAAGTCATTGGTTATGAATGGATTTATGGAACACTTGGACGGGTTATGGGACCCATTGCCGATACGCAAGTGTAACACATTGTTCATGATTTTAAAGGATAACTAGTGCATATAAAGTTTTATCAAAAACTGTTAAAATCTGGGAGGTAGGATTGCTACTTTCTACCACCCAATATCATTTCTATGAGGGGCGACAGCACAAAGAAAATTGCTCTGCCAGTCTTTTTGAGTGCTTCACCACTGTCTTAATATAAAGGAAGGACTAGGACACTAACCTGGCAAATGAAAATTATATCTGCTGTAGCTCCTCAACAAAACAATATTGGGAGGAGGTAGGAGTATTCAGTCCTACCTCCTTGCCCCAGGTACTTTAAATTTTTTAAAAAGTTAGTTTTTACAGTATAGTTGTCCTTAAATGTTGATCAAAACATGTTTCTTATGTTTTGCAGTTATTTCTAAATTAACATATACTCATTGGTAATCCATAAAATCATTCACTAAAGAAATTACATTCACATTTGGTTTCTTTGTGAGGTACAAATTAACAAATTTGACAATTCCCATTTCCCTTTTCCTGGGTACCTCTACAGTGAGTTTTTAGTTTGTATATTTGGTTAGGAATTGCTCAAAAAGGTGTGTAGTATATATATTTTAATAATTTGTGTCTGCTGTAAGATGCAAAATGTATCCTTCAACTTTAAAGAATTGTATAGATAAGGTTGTTTACATTTTTATCAGTGTGCAATGCATTCTATTTATTTTGGTATATTGGAAATGTGTTATTTTTATGTTGCTAGTAGTTGAAATTCTCTGTAGTTATTTTGTATAGTAGTTTTTAAATTTGCAATTAAATGGCCAATAGCAATGAAATTAAAGGATAATTGAATATGTCCTCAATGCATTTAAAAAAAAAAAAAAATACTTAAAATAAGTAAAGGTATGCAGCCCTCTCCATACCCTTTCCCCCCTGTTTTCGAGCCCCTCTCTGCCTTCAGTTAGCCTTGCTGTGAAGGAAGCGTAACAGTTATGCCTGCCTCTGTCAGTCAATGCTCGCATACGAGAAAACACTCCTCCACCCACCCTTAATAGGCTTGATTATGTAAGCTGTATCTAAGCAACAGGACACTTGTATAAGACATTCCCACCAGCCAATGACAAGTGCTGTGTTAACCTCGGCCCAGGGCCGGATAGGAGGCGGGCTTTTAGCATTTATCTTTGCTGTGTTATATCTTAGGAAGGGCAGCACAGAGATTTCAGACACTGGAAATGTGGACATGATGTAATAGGGGTGATGTTATTGTTTTTGCTATTGTTGTGCTTTAAGTTATTTGACTGGAATTTTTTATCTAGTCTGATATCTAGCTCTTGCTTAAATTTCACAACTACAGGCTAAATGAGAAAGATCGGTGAAGCAGTTCAGAGGACTGTAGGTTGGTTCTGTCCAGCCATTTCACCAGGACGTTCAGTTGGAATAAGCACTTTAGATTGTTGTTGTCATTGCTCTTGACAAACCTTATTTGACTACTGGGAAATACTTACAGCAAACTACTAGTGAATGTGATCACATTTATTAATGCATTTACTCATAAAATGCATACAGTGCATTTTTGTGATACAGTGTGTGTTTGCTAACGTGATTGGTTTTTATATGCCTGGTTTTAATGTTTAGACAAATATAATGTTTAACTATCAAAAATCTTTGCATAGTGTACTCTACTAGTTGACCGTTAGGCCTCATTCTAATATTGTAAAAATCCAAATTGACTGGTCAAGTTTGCACCAATAATTATGAACCTAGATAGGTATGGGGTACACAGTCCCTCCAGGCCATCTGAATTACAGCAATTCACTTAAACTACTCTGTTGTCTTTTGAGTATTTAGTTATGAGCTTCATATGTTTAGCGGGACTTGTGTCCTTATTTACCAAATAATGGCATCTCGATCTTTTGAAAATAAAGTGTAGATTTTAGAGGACATGTCCACCCTTGTACACACTTATTAAGGAGCCCCCCAGACCCACTTTTTGCTGTCAAAAATGTTTGGCAAGTTTAATTTTTCTTAAAAAGAACAAATAAAACACAATTCTTAAAGGAGAAAAAATATAAATGAGTGTGAATGTAGCTTAGAAACGCTAACAAGCAGACGCCTATAACGCTTCCCTCTAAGATCAGCAGCATTGTAAGTATAGGTACGGTAATCAGCTTCAGCAAATCTGGGTACATTTAATCAAATGTACACATTGATCAACCTAATAATATAGTTAGTTGGAGAGCATCAACACAAAATCAGTAAGGCTAAGGGCCACACTACACACGAGCATGTGGAAGCGTGCTCGTGCGTTTTGCATTTAACTACCACTTGTGATGCAATTACGTTAATGTACAGTTATTAAAACACATGCGAATCACACTAAAATGGTGATGGCATGTGCTCTGGTAAGCAAATCGTACCGCAAGTGACACCAGTGCATCTAGTGTGGCTATAGGATTTGGCCAACACTAGTGTGCCCTTTTTAACACGTGATTAGATCAGATTGGAGCGCATGCCTTGTGCAAAAAAATGTTGATTCTATGCACGCCACGCAGTGTGGCCACCCACATTGTGTAATGGTCTCTACTAGGGGTCCTGCAAACAGGAAGTCAGTATTTCGGTTGCATTTATTTATACACAGACAAAATGCTGAATGGGCAGGTTAAGCTCTTGGGATTGAAAATTACTGTTCTTTTTTCTGAAAATATATGTATTGCACTGAACTTCCCTTTTAAAGCTCCATCCAGATGTGCCTATAGGTCTATTGGTGTTCGTTTGGGTATCAGATCATCAACGATACCTGACCGTCCATAGATGAACAGATAGTCGGACCCAAAATTGAACCAGGTATTTATTGGTCACCGTACATGTAGGGCATTTCTATCGAGAGTTGCCAAAGCAACTCTAAAGAAAAAAGGTGCTTTCTCTTTCCAATTGGCTAGAGACGAACGGGTTCCCATAATAATAAATGATTTCTAAGGCTCCGTTCACACCAGGGTCTGCGTTAACACCAGGGAACATCACACTTGTTCCTCTGCATTATCCCATAGTGGCGTCCATTATTTTAAATGGCAGCGCTGTGCGTTAAAGCTTGGTACAGTGCGTTTTTTAAAATAAACTAAATCGCAGCTGTCAAGTGTGAAAGGTACCATACAATTCTATTGGCCATGTGTTTCAGTGCAATTTATGTAAGTTCATGTGAGGAATTATAGAGATATACGGTCTGTTTCTCCCATGGTTTCCAAATTCCAAAGCACTTTTTTGCTGTTGTATGACATTGGGGTTTACAACTCAGGCAGATACTGGCTTCAATATAAATGGCTGGTAAATACCATTTCTAATGTGGCACACCAATATCCCGAATGCTAAATTAATTAAAGGAATAGTTCACTGAAAAGTGACCTATTCCTTTAATGTATTGATGGAAGACCGGGAGGTTATGAAGCTATGCATTACCTCCCATTCTTCAATCGAAATCTCAGGAGTCAGGGATGAAGGTAAGTATATTTACCTTTCTGATCCACCGCAGCAGCACTGAAAATTACCGGCCACTTCTGATTCAGATCAATTATAGTGTGCATTGTCGTGCATGCTGGATATAGTTGATTAGAACCAGGAAGAGGTCGGAACCTGTCAGTGCTGCTGCGGTGGATCGTGCGAAAGGTAAATATACTTACCTTAGTCCCTGGCTCCTAAGATATTGATTGAAGAATGGAAGGTAAGGCATAGCTCTTTAACCTCCTGGTCTTCAATCCATACATTAAAGGAATAGTTCACTTTTCAAGTGTGTTCAAGGCCAAAAAATGAATTGTGATTAGAGACCAATAAACAAATCAAAACAAAGAGTCCAAGAAGTTCCTTTGCTAAAATCGCTAACCACGTGCGGTGGTTACCGTATACATGGCCCTGACCAATCCCCATACACTGTTTGGGGAGAGCTTCGTCCAGTTTTATCTAGACCACTGTTTGTAATCTTTTCAGATTCCCTTTTGTCTGGTAATGTGCTGGTGGATTAGAAAAAAAGCCAATGTAATATATATATTTAAAAAGGGTAACTGTTCCCAGCTTGATAACTATAGACCTGTAAGCCCAACATCATTGGTAGGGAAAGTGCTGGAAACCTTGTTACAGGATCATATCCTTGACTTTGTCTCCAGAACTGATCTTAGTAGTAGTCAGCATGCATTTCTGAGAAATAGATCGTGCCAGACAAATTTACTTTTTGATTAAGAATTTAGATTCAGGCATAGCAGTGGATTTAGTATACTTGGGTTTTGCTAAAGCTTTTGATACTGTGCCACATAGGCGACTAATGTATAAACTGAGGGCTGTTGGCATAGAAAAAAGACATCATGGAAATGGAAGCAGTTCAGAGAAAGGCAGGGAAGGGAATAGAGGGGCTTGATTATGCAGGCAGATTAGACAAGTTAGGGCTGTTTACATTGGAGAAGCAATATTTGCGTGGGGATATGATCATTTTATACAAATATATTAATGTGTCATACAATAAACTCTGGTGCATTGTTCACTAATAGGTCATATCAGAGGACACGTGGACATCCTTTCGGATTGAAAGAAAATGTTACATCTTGAGGTTAGGAAAGGTTTATTTACAGTGTGAACGCAGAAACCATGGAACTGCCTTCCAGCAGATGTGGTAATGGCAAGTTCATTGAATAGCATCAAAAATGGACTAGATATAGCCCAAATATCAGGTATTATTATTAGTTTTATCCTCACACTCCTATATTGTTAACTGGTGTGGTGCTGTTTCCCCAGACTGTTAACTACAGAACAGTGTTTTGGATATTTCAAGGTAAGTAGCGGGGAGACGCACACACATAGGTTTAAGTTATTTTATTGTGACATTCTATGAGCAGGACCTTTCGGGCTTTTCCCCTCCCTCAGGTACAAGAAAATGGGTAGATCTGGAAAACACAATATTAACTCAGTATTGTCGGTAGTGGCCCAGACAGACAAATACACCTCCCCCAAGGGGAGTATATAATTCGCTCTTCCCTAAATATCTGTCGCTATTGCAATGATCGTTTTAAGTGGAAGTTCAGTGCAAATACATATGTTTTTCAGAAAAAAGAGCAGTATTTTTCCATCCCAATGTTCTTAAAGGAAAACTCCACCCTCATAAGAACATCTTTTAGAAAGAATGGCCTATTTATAATATGTTGATGTATCATGCTTTGTCCTATAAATTCATTACTCTATGCTTGCTATGCTTCTGAAGGCCTCGTGGAAACGGAGCAATTTAGAAGCCTGTAGTGAGCCTGGGCATGCTCAGAAGAGGCAGACGGGATTAACAATCAGTCATTGGCTGTGATGTCAACTGTCAAATCCATAACTGACAGTTGCTAACTGGAAGAACCAGGAAGCAGAAACAGGGACAACAGGACAGGCTAGACTTATATGTTTTAGATTTCAAACTATTACAGTTTACGGTTTTGGGGGCTGATTTACCTGTATGTAAGTTTTAATTTTGGGGCTGGACTTGCCCTTTAACCTGCCAATTCAGCATTTGTGTATAAATAAATGGCCTATATTCTTTTCACCATATTTTGGCAGCCCACCCTCAGTGATCAGTGATGAAGTGTGGACAAGTATGGGTATATAGAGAGTCTGATATTTCAGCAGCAGGTACGCTCTTGTCATGGGATGAGGTGCAATCAAAATATAAACTCCCGTCTACAATGTGGTACTCATACAAGAATACTAAACTACTCCAGACACATACTCTCAAAAAACTCTTTGCAGAATAAGTCCACATTCGAACATTTCAGCATACAAGCATATTGTCAAAGAGGTTCTATTTCCTTCTTATACAAAGTACTATGGCATGACACTCAGCCAGTAAAAAAACAATCTACCCAGAAATGGGAAACTAGACTTCAAATATCCTTAGATGAATCCCTTTGGACTAGTATATATAGAGCATCAGCCACATTCACTTCTAATACTATCGCCAAGGAAAAAGAGTACAAAATACTCTGATTGGTATACCACCCCGGATCTCTTAAACAAAATTAACCCTGTGATCTCACCCCTGGGCTTTAGAGGCTGCCAAGATAGGATGGACCAACACCCATTTCTGGTGGACCTGCCCAAAGTCAAAGCAAACATGGGTTCATGTGAGCAACTTATCACCGAAATATTAGGTAAAACATTCACCCCCACCACAGCTTTATTTAATCTCCCTCCAAAGGGATAGAACAAATACGCATGTAAATTAATACAGATCATATGTGGGGCCACAAGATGCCTTATAGCGAAATACTGGAAGGAAGGCAGGGTGACCAGGACAGAACTGGTCAACAGAATATGGTGGATGCACGATGGGGAGAATATGGCTCAAATTCTAACAAACAATATTAAGGGATAGAGCTATTGAGAATACAGCCGGGGGGTCTGCGGACCGGTCGACAGAATATGCTTGTCTGTGGGGGAGACCAAACAGCAACTGCATCAACGTATGGCCCAGCACAGAAAAGCCAATTCCTCGGGTCAGTACTGCATCTTAAGGATAAAGGACATACCTTTGAAGATTGTAATGTTAACATATTGGCAAAGGAACGTGACTGGTTCAAGAGAGGTGTTAAGGAAGCCATTTATGTGAAAATATAGAAACCAAGCCTAAATAGAGGTGGGGGGGTTCAACACCAACTGTCTGCCATGTACAATGCTGTTTTAACACCTTACTCTGGGCGTTCCTATAACACATCTTAGCCACTATCCAATCACGCCCTTAACACTTGGCTGTGATATGCTAATTGGGATTTTCCAGGGTACATAATTGCCACAGATTCTTGTACAAGTCATTCTTAATTGAGAAAGCCAGTCGGATGACTAGCGAAACGTCTTCAAGAACTAAATTTCAAGTCCAGTTGATCTAATTGAATACAACAGATATATACAGTATTGTAAGCAAAAAATAGAATGTAGTCAAAAATGTTTTCTTTCAAACGTATTTTATTGTTTAAAAAAATAAAAAAAATTCAATAAAAAAATTGAATGAACAAAAAAGTGGACTAAATAATTACTTAAAACTAAAAGATATTGAGAATTGCTGGTATTAATACATAAACTGTTGTTCTAGTTGATCCAGGGATACTTTCCGATAGGAAGGAATTTCCCCGTTTTTAGCTTCGTTTTTTTGCTTTCCTCTGGATCCGCTGTTAGGTAGGGTTAAAAAGGAGGGTGAAAGGTTGGATTTGATTGACTTGTATGTCTTTATTCAACCTGATTTACTATGTTTCTATGTAGTATAGTATTTGAGGTTGAATAAAGACATATGTTGTCACGAACGCTAGTCCGCTGGTCATGTGATTTGCTGCCACCACCCCAAGTTTAAGTCTTTGTAGACGCCAACTAATCATTCTTGGCTCTCCCTGGCTATGCACACCCCTGTCCTGGCAGCTAAATGGTTGACGCTACTTCACTCACTCCAGCAACCAACGAGTTAATCCGCATCGGACATTCACTGCAGTCACAGTTAATTAGCATTTACACAAGCAAAGCATTCAATAAGCTTAAAAACCAACCAAACACATGTAACTTTCAGAGGCTATCCAAGTTCATTTAGAGAATCAAAGACTACACATATTAAATTTTAGATTTAATTTTCCAAAAGGTTGACAAAAATAATAGAAAATTGTTACAATTCATGTACAAAACAGTTTTTTTGAAAAGGAGAAAAAAACAGAGGCTTATAAAATTTTTGTTCCAGAGGCAGGAACAAATAATGGACACACTCCAATCAGATTGGACCTCAAAAGTATGACCATAGAAAGTTCCCCATATTTAAAGGAATATGTATTGATTGAAGCCCCGGGAGGTAAAGAGGAGCTATGCCTTGCCTACTGTTCCTCAATCAATATCTCTGGAGCCAGGGAGGAGGGTAAGTACGGTATATTTACCTTTTGCACAATCCACCGCAGCAGAGCTGAAAATGTCAGACCGCTTCCTGGTTCTAATCCACTATAGCGCCCATTATCGCCCCATAGCTCATTAACCTCCCAATCCATTAAAGTAAAAGTTAACTTTTCGAGTGAACTATTCCTTTACAGGTCTCCACAAAGAATTTCCCCCTCCCATCTGACTGAGGGTGGGAGTCCAACTTTAACTTTTCCCAAACCTTCCTTTAATCCTCAATTTACACAGTAATATAGTGATTGAGATTAGTTAAAGACATAGTCCATCAAGTCCAACCTTTTCACTTTTTTTTTTTTTAATACTTTGATTTTTATTAGTTTTTGTATTGTATATAAGCATTTTAACAAATATTTACGATAAAATAAAAATAGTAAGGAAAGGGCATGTTTCATTGACATGCCCTCAGTAATATTACTGAAATATCAACATTTAACAAAATTAAACATATCCATTGCATATAGTGGTATATAGTGTACAGTGTCAGTTAGTTTAGGTAGTAATGGGGGTTATTAACTAAATAGCATTTGATCCCATTATATACAGTTGGCGACATATTATTTGACATTACTTTATATTTAGGAAAGTGTCTGGCCCAGGCGGGGAGGGTTGTGCATCCCGAATCAGACATACAATTCATAGGCAGCAGAGAATATAATGTCTGTAATTATGGAGTAAATCAAAGATTTGGTTTGAAGCCGAGTATGGATTTTTCGTTCCTAATGTATAAATTTCCCCGTTCGGTATGTCTACATCGAGTGTCGTCTTCATGTTCAAATCAAAGCGGGGTCATATATTGGTCCCAAAGGGACCATGTCTGGGAGAATTTGTCTATTTTATCATTGATTAGTGCAGTAAGATATTCCATAGTTCGTATATCTGCTATTCTGGACAGAAGATCTCTCTCTGTTGGGGCGCTAATGCGTTTCCAGTTTAAAGTGATAAGACATTGGGTCGCTACTGTCAGGTGTGTGCAGAAACATGCCTACGGTTTAGATAATCTGGGGAAAGGGAGACCTAATATCCAGTGAAGGGGGTCCGGTGTGAGTTGTTTACCTATAATGTTCTGGGCCAGCTGTATAGCCAAATCCCAAAACGGTCGGGTAAGTGGGCATTGCCATATAATATGATACAGTGTCCCCTCAGACCCACAGCCCCTCCAGCACCTATCTGTTACATTCTTACATATTTTGTGTAATTTATCAGGGGTGTAGTACCATTTGAATAATATTTTATAAAGATTTTCTTTGTATGTTGTACAAATAGATGATTTTGCTGCTGTACTCCATATGTCTGCCCAATTTTCTCTGCTGATATCTCTTTCTAGCCACATTTCCCAGTCGGTCATATTTTTTATGTATGATTGGGGTCTTTGGGGTGGAGTTGTCAAAATGCCATATCATTTTGATATTAGATGTCTTTGTAGGGTGCCTGTGTGTGTTACCTGCTCAAAAGCAGAAGGGCGAGGTAGAGAGAGATCCGGGGATAATGTTTGATAGTAGTGTTTCAGTTGTAGGAATGAGAAGACGAGTTTGGATGGTAGCATTTTAAGGTTTTGCATGGTGGGGAAGTCATACATGTGGTTGGTAATTGGGTCTGTTAAATCTCGCAGAGTGTATATTTTAGCGTTTGTCCAATCCTGATATGAATGGTGTTGTAAACTTAAGGGAAGCGCTGGGTTTCCTGTAATAGGGGTTAGGGGTCCGATATAAGTTTTTAGATGTTTTAAGTGGTGACCATGGGGCCTAAAAGTGTCCTTCCCTCGGGTGGGGTGGGTTTAAAAGAGATGTTTAAGAGAAGAGAGACTGGGTGGATTGGTGTACACCAATCCCTTTCCAGTTGGACCCATCTTGCAACCGGAGCTGTCTGAAACCAGTAGATAGAGAGTCGTATATGGGCCGCTCTCTAGTATCTAAAGATATCCGGCACTGCCAATCCCCCCTGTGTCTTGCTTGTGAGGATAATCTTTTGGGAGATTGTGTGCCCTGTGAGACCAGATGAAAGTTGCAAATTCTTTTTGCAATTTAGACAGAAATTTTGTGGGATTTGGACCGGTAATGTCTCAAATAGGTATAGCCATTTAGGAAGTATGGACATCTTGAGGGCTGAGATTCTGCCAAACCATGACAGGTTGTGTGTTTTCCATTTACTGAGTAGGGCTTTAGTGTTTTGTAGGAGATGTGGGAAGTTTGCTGCGAATTGAGTTTTGAAGTTGGGTGTGATGTGGATCCCTAGATAAGTTAGGGAGTTTTGTTTCCAGGTGTAAACAAAATTCTGTTTTAGTAAGTCTATTTGTTGAGTGGTCAGACAGGGCCTCTGATTTAGAAGCGTTTAATTTGTAGCCCGATATACAGCTGTATTCAGTTAAAATATTATAGTTTGGAATGGAGATGGCAGGTTTGGTGAGAGTTAGTAGTACATCATCTGCGAACAGAGAGACTACGTAGGAGTGGTTTCCAACTTGGACTCCAGTGATATCTGGAATATTACGGCGATGACAAGCAAGGGGCTCAATGCAGAGAGCATATAGGAACGGTGAGAGTGGGCATCCCTGCCTTGTGCCATTTGTGATGCTGAAGAATTTGGAAGTAGTAATGGGGAAACGGATCGCAGTTAAAGGGTGTGAGTATAGGGATAGAAGGGTATGGAGAAATTCCCCCTGGATACCGAGGTAGCGTAGTGTGGTAAATAGGAAGGGCCAGCTCAGCATATCAAAAGCCTTTTCAGCGTCCAGGCTGAGAAGGACCGCTCCTTCTGATCTTTTATTTAGAGTTCTATGATATCTAAAACTCTCCTTGTATTGTCACCTGCCTGTGTCTGTAATATAAATCCTACTTGGTCTTTGTGGATGATATTGGGTAGCAGAGGTGCTAGTCTATTAGCTAGAATTTTTGTTAAAATTTTATAATCAGAGTTTAATAAGGCTATAGGCTTGTAGCTGGTGCAAGAAGAGGGATCTTTGTTTGGTTTCTGGATTACAACTAAATATGACATTGAAAAGGTTGAGTGTACTTGCCCATCCTGCATAATGTTGTTAAATAGGTTTGTCATGTGGGGAGTTAAGTCTGTCGAAAATATTTTATAATAGGTGTTAGAGAACCCATCTGGGCCCGGGTGTCTTGCCATTTGGGAGATTTTTAATCGCTTGTTCCAGTTCTTCGTTTGTGATAGGTTTATTCAAGGACTGGGCTTGTGTTAAAGTCAGCTTGGGTTGAGTGCTTTTTTTAAGGTATTTCACTCTCCTTTTTAACCCTACCTAACTCTTAATCCAAAGGAAGGCAAAAAAACAAACAAAACAACAGCTAAAAGGGGTGTGTGTGTGATTCCTTCCTGACTCTAAATCGCAATAGGAAAGTATCCCTGGATCAAACAGAACTACATAGTATCCCTGTACCAACCAGAACTACAGTATATGTATTAATACCAGTAATTCTCAATATTATATAGTATCCCTGTACCAACCATAACTACAATATATGTATTAATACCAGTAATTCTCAATATTATATAGTATCCCTGTACCAACCAGAACTACAGTATATCTATTAATACCAGTAATTATCAATATTATATAGTATCCCTGTACCAACCAGAACTACAGTATATTTATTAATACCAGTAATTATCAATATTATATAGTATCCCTGTACCAACCAGAACTACAGTGTATGTATTAATACCAGTAATTCTCAATATTATATAGTATCCCCGTACCAGCCAGAATTACAGTATATGCATTAATACCAGTAATTCTCAATATTATATAGTATCCCCGTACCAACCAGAACTACAGTATATGTATTAATACCAGTAATTCACATTACTATATTGTATCCCTGTACTAACAAGAACTACAGTATATGTATTAATACCAGTAATTCTCAATATTATATACCTTAGTCTCCCTTTACCAACCAGAACTACTGTATATGTATTAATACCAGTATTTCTCAATATTATATAGTATCCCTGTACCAACCAGAACTACAGTATATGTATTAATACCAGTAATTCTCAATATTATATAGTATCCCTGTACCAACCAGAACTACAGTATATGTATTAATACCAGTAATTCTCAATATTATATAGTATCCCTGTACCAATCAGAACTACAGTATATGTATTAATACCAGTAATTCTCAATATTATATAGTATCCTTGTACCAATCAGAACTACAGTATATGTATTAATTCTAGTAATTCTCAAAATTATATATGTTAGTATCCCCATACCAACCAGAACTACAGTATATGAATTAATACCAGTAATTCTCAATATTATATAGTATCCCCATACCAACCAGGACTACAGTATATGTATTAATACCAGTATTTCTCAATATATATAGTATCCCTGTACCCACAACTACAGTATATAATTTATCATATTATAGTATCCCATACCAACCAGAACTACAGTATATTATTAAATACAGTAATTCTCAATATTATATGTATCCCTGTACCAACCAGAAACACAGTAATGTATTAAATACCAGTAATTCTCAATATTTATAGTATCCTTGTAACCAATCAGAATACAGTATATGTATTAATTCTAGTACCGTATATACTTGAGTATAAGTCGAATTTTCAGGCTTTAAATTAGCCTGAAAACCTAACCTCGACTTATACTAGTCAAGTCCTAATTTAGATCCAAATTCTGCAATTACAGATAGTAACCAGTAGGTGGCGCTGTGTTAACCTGTATAGAAAGTTACAGGAGCTGATCTGTCTTTACACTTCCTGCTTCCTGTATTCTGCCTGCTGGACTCACTCAGCACTGGATGCTGTAAATCTGATGGGTCTCCTCAGTTTGGGGCAAAAAACAGCTGCTAGTTCAGTTGCAAATGACAGCTTGAAACTACAACTCTCAGGTGACATTTTTAACTATTGGGGTCAGAGAATCCTTTACTATATGGGGGTCAGAGTTCCCTTTACTATTGGGGTTCAGAGGGCCCTTTATTATATGGGGGTCAGGAGAATTGAAATTATGCTAATCTTAATTAAAAGTTTACTGAACCTTGCCACTCCACATTTTTAGAAACTGAAACCCCAGCAACAAAGCATGCGGGGAGTTGTAGTTTCCAAACATCTGGATGCCAAAGAATTGGAGGTTACTGGTACTGATTTGGCTATTACTGTATGGGATTCATGTATGGGAATTCTGCTGTCCATTTAAAGGGCAACTGAAGCCTAAAAACAACACAGAATCAGAAGGCGTAGTGGGTGATATTTCTACCCTCGACTTATACTCGTCAATCAGTTTTTACAAATTTTTCAGGTAAAAATAGGTACCTCTGCGACTTATACTCGGATCGACTTATACTCAGTATATAGGTAATTCTCAAAATTATATATGTTAGTATCCCATACCAACCAGAACTACAGTATATGAATTAATACCAGTAATTCTCAATATTATAGTATCCCCATACCAACCAGAACTACAGTATATGTATTAATACCATAATTCTCAATATTATATAGTGTATCCCTGTACCAACCAGAACTACAGTATATTTATAAATACATAATTCTCAATAAGCCCATTTTTTCAGTGAATTTGCATTACCACATCTGCTGGAAGACAGTTCCACCGTTCTCACTGTATAGAAACCTTACCTAACCTTAAAGGATGTCCAAGTGTCATCTGGTATGACAATTAGTAAGCAATGCACCAGAGTGTAGTTTAATGTATGGCCCATTAATATATTTGTATAAAGTGATCATATCCCCACGCAAACGTCACTTCTCTAATTTAAAAAGCCTAACTGTCTAATCTGCCTGCATAGTCATTCCCTCCATTCCCTTTATTTAGTCTCTGACTGCTTCCATTTCCAGATGTTCCTTTTGAATTTGGGATTCAAAAGGAACATCCTTTTGAAGGCCTTACCAGTGCCTTGAAAAGAGGGAGAATAATATTTTTCTCTCTTGAATCTATTCCCCTCTTTTTACAACACAATATCTTTCTCTAACTGTTGCTGTCTGGCATTTTCTACAGCTAAGTCTCTAATGGAAAAACATTTGGGTTCTGGTAAATAAGAGATTCACTTACCCGTATATCTCGAGTATAAACCGACCCGAGTATAAACCGAGGTACCCATTCAGCAAAAATCCATAAAAGTTGTTGACCCGAGTATAAACCGAGGGTAGAAATGCCACTCACTTGGCATTCAAGATGTTTGGAAACTACAACTCCCAGCATGCTTTATTAGCTGGGAGTTGCAGTTTCCAAACATCTTGAATGCCATGAGGGTGGCATTCAAGATGTTTGGAAACTGCAACTCCCAGCATGCTTATTTAGCTGGGAGTTGTAGTTTCCAAACATCTTGAATGCCACCCTCACTTGGCATTCAAGATGTTTGGAAACTGCAACTCCCAGCTAATAAAGCATGCTGGGAGTTGTAGTTTCCAAACACTTGAATGTCCCCCTCCCACCCAGTTCAGTTTGTACCTGTGGGCTCTCTTCTCCCTGTGGGCTCTCTTCTCCCTCTGGCTCTCTCTTCTCTCCCTCTGGGCTCTCTTCTCCCTCTGGGCTCTCTTCTCGGCATCTGGCAGGCATTCCGGCAGCCGCGCGAGCGCATTCCTGTACTGGCGCGCCGGCTGACGTCACTGCCGGCGCCGGCAGTGACGTCAGACGCGCGCCAGTACAGAAAAATCGCGGCTGCCGGATGCAGGTAGTGTTGACTCGGTATAACGATCCGAGTTCAGCTATTTCACTAAAATCAGTTTATATACTCGAGTATATACGGTAACTCAGAGTTATTTTTGGTGTAGGTGGAACAGGGATTGTTAAATCCTAAATGCTCACACTACATTATCGCATTGAATCTCATCTGCCATCTGCTGCCCTTTTTTGATAATCTTTCTAGTCAGCTTTCAGCAATTGCATATGATTTGAATTTCCAAGTTGCTGCATAGTTTAGTGTCATCAGCAAACACGGAGACCTTGCTCTCAATGCCCCCTTCTAAGTCATTTTAAACAGATTAAAAAAGAAGTGGCCCCGGTACAGACCCTGAGGCACTCCACTAAGAACTTTAGCCGACATAGATGTAGCACCATTGACCACCACTCTCTGTTTGCGATCCAATAACAATTCTCTATCCATGCACAAATGTTTTTTCTAGGCCAACACCCTCAGTTTATACATTAGTCGCTACGTGGCACAGTATCCAAAGCTATAGCAATATCCAAGTTACCACATCCACTGCTATTCCTGAATCTAAATTCTTACTCCTTCTTCATAAGTAAATTTGTCTGAACAAATCTAATTCTCATAAATCCATGCTGACTACGACTAAGATCAGTTTCTGGAGACAAAGTCAAGATATGATCCCATAACAAGGTTTCCTGCACCCTCCCTACCAATGATATTAGGCTTACAGGTCTGTAGTTAACAGGCTGGAAAGGACTACATTTTTTTAAATATTGGTATACATTGGCTTTTTTTAATCCACTGGCACATTGCCAGACAAAAGGGAATCTGACAAGATAGAAACAATGGTCTAGATAAACTGGACTAAGCTCTCTTAATATCGATAGAGCCCGAGGACTGGATGAAATACATACTCTGATCTTAACTTTGTCTAATTGTTTTTGTACCTATCTTTACAGAGTAAAAGGTGGTTAAAGGGGAACCGTGGTCCAAAAATGACTTAAGGTAAATTGACAGGAATTGCTCTCCTGAGAATTTTTGCAATTTATTGTCATTGTTTATTTTGCATAGCTTTGAAGATATTTACATTTACAGTGTAAAAGCCTTTCCGAACATGAAGACTAAACTTTGAAGACTTAAAACAAGTTTTAAGGGATGTCCGCTTGTCCTCTGACTGTTCTATTGGTGAACAATGCCCCAGATAGTTTATTGTATGGCCCCAATCATTCCTCATGCAAGCACTTTTTCTTAGTATACATAATTATAACTTATTCATCTCTCTTCATATTGAAGCTCCCCATTCCTCTTTATTATTTTAGTTGCCCTCTGAACCCTTTCCATTTCCAGGATGTCTTACCAATGTTTAACAAAGAGGGAGAATAACATTTTCTCCCCTGAATCCATACCTCTCTTTATACAAGACAATACCATGCTGGCTCTAGCTGTTGCTGCCATGCACTGCATACGAATTTTAGTTTGTTATCCACCAAAACTCCAAGATCCTTTTCCAACAGGGATCCACTTGCACAGCCATTTATGTGCCTGTCATGCAAAGATATGGTCCTCCAAAAGGAGAGGCTGCATTGTATGATTGAGTTGTCCAATGGGAAAAAAAATGTTAACAATATTTCAGCCCAATCAATCAATATTTTTTGTTGGTTCAGTTGATCAGCGCTAATATATACAGCCTTAAGTGTAATGGATTGTCTCTATATGTTTAAAAAAGGGATTGTGCAAAGACAACATAAGGGACATAAAAGAACAACTTCACCCTCATAATGACATATTTTAGAAAGAATGGTCCCTTTAAAATGTTGAGATGACTAAGGGGCATTGGATGATACTTTTTGAGGGCTGGGCTTGCCCTTTAAATCATTCTTCTTAGGAAGGTGAAAGGGAAACCATAGTTATGAAGCATATCCCTACTTCCTTGTAGACTGGTACAAATAATTCCATTTCTGCATATGTGTACTTATGGAAAACAAAATGGAAGGGATGTTGCGTCGGAATCAGTGACAGCAGCATTCGTGGGTAAGTTTCAGCTGCACTGTAATTCGATTACCCAGGTAGAAATATGTTCTCCTACCTCCCAATAATTATAATTTGCTGTAGTGTAGCTTCACCTCTACCAACCCTAACTGCATTGTGGGTTTGTAATAAATAAAAAAAAAAGAAGAAACTTACCCAGCCCCGATTCCCTCGGCTTCAGGAAACAAGTTGCATCGGGGCTTCGCCACCAGCCGCATCTGTGATTGGCTGAGAGACAGCCAATCTCAGACACAGATGCCGGCTATTGATTTAGCCGAGGGATCCCAGTCCTGTGAGTAAGTTTTCTCTAATTTTTTTTTTTACAGATATGCAGTTATTTTGGAGGGTAAAAGCTACCAACAGCAAATTAAATGTTAAAAGCGCACCCAATGGATCGGGAAGGAGGGGGGGAATCGTCTCCACAGCATGCATGAGTCCTCCAGGAGGACAGAGAAGAGACAGAAACCTTTTTATAGGCAGACAGGCTCCTACTTTTCACTTTCCTGGACTTTAGACAGACACCACAGGACACCATTTGAGCAGAGGCGAAAGGTAAGGATTTTAACACTACACAGTGGGGCCAGCATGGGGTTAAATTTTAGTTTTGGGGGTGGAGCTGCCCTTAAAAAGGTTGTTAGCCCATTAGTGTGTTCTTCTATCTAAATAAAGCAGTTGTCTAGTCTGGTATGCTATGAGCTAAAAGCTGGCCCTATGCATGCCTTAAAATAGGCAAATCCCAACAGAATTTAATGTGACTTCAAATGCGTATGATTTTGCTCCAATGTCTGGTCATTATCTACTTGCTGTGTTGGCATAACGAGACAATGACAGCATGTTTGGTCACCCAAAAAACCAAATCTAAATTAATTAGGTAGGTGTCTGTGGGAGTGCTGGAATTCAATTAAAGAGCTTGAGAACACTTGCAATCTAAAGCTACAAAAGGATTGGCTCCTGTCCTGGATCTGACCTGCATTATTATCCACAATGCCTGACTGAATGCCAAAAACGAGGCGCATCATGTTTGTTTGCCTTGAGTCGCTCCTGTAATCACACATCTGTAATTAGCTTAATGCTGAAGTTGCTATCGCCATTCTGGTTTGTCCTACCCCCTGCTTGTATTCAGGGGTTACCAGACAAAAGATATTCTCAGCAAAAGAGCATATTCCTATTAGCCAGGACTTCTCAGGCCTTTTAAAGGAACACTAAACCGGATTTTTTAATTACATATAATCTGTTTCTTTTATTGACAAGGAGGTGAGAACATTTATTCCCACCTCCCTCTGAATAATGGAACTCCCGGTAACACTATGGTACTTACTTACCCGGTGATCCACTTGCAGCTCCTTATCGTTTGTCTGAAAGAAGCCTCATCAGGCAGAAAAGTATGCATTTCCTGACTGACATCTTCCTATCTAAGTTTGGATGTATCTTTAGTATAGCCAAATAAAACCACGGAATTCTTCAGGATAATTTTTTGACACTATTTATGGCACAGAAACATTTAGTAACTGGTATTGTTTTTTTTTACAGTTAACATAAATCTGAACAATTTCTATGCATGCGGTGCAAATTCTATACATTTGCATTTGTCTTGTAGCTTGGTGCCATTTTGCTAACGTTGGATAGGACTTTGTTTTATACTGATAGCAGCATAATCTATTTTTGACCACTGCATGCGGTTTATCCGATACTCTTAAAGGACATGTCCACCCTGCAGACAACTTTTGATATAATGAGGGCACCGCTGCTCTCCCCCAATCACAGACGCGACTGCGGTCAATGTAGAGCGACGCGGAGAGAAGGTCTGTAATAGCGTTCTGCATCTTTTTTTTTTTTAACAAACACACACAATGGTTGGGGATGGGCAAGGGTGGAACTGAATGAATCCGGAGGGGGGTGGAAGGGCTCCGCTGCGCATGTCACACTAGCTCAAGTAGGCTACAGAAAAAGCAGAAACCTTTTGGCAGGAAAACAGCTTCTACTCTTGAGTTTCCTGACGTTGGACAACACTGCAGGAAAACCATTACGAGCAGAGGAGTAAGGGAAGTACTACACAGTGGGCTAGTAGTAGGTTAAATTATAATTTGGGGGTGGACATGCCTATAAATACCAACACACATACATGGTATAAAGGTTTTTTTTCAACACACTTCCTGTCTTTCAAGCAGGCTCTACATGGTTTTAACTATTTGCATTTAAAGAAGGAAAGGTTTGCAACCCATTCATCAAGGCTTACCTGGATCTGTGTCCCACTGGTGCATACTCACTATGTTTCAAAAAGCAGTTCAGGCGAATCTAGACTCTGACAGGCACTCCTTTGTTGCCATGTGTCTATGTCCACAAAACACGCACTGCTAATGAAGCTTCAGGAAAGAGAATAGAATCTATGGTATTTACAAATGGTTTGCAAGCGGCCCTTTTTATGCTTCTTTTGTCCAAATTTTTACCTACCCTCTCAACAAGGGCCAGACACTTCTCCCCAGAAAATATATTTCTCGCTTGCCTCCTTCTACCTGTATGTCTTATTCATGATTCCATTTTCATATAGCATCAGGGTTTTCTACATCCTTATATCTCTACATTCAACAATTCCAACCTGCGGTCCTCCAGATCTTTGAAAACTACACCTTTTTAGCTTTCTCACACTAAAGTGGGAAACTAGGGAATGTTGGGAGTTGCAGTTTTTGAACATCTGGAGGGCTGCAGGTTGGTCATCCCCTGCTCTGTATCATCTGCTAGTCCAACCCTTTCTAGAACATTTCTGGAACATTTGCTACTTTGCATGAGGCTTCATAGTTAAACATGGAAGCTCAATAAACTTACTTTCAAAAATGTTTTCTTCCCAGAACACCAATCCATTGTAAGATACTTCTCTAGTAGTTGCATTTAGTACAAGTAGGAAGTAACATTCTATAACTAAGAAGATTCCAAGTGTTTTTTTTTTATTTGTACTTTTTTTTAATAAAAGGATATGTGGAGGAACATTTTTCTTTTAAAAACAATTGCACCCATTAAAATCTGTTATTTATCTGTATTTTGATCTGCTGTGCACTATATAGCATGTGAAGTGTATTGTGTACACTTACTTTCACTAGTTATCTCTACCACTCTCCACCATATTTTTTTAAATAAAATGTAGGTATCCTTTCCCACCCCAACTACTATAGATTTCTAAAAAAAAAAAAAAAGAATCTGAATTGTACTTACAGCCCCTCGCTCCAGCGGAGCTCTGATCCGGCTCCCGCTTGCCAAAACTAGCAAGCAGGGGTCTGACTGGCAGCAGCAGCTGTGATTGGTTTAGAGGCAATAACTTATACTTAAGATAAAGAGAATTTGGATACATCCCCTAGGTTGCCCTTTAAATTATTCATTCCATGCTGCACAGATATTTAGTTATAAATTGTATAAACCAAAAACGCTGTTTGTGATTAGTTTGCTGTTGGCTCTTTTAAATAAAACAGACAAAGAATTTTCATGCTGCATGCATGTTCATTAGAATTTTATTTTGATGCTTATGGTTACAACTGTAAAACATTGTACTCATTTTTTTGTGTTGTATCATTTATTTAATTCTAATGATGCCTCTTGCGCAATTTGCTAGTCATTGTGCTGTGTTAATGGTGGCTATTTGCAACTTTGTAGGGTTAGCATTCTCTGAATGCTCTATTTTCTTTCTAAATGGGTATACTACAGAAAGCGATATTTTTTTCTGTGGTTTTTTGTCTGGATCTATAAATATTGTTACAATGTTTTGTTACCTTATTTTTCTTGAAGTTGGCAGGCAAAGTGAGAGCTGCAGTCCATAAAGAACACTCCAACCTTTAAAACATGCCACATACCCGCAGCATTGATGTCAAGCACCAAGACTTTTGGTGCACACTAACATTTTTCATGCACTGCATGAGATGCGCTTGTGTATTCCCAGGCCAAAACCTTGTTATCTTTGAAGGCAGCAGAGTGAGAACTGCTGTCTGTAAAACTTTTAAAGCAAGTAACACTCTATAGGGTGTTAGTGCAAATACATACACTTTTTAAGAAAAATAGAGCAGAATTTTTCCATCCTAATGACCTTAACCTGCCTCATCAGCATTTTGTCTGTGTATAATAAATGCTTCTGAAGTACTGACTTCCTAATAGAGACCGTTAGGGCTTGCCCTTGACCCAGCCTGGTTGATTCAGTTGCTCTGTAGAGTCTAAGCATGTTTCACCCATCCAACAACAATAAGTAAAATTATTGTTACGAACTTGCAAGTAGTGGTGCATCCTGGGAAGAAGAAAGATCTTACAGAACCACAATGCAGCTCAGTAATGTCAACAGCAGGGAATAGCAAGGGTAAAATAAACAGATTTTTCAAAGGGACGAGAAATATGTAGAATAGCTAGTTTGTTTTGTATAAACTCAATTTTAAATATGATATTTTCTACTGAACTTTCCTTTAATGATTGTAGAAATACTCCAACCTTCAAAACAATTATAAATGTTTGTCTTGAAAGCTAATTTGGGGTTTTAGTGGTCCTTTATGAAACCAGTAGTGCCAAAGAATACATTTAGGAAATGTTGTTTAAGTACGGGCCTAATGTTGGTTGCAAAATGATACGGTCAACCACTTTTTAAAACCTTGCAGGAATGTTGTAGGAGAGCACAAAACGGAGTAAGTAGAAATTACTACTTCAATTTGTAGTCCTCACGCAGCCCGCCCCACACCAGCCAATATTTTCGGCCGATCAACCGAAGTTCCATGAATCGGTCGCCCGGCCAAAAACAGTATTATTTTTTTTACTTTTTAGGCCAGTTTAATTTGCAAAAAGCAAACAATTACATATACCCGCAGTAAAAGGCACAGGTATAATTTTGTCTACTGTCTTGTGTGGTGCTCAATGCTCCTTCAGCCCCAAAGGGCAGCCAAATCTACATTACATTTCTCTTGGACTCACGAGCTGCCCTTTTCTGTTCCAGTCTCAGTGTCAAATTAATCCTTTGTGTTAAAGAAGTCAGCCCTAAAACTTTTTGTCTAAATTATGAGAGAGACTGCCGATTAAAAAAAAAAAAAAAAAAGTATTGTTGTCCTTAAAGGACAACATTACCCAAAAAACAAAATCTCCCCCTACATGTCCACACTTCCAGCAGCTGAAATCACTTACTCTCATTTACAACGTGCTGCCTTCACTTAGATATCACACAGCAAAGATGAGTGCTAAAGCCTGCCTCCTAGACAGCTCAGGGCCAGGATTAACATAACACTTGTCATTGGCTGGTGGGAATGTCTGTTACAACCTCTCTCCTCCTCCTCTCTGCCAGTGAAACAAACTTGAACTGTTCAGTTGCTGGATACAGCCTACATAATCAAGCTGATCAAGGATGGTGGCGGAGTGTTTTCTCACTGCTAGTTTTGAGTGACAGTTACAGGCAGACAGAATAGTTCAGCCCCTTCACAGTGTAGCTAATTGAGGCAGAGAGAAGCTCGAAATCAGGAAAGGGAGGGCTGCATACCTTATGCTTTTGAAAGCAGTTTTTTAAAAAAAATTATTTGAGGCAATACGTTATCCGTTAATCTCCCTCCTAGTACCTGTATGTATGTATACCTCAAAAATTAGTAAAAACTGGTTGACTCGAGTATAAGTAGAGGGTAGAAATTGACCCACCACTGCCTTCTGATTCTGTATTGTTTCGAGGGTTTAGTTGCCCTTTAAATGGACAGCAGCATTCTATACAGTAGCCCCATACAGTAATAACCAAATCCAGTATGCCTATTACTGTTGGAAATACTGTATTGAATTCTGCTGTCTATTTAAGGACAACTAAAGCCTCAAAAACATACAGAATCAGAAGGCAATCTATTTAACAATAGGTACCATCCTTAGTATTGTCAGGCATTATTTGCCCTTTAAATTAACTGTAATCCCCAATTCATTGGCACTCCAGATGTTTGGAAACTACAACACTCCCACCATGCTTTAAATGCTGGGAGTTGTAGTTTACAAACATCTGTAGTGGAACTGCACACACTAACCTGTATACAACCCCAAAACACACTACCCTGTCCCTGACCCAAATGACTCTCACCTCCCCCCAGCCCCAGGAATAAAACCCTATTTCCCTGCACCCATCTTCTCACCCTGCCCCTACAGTACATCTTCTTTTTATGCAGCCTTATCATTTTCCAGGTGGTGTGGGGCAAGCATCATAGTTGCAGAAAAGTTCGCTGGCTGCCAGGGCTTTGCACTCACTATGAAACACTTCTGCCTGTTCCTTATGCACAGCCTGCTGGCTGTTGCCCTGTCCTTACCGTGAGCTTGTCCCCAAAACTGTCACTGCCATGGAGGGGACCTTCAGCATGTTATCTGCCAATCTGAAGGCTTCACCAAACTACCCAAAGTGTCCATTGGTTCGCGCCGCGGATCCAGCCCAGGCGGCAGCGGACACGTCACATGCCCCACGTGACCATGCGCATAGTGATGTGCTGCGCGCCGACACCAGAGGGGTGGCGAGGATTGTGAAGACTCCTGATTGGAAGCCAGAGCCGGGCCCCCACAGGACTCGGGTGCAATTTAAAGGTAAATGCAGGAAATTACTGAAATAAATACTGTGGCCCATGGACAGCTCCCAATGGGCCCCCCTGGCATCCGGGCCCCAGGCACTTGCCTCGGATGCCTTGTCGATAATCCGGCCCTGACCAGAACTACAGTATATGTATTAATACCGGCAATTCTCAATATTATATAGTATCCCCATACCAACCAGAACTACAGTATATGTATTAATACCAGTAATTCTCAATATTATATAGTGTCCCTGTACC